>CM052259.1:4850970-4937162 GCA_028455795.1 Lasioglossum marginatum | reverse complement strand
CGCCTCCTCTCGCCTTGCGATTCTTACCAAGTTTATTTATAACCCCACTCATTTATTTAGGAGCTGTTTTAACCATTTAACGAACCTACAATATCGAAAATTATATACGTATGACTTTAAATATAATCGCTAGCCACGAGAAGGATATCTTCCAAAATGAAATTACAATAGGACCCGGGTCACACTCGTAGCGTGTGACGTCAAAGCTTAAACATTGGGACTATGGGAGCGTTAACGGTGGGGATACACAGAGTGAGCGAGGATCCCTTTGTCCTTGAATTGTCGCGCGAGTATCACTTTACAAAGGATAATCGAGACCCGGATAACCAGGACCCCGATTAACAACACTAGGTTTACGGGATCCGTCAAAATGACGGATTCTAATATTCTTAAGGCGGTAGACTCGTTTCCAGGATTGCAAGGGTGCGGAATTCGTGTTTCATTTCTCGATAATACAAACACGGGTTTTTTCAGTAGTCAAAAACGTTAGATAAAAGATCGATCTAGGGCGCTATCTCCCTCAAAAGTTCTATTTTTTCGTTTACGAGGTGTAATTTGCATTATTCGGCAGCATGTAGCCGTAAAAATAGCTACACGCGCAGTTGTTTGCTTCCGAATAATGCAAATTACGCCTCGTAAACGAAAAAATAGGACTTTTGAGGGCGATAGCGGCCTAGATCGATCTTTTATCTAGCGTTTTTGACTACTGAAAAACCCCATTTTTGTATTATCAAGAAATGAGAACACGGATCCCACACTCTTGCAATACTGGAAAAACGAGTCTACTGCCTTAATTTGCGATTATTAAGATTGTAAAGATGTTTTCCTGAGGAATTATTTACCAAATTTATTTCTTTGGGTATATATTATAGGAAAAATGGCCAAAAATTTAGATAGACACATTCTTATCATGTATATAAAATAATGTGAAATAGCTATTTCTAGATCTCCGTAAACCTAGTGTTAATCAAGACCACGGATAATCGAACTGTATTTATAAATAGCTTAATACAAGTATTGGGCAACCGTAGACATTTCCCCGTTCGAAAAAATCTTTGCATCGTTGTAGGATAAGTGTGGGGTATATACATCTATAATTACTAGTTTTCTATATGTTTGCTTCAGTAATTTATGAAATTGTATTCGTTACAATATCCTTGATAGGTATTACGTGTAGAGGTATTACAACTGATTTGTAGTTCCTCGAGTAGCTTCAATTAAATTTCATAATTAGGCAAAATATGGTTTAACTTCAATCAGGTTTGCCTCGTTACACTTTTTACCACAATTCTACTAGTATGACTAAGAACTCTTGTTTTACTACCGTGGTCTAGACTAAATCCAATATGTTTTCTTAGATTATGCTTGTACTACACCGGTTTCATTCGCGTTATGAAACCGTCTCGATCGAGTGACCGAGCGTTTTGCTATTTATTTTTACATTGAAAGTCTATTACCCGTATCAATGTAGTTTCGTTCTAAATTCAAAGTAGTTTGAACGTAATATCCATAGGTTTGTAATTGTCGATGTTTTTTTTATATCTAATATTTATGACAACATTAATATGTTATAAAAATTATAAATTTCCGACAGCTCGGAAAATCGGATAGTATAAATGTATAGACATATTGTTAGAATAAGTCTAGAAATAAATGTATTATTACCAGACTGCAGTACTTTTACTTTCATAGATATGAAGGAGATACAGATTGCAGTCAGTATATTGATTTCCTTAATTATAGGATAATAAATGAAAAATAAAGTAAAGTAATATTCAGTTACTCTCACAGTTTATGAGGTTTTGAAGATTTTCATATGCCACAAATGCATAAAGCTTTACAATCTAATTGTTGCATATTTTAGCTGACATACGTTTCTGGTGCCCTAGTTTTAAACTCGTTAGGGATTGACGTGTCGTAAACTCAAGATGTAACACATTAATTCACGGGTTAGTTAAGCATTTGCATGTTGGATACAAGAGCCAAGATTATCCCCTGCCATATTTTACCCCCACGTGCACTGTACGGGATCTTGATTTACTATTTCGTGGACCAGAGTAATTTTCTACAAATTATTATTATAATTAAGGATATTTTAACCCGCTGCTTCATAGGTGAGTTAGTAAGTGAGATAGTAATTTCAAACAATAGGAAGATTATATGAATTTATAAGTAGCTACATATACTGTGCAAAAGAAAAAAGCATAATTATAAGATATAATGACAAACAATATCTTTATGTAGAAATTGCATTGTACAATGATCGATTTATTGTATTTAAAGTATTAGATAATCCGCAATAACACATATTCTCAGAACTATTCAATTAAACAGCGAAATCCTTTTTCAAAACTAACTGCGTTCTTATTCGATTTTTTACACTTTTCCATTAAATATGGCCGGGTGCTTCCTTCTTTTGCACAGTAGTGTATATCTTACAACTTAATAATTAATTAATGCATACAATTTTTATTTTGCATAAAGATCTACAGTCTAGTCATAACTACATATGTATATGTTATACACTACATATGTCATAACTAGACTGCGGCTCTTTATGCAAAATAAAAATTGCCTGCATCGATTGCAAAAAATAGAAACTAAATTGAATGTTATTTCTTCCCTTAATGCTTTTAATAGAGGGGAAATCGTATACTGACATCTTGAATGTTCAAAATTTTTCAACAATTTCAAATTTCATCTACTCAATTTTGGTATAAATGCATAAAGATCCGCAGTCTAGTCATAACAATAGCATTATAGTGTAATACATAATATATCATAGTGATTTAAGAAACCAATTTCAAAAGATTACGAAACAACAAGAAGTTTGGTATTAAGTCGAGTAAACAATGAAGTAGCAAATTTAGTTACAGTTATTTAGGCAGATACAGCAGTTCATGCGAGCTTCGCGTGCTTTGTGCTAGGAACTAATACCATTGGAAATGGTAGAAAATGTAATACAGAGCGGTAATTCGGGAAGCTTGTTGCATTTCATCAGCGAAACAGCATATCTTGCTTAGATGAATTCGCTGTATACCTAGACTCACAGTTTCAATGTTAACATAGATGAACCCGGAAAATGCACAAGCTGCCCCTTACCCTATGAAATCCATACAGGATTCCTTGACCGCAGTCAATTAAAGTGTACGTGCACAATGAAATACAATTTAAGGCGATAGACCCGTTTCCAGAATTGCAAGGGTGCGGGATGCGCGTTTTCATTTCTCGAAAATGCAAAGATGGGATTTTTCACTAATCAAAAGTGCTAAATAAAAGATCAATCTAGGCCGCGATCGCCCTTGAAAGTCCTATTTTATTATTATTATTATTATTACCACGCTTATATTAGCTTGCTGAGTTGTTGTTGTTGTTGTATGCGTCAAATCTTGTAATCGAATTTTAAACCACTTCCCGATGAGCTACAGAGTTGAAACTTTAAACATAGCTCAGAACTGGATGACAATGCAATATTAAAAAAAAATTTGAGAAAAAGACTGTGCGTTTAGAAGAAAAAAAAATTTAAATAAAAACCGTTACAACACCTCACGCGCGATACACAGTAGTGAGTCATCGCGTTCAGCGATCCCCACTCCGCGCGGCAGCGCTCCCTACTCCACTACGCGTTCCCACCACTGATATATATCAGTGGTTCCCACTCCGACTCATCCCCACTCCACTGACACACTTCGCACCGAAGGAGCTCAGTCCCATCCCGGGCTTCATCAAGAGACGTCGTCTCTCGGAGTCATCCCCTCATTCTTTTGCGTAATAGATCACTAGTAATTCAGTAGATCATGTCATACAAGTCTTCCATCTCCTTTCTTACATCAAATTTAATAGGATATTTATTTATCTTGATAAATTATCTAATCATGACACAATATTTTCCCTTTTACAAAAGATTTTGGTTGAAATGGTTATTAAAATCCATTACAAGGTATGTAAAGACTAGAAAGTAGAAAATAAAAAATATATAAAAAGACCTTTTAAAAACCACGCTTATATTAAAATGCACTAAGAAGGAGAAAATAATTTTTATAGACATTAGTGACTATAAATAAAAGCGTGGATCGCTAAACTATAATGACATAATCTTCGTCGCTCGGCGCTTCACGCTTTTATCTATAGTCACTAATATCTATAAAAATTATTTTACTGTATTTTACTGTATTTTAATATAAGCGTGGTTTTTAGAAGGCTTTTTTATATATTTTTTTTACGTTTATGAGGCGTAATTTGGATTATTCGGCTGCATGTAACTATGAAAATAGTTGTATGCTACCGAATAATACAAATTACGCCTCATAAACGAAAAAATAGAACTTTTGAGGACGATAGCGGCCTAGATCGATCTTTTATCTAGCGTTTGTGACTACTGGAAAACCCGATTTTTGTATTATCGAGAAATGAGAACGCGCATCCCACTTTGTAATTCTGGAAAAACGAGTCTACCCCCTTAACAGTATTGCAGATATTAGAAAAATTCTACATTACGATTTCAACCCTTCAGTGAACTTCCGAAATGGATTTTGAAAGTGCAGTTGCGCACCTAATACAAGGTGTCCCACGGTGAAGTGTCGTTTGAGATAACTCCTGAACGATGTCGACAGGGCAAAGATGTAGATGGACTTCTATCACATTTTCTATGGAGAATGCTACTGTGACAAAATATGTTTTCAAGGTTATTTCGTTTTTTTTTTTAATGGAATGCCATATTTTTGTTTCGATATTATGAAACTACAGAAAAAAAGAAAGATTGGACGTAATCTACTCATTGTGATTAGCTAATATGTATTAATTGCGTACAGGGCTGGATAGTTTCACCATCAATATCGCCAGGGGACAATTCAAGTCACCCATTTCTTTTCGCTACAACAAATTTTCGAGCGGAGGAGACGCGATTCGACCGGCAGAGTGTATCGATCGCTTGACCCCAGGAACAATTGGCTCGGTTCAATTACGCAAACTGAATTTTCGCCACCTGCCCGATGCGAAAGTGCTGGATTATTGCTGAAAATCCTATTGGCAGTGGCGTATTCACCGCAAGGGCGTAAATAGGACCGGCGCGTGGTACATAGGTGGAAATCGTGAATTCGTCGGTGGCCAGATTATAATTAGCTAATTGCGTTCCCCGTGCGGGGTGTTCTATTTTTCATAAATTCGGAGCTGTCGATACTATCGGATTTCCTGTTCTCAGCGAATCTGAGAACGATTTGAAGTGGTATCGCAATGTCACCGTTCTAAATCAATATTTAGCTCCTTCACGCTGCTATCCCCCTTGGTAAAACAATAGCTCTGTGCCATCGGCGCTTTTCCGTATACTTAAAAGCGCCTTATCATCACTCACGGTATTCGAGATTGCGTGGGGGCGCGTCGCGTCGCTTTAAAAGCATCGCGCAATCCTATCGCGATCTCAGTAATCGAACAAAAGGCAGGGTTATAGGGTACGGTAGTGTTATTGGATCGTGGCTCGACTTTCTTACGATCAGACTTTCTTTACGGATAGATTCCTCGGCTTAACATTCTTCACGAATGTCGTGGTTTGACTCTTGGTTGTTCACTTGCTCGGAAAGGGGCTGGCTATAAGTCACACATAACACACAGCCGTACCTGGCCTGTCCATGTGGACGGGTCGACGGCGTCGTCGTTGTGCAGGACGTCGTCGCCAGGAGAAAGTTATTTGGCTCACTCCGCAAACCCTGATAGAAGTTTCACAAGAATTCTCGGTTCTCCGTAGAACAAGTACTTGGGAAACGTACGAGCCCGGCTTTACGGTTTCGCGATTGGCACAGATACGGACACCAGCACAATGAGAACATTTCGATTGGTCTCTGGCACCGCGACGCGATGCGACGCGACGCGCCGCACGCACCGCAAAAAGAGTCCACCAAATATCGGACACGACGTGTTTTTACTAGTTACGGCGTGCAAACTCATTAACCGTGATTTATCAGTAGACTGCGGATCTTTATGCACTTATAGGAAAATTGAGTAGATGAAATTCGAAATTGTAGGACAATTTTGAAAATTGAAGATGTCAATATATGATTTCTCATCTATTAAAATTATTAAGGGAGGAAATAGTATTCTATTTGGTTTCTATTTCTTGCAATCGACGCAGACAATTTTTATTTTGCATAAAGAGCCGCAGTCTATTTATCACATATAGAATCACATTATAGAATCACGATCGCGGTCGTGATTTTTTAATCTAGTGTAAATTTGTTCACTGTCATCCTAATTCTTCATCTGGATTCAATTAGTACTTCTTTTAAATACATCAACTATCTTGTATAAAAATATTTGCGTAATAAAGTAAACAAATTATGTTACGTTTTCTATGTATAACGTAAATTTACTTTATTTAATCATGAGAATAAAAAATATTCAATTTTCTTTTCCGTACCTTATCTCAGTATTTAAAAATAAAATTAATTCTTCCTCTCGATCTCGAAATCGTAATATTTATTTAAATGGTATAAAAATAGAATAAAATGAAATAAGATAGAGCCAAACACAAAAGTTTTGCTCGTGACAAACAGAAGTACGAAGAGAATAGGTAACTAATAATTTCATAATTTTTTCATATCTATGCTCCATGTCTAAGGATTTTTTAATAGTAGACTATTTCAATTTCAATTGTCGAAATGGACGTAGTTTCACCATTCGGGGGTTAAACAACAAATTGTATAGAATTACAATATTGCTTTTCTTTATTCCATTATGTTGTACAAGAAATATGCACAGGTGCGACACGAATAAAAGTATGAATGCAACACGAGGAGAATGAAGAAACGACTGAAAGTATGGCTGCAATGCGGGAGTGAATGAATATGAAGAATGTATCTAATCGATTAGTAGTGAATAAATAAAATCGTATCGTGCATGATGGAAAAAGGATACGAATATTCACATACACTCGAGGAAAATTGATTTTACCACGTTTTTTAAACCCAGATAAATAATGTTTCAACGTCTTAATAAAACATCGGTGTGATTTCCCATGTCATAGTAAAAGAATTAGTTACAATGATTGTTTGTACCAGAGAAATTAAGCTTCGAACCGTTCGATTTTGCGCGTCCCAAGCGAAACTTTCCGTTGGAAGATATAAGTCTATTGTATTGAGAAATGGAAGATACCACGGCTTACTAGCCAAGACAGTGGGAGGATTGGAATCAAATTAAGGAAGCTACTTTACGTTTAATCCCCGGGTTAATTTAAAGTGGGAACTTGAGCCTCGAAATCCTAATGGATAAACCTAGGAGTATTCATTCGCCAGATCTCGAAACAGAATGCGACTGATAACAGATTAGAACGCCGCGCCGCGATAAATGATACTTCTTAATTGTTATTAACATCGACTTACATATTTCTGTGGCTGTCAGGAAGAACGCCGCATGTCACATACTTTCACTTTCGAGATATTGCCGTTCAAAGTTTTTATCACTAATGCTTTGACGTAGGACATCGGTTGAATTGTATTACTTTTTTGAGCCTTTCGGATTTGTTTTTATGACTTCTTCCTGATAAATACGTAGATCCTATACCATAAAGCTCAATTAATGCATAAACTCAAATTTTTTGAAATTGTGACATGTGGCGTTTTTCCTTGCAACCACAGATTTAACGATCGTTATGTATTCGAAAGCGTCGATTTCAGTGTGATGTTTTAACAATCTAGTGAGACGAAATTAAAAATTATTTTTATTGTCATTTTAGACAGAGTCGCCATATGAGGAAAGGGAGCAAGAATCGAGGGGAAAAAGTTACTCTTTCTCTGCTAGTACTGGATTAGTCACGTGACATTGTGACAATGCACAACAGAGACGAATCGCGTCACGTGACCAGGTTGTGACTGAAGCGTGGGGGAATAGCATCATAAAAGGGGAAGCTAGAGTGGGGATACAAGTCTTAATCTGGCGACTCTGATTTCTGATAATCAAAACCGGAATATTCAATTTACAGTGGTAATAATTAGATTATGGATTTTATGTATTTATATATGATTGTATGTTAGGATGTAGAAATATTGTGCAGTTCATGAAAATGGACAGAAACAAATTAGGATTTGTATCAATCTGACGATATCCCACGAGCCCATTAAAATCTTCAACTCGGAGCGTGGCGAGATGAAATGAAGTTTTGTCTTCGCAAACAGCAGAGCAATATTACGTGCTAATGCCTTTAGATGTCGCCTTCAGGGAGTTCTATAAAAGCCTATTAAGTAATATCTACAACGATGGCGACAAGCTACACCGTGGAATTCAATCACGGGAAGAATAACAAGAATTAATCGATCGATTCCTGTCGATATTTCTCTGTGAAAGTCGACAATAAACAGCAGGGATTATCGTAAAATTACCACGGTAATTAATTGTTCAGCGATACCTAAAGCTCGAATTTACATTATTGTTATGATTTTTAGGACACATTCAAATCGGCTGTACTTTAATGTATTTTTTACATAAAATGTTCAAAGATTTTTTATATGCAAATTTGCTATTGATTAAGGAAGATACTGACAAGTCGAAGATAGGAATAACTGCGATTCTTCATTACGTAAGAGGATACAGATACGTGAAGATTTTAATGTTTTTAGAATATATCTTCCAAGATTTAAAATTTTCCTGTTCGCTCGAATTTCTCTTTGGAAATTTACATTCTGCGAGGGTGGCGATGCAATCGAGTAGTAGAGGACTTGATACAGCCCGTCGTTATAACAATTGGCCACCGGAAGTAGAGTCGCGTCGGTTTTTGAGCCGAAGACAAATTTCCTCCGGGACCAGTTCGCGAATCAACTTTTTAAACTCTCTGCTGGGAGGTTCGTTAGCGATAACACGAGCACGTCTGTACGCCGCAGGCGCAAGAACTTTTGAAAGGGTGGCGAGCCTTCGGAAATTACAGGCGACACGACCCTTTAGGGCGTATTCACAAGTTTTTCTTCGTCACTTGTAATTCAGAACGAGGCGTCTGACGTAGCGAATGCACTCGTTTGCGTTACGAAACTTCTAAATTGATACTTAACGCTGCATCCGTAACTATTTATTATCGCGACGTTAAATGCCGCAACGTATTCACCCCTTTGTTTAATTACGCCCGGCGGTGAAAATTGTACAATTCGCTGCTTATTAAAAGGGTCAGTCTCCTATAAATTTTAAACAAGTGTTGTGCCAGAATTTATAGAATTTTATATTCCGACACGATAATGCTGCTGTTCACACCGCGAAACCAGTGAATCCGTTTCTCGTTTTAAAAATTGTACTCCCTCTGTCCTATAATAATAGTAGCAAGTGAATATTTAAACGGGAATTATTGGCGAATGCAGCTGTAAGTTATGTTGTAACGCAAAATTGCGAAGCCTTCAATCAAAATCAATGTTTCATGACATCTGACACATCTTTCAATTTTTAGGTTCATCCGCTGATCGAAATCAATTGTTTTATTTCAGTTGAAGATCCATTGTAAAAGTAAGATGAAAAAAAACGAGTTATGCTGGAAGCGACGAGGAACGATAGCTCCAATAATTTTAAGCTCACGTATAGGAAAAGCAAAGCTTCGCAGCCAAAAGGATTCTACCTACAAGTTTAAAATGCAGTAACGAAATTATTGAAAAATCCAGAAACTATATGAACACTCAAAATAAAAATTAGGAGTAATATCTTTAATTTATTGTTTAATGAAATCTAGTTTTTTTATAATAAATGTTGCGTTCTATATTTATTTCCTTTTGCTACCATTATTATGGGCCAGTGGGAGTATATAATTTCGGAATGACCCAGATGCTTATGATTTGAACGTTATTGACAATTTCTCGGCAGAATGGCAAAATATATTATTATTTATTACGTTCTCGCGAGAGACAATTGCGGTTTCCGTCGCTTTAACCTCCGCTGCCTATTTTAAAATAAATTGTTATTTCAATCTTAACGTGTTCCTGTGTTATATAATTGCAATGCGTACAGTTCACTGTTTTGGTTATTGCAAATAATTTCGTGATGTCCACTTGACACTGTCGAAGTGAGAATGTAAAAATGCAAGTTCGAGTGATTTTATTGAACGCGTGCGAAATGGGCCATACAATTACAAAAATTGCTTTTATTATTAATCGAAACAATTTGACTTTACGTGTTCAAGATTTCAATCAGAATATAAATTTATTAATTCTAATAGTAGTTGCTCCTTGCCTCCTTATTGTATATCGACAGTTATTATTTTTCATTTTTTTAATTGTATGAGTAAATTTCTAAATAATATTTCTAGCATCCTCTTCCGTGTTTCGTTTACTGAGTCAATCTTACCAGATCATTTTCGTGCTAAGACCACGTGAGAGGCCATCAAGTAGGATAAATGATTAGACCGTAATCTAGACAAAACAGTTCAAGTGGAATGTGCACCTAATATGTTAGTTCCGATTCTATATGTTGAATCGGTTGATCAAAGGGACATGCGTCGTAGTCTGTACCTTGTCATTAATCAATCAGACAATTCGGATCATTTCAACATTGGTCCTTGTTAGTATTCACTCTGGCCTTTGGCAGATGGGGTGTGACTATACTATTGGGCGCAACTATACTATGCTATAGGTGTGTGTCGTCTATAGTTTAATGAACTGAATTATTCATCTCTTTGTTTAAGAGATTATAGCATTAACATGTGATTGTTTCAGGACGACAATGACGGCACGTTCCCGTTTTTATATCAATCATTCTAAATCCATGTACAAATCGATGAAGGTTTAATCCAGCACCGTGGATAGATGTAGCTGTCCTATTATTCGAACACTCAGGTCCTACCGACTAGTTCGGATAATCGAGATTCTACTGTATCTTGAATTAAACCAAGTAAATCTGATCCGAATTGTGTCGGATTTGGAGTCGCTGTACCTAATGCTTGAAAGCAATACATAATACATTCGATAAACATCAATATCCGTGACATTTTAACAATATTCGTGACACTTTAAACAATAATAATTCCTGTATAAGGACGAAGGTGGAAATGATTCTTGCGGCATGATACAAGGAAAAGTATATTCAAAGTACTTCAATTTGAAAAAATGTGGAACTATTTCTATTTAAAATGCGAAAATAACTTCGACAACTTTCATTAGTCCATTCAGATTTACTTATTTAATAAACGACGAACTGTCATTCTCAATTTGACTGTGCAATTTGAGTGTGCATTTTCAAGGTAAAAGAATGTGTTTTATTTAAAAAAAATTGTTTCAGAAATATTAAATAGGCTCTGCAGGGTTCACAAAAGAAAATTGGTAATTTTTTCGATCAAAAATCATCTTCACAAAATGTTCATTTTTAAATGTTTGTTCTAATTATATCATTTTTATTAAATTTCATTAACACATTACCGACCGGTGATTATTGCATATCTATGGGTAAACAATTTTTAATGGAACCTTCAATAGCAACAGCAATTTTCATTGTGATCTAACAAGTCACCCTCAATAACGTCATCCAACACTTTCATTTCAGATTGTAATGTAAAAGAAAATTTCTATGCTTTTTTTTGGTACAGTAGGTAAAGTGCTAATATCGACATTTTCGGCATTGCTAAACATTTAGAAAGTAATGTAGACGCATTGAATACCGATACGAAACAAGTCATTGTTTACCAAAGGAACAGACCGCGCGGACCACAGTATGGTGGTTTCGTGGAGTCTCTAGAGCAGTGGTTCTTAACCTTTTTGAAGTCAGGGAACACTTTTGATTATATGAAAAATTTGCGGAACACCAAAATTAATGATTCAAAAAACAAACAAAAACATCCCGCGTAGAAATAAATATATTTTAGAAAATATATCTAATATATTTCGTGGAATTTCACGGAACACTTGCAAAAAGCTCGCGGAACACCGGTTAAGAACCAGTGCTCTAGGATTAATCAGAGCACTTGCAGCGGCGGGAAATATCAATATTTTCGCGTGGGTGTAATCGTTATGTGCCGGTTTCGAGCCGTCGTGAATCTCGAGCTTAACGGTATGCTGCATATTGTTTTATCACGCGGGCATCTCTCCGCGCGATATACAAGGCGAAGTCGGTAAAACTGTGGCACGGGGCACGGTGCCAGGGACCGTTCTCTCGCGTCAATAAATCTGACCGAGTACACCGGCGTTTTAAACGCGATGTAAACCACCTGTAAAGTGCTCGCCTCTGCACGGCTACCAGGCCAACTTAACTGGACGGCCGTGCGTCAGCCAGAGCGGCTGTTACACTTCTGGCTAAATGAGACTCGTTCTACCGCGCGCGCCGGCTTTTTTGCGATTCCGTTGACTAACATTACACGCAGCCGGGATTTCTCAATTGTTGAACCGTAGAGTGGAAATATCAACCGTGTCGCACGGCGATGGCGGGGCTCGTTCCGTTTTAACGGGACCAGCTATCGAACCGACGCAAATCGTTTGATCAATCATTTTTCTCTCGGAACTAGCTTTTTGCTTCGCTAATTAGGAGAAAGGAAATGACTAAATGTCCCCGGCGGTGTTTTAGATAAAAGAAACTGTGCGGGAGAAAAGTTGTACTATTTGTAACGGTGAACGTGGCGATATAAACGATTTCTTGCTTGACGTTATTGTCATGGTTAGTTGAAGACCATTCACATTTCATTTCTCGTGGTTCACCGTGTATGGACGATGGAATATAGACGAACTGGCTCATCACGATAAGAATTTTCTAAAGATAGCTTTCTTTCTCAGAAAAAGTGGTATTCTAAACGTATGAGAGATGTGTGGACGTGACCGGTATGCTAAAGTGATGTGTCTGCTAACAGTATAGAGTCAAGGGAAGCATTTGCAGAAATTCTTTTATCTAGCTCACGTAAACTCAGATTAGTAAGATGTGTAAAGGAAACCGTATGCCTCCAATAAACAATATATAGAATGGAAATTCGAATTTCAAACGATCTTACATCTTAAATTTGACAAAAGATTCTCGACGATAGAAATCAAATAAAAATATTAATTTTAATTGATGTACACATATAAATGATGTACACAATATATAGAATCACAATTCGAATTTCAAACAATCTTACGTCTGAAATTTKACAAAAGATTCTCGACGACARAAATCAAATAAAAATATTAATTTTAATTGATGTACGCATATAAATGATGTACACAATATATAGAATCACAATTCGAATTTCAAACAATCTTACATCTGAAATTTTACAAAAGATTCTCGACGACAGAAATCAAATAAAAATATTAATTTTAATTGATGTACACATATAAATGATGTACACAATATATAGAATCACAATTCGAATTTCAAACAATCTTACATCTGAAATTTTACAAAAGATTCTCGACGACAAAAATCAAATAAAAATATTAATTTTAATTCATGTACACATTTCTGTCTATTAAAAGAATATAAATACACATGCATAAGAATCTGCTATTTACAAGTGCTAAAAGTCTCGGAAGATTTGTAGAGGCTGAGAACGTTTTAAAACTCTCTCGGGAACAGTAAAACTGTAGACGCGTCCGAACACCTTGCATCCGCCGCACGGAATTTCAGAAAT
Organism: Lasioglossum marginatum; assembly: GCA_028455795.1. Taxonomy (NCBI): domain Eukaryota; kingdom Metazoa; phylum Arthropoda; class Insecta; order Hymenoptera; family Halictidae; genus Lasioglossum; species Lasioglossum marginatum. The sequence goes on along the minus strand of CM052259.1, from coordinate 4,923,616 downwards.
ATCTCCAATAAAGATACTCTCGGTGTTTCTGCTGTTCCCATATTTAGAATCATCTATTCTTCACACAGCAAGTACATACGTACCAGCACCAAAATCCACGCAACATTTGCGTGTGTTCGAAAATATTTATGCCGCCCAATAATTTCTAACGCAGACGGGCTTCAACTTCTCTTTTTCGGTTGTTCGAAGAATAAACGAATTCGGGTTCTTCTCGGTCTGCTCAGCCCCGTTCCGCGTTCGTGCGATTCAAATCGCATAGATCTGAACGAGGTCGCAAACCACGATGTCAAGCTTTACGCCGGTCGTTTTACGAATCGTTTCCTGGATATTCGGAAAGCTGCGCAGCCTTTCCTCCGTAGAATCCCGCTGGATGACGGCACGAGGGGGTATATAAGAGGGATAATATCGTGTCTAGTGGGATTTGTCGGGGGTAAACAGTATGCAGCGCTGCTGCAGGCAAACGTATTACCGGAGAATACCTTGCACATACATACATTCGCCTTCGTCGCGCCGCGCCGCTTCTTTCCATGGCAATAGATACTGTTCCCACGTGTACTACACTGGACGAAGTTTCTATAAGGACGCCATGATTAAAGAAGAAAGGAAATTTCTATTTTGCTCCCATGTCTTGCAATTCGAGACAATTTTTATTTTCCATAAAAATCCTAATTAAAGTCAGACACAGATCTACAAAACGTATTTTTTAAATTTTCAATATAGGCCCACATAAAAAAGTTGTAAAATGCAACTTTTAATATTTTTTCTACAATTCCGATCAATTGCAATTTTTGAAAAATATTTTTTTCACACCCTGTGGCAAACTAATTGCTCTAGCTCTCCAAAAGATTCAAATCGTATAGTACGATATTAAAAAAGTTATCGCCTTTTTAAGAGTGTCCGAATATTAGTGGGAGTCACTGTATATTTTAAATTTTCATTAAGGGCCCAAATAAAAAAGTTTTAAAAAATGCTGTTTTTATTTTTGCATGCAACCTTGTAGATTGTAATTTTTGGAAAATCTTTTTTGCAGATCATTTAGTAAACCAATGCTTCTAATTGCTTACAAAACATCAGGTCGTTTGGTACAATTATAAAAAGGTTATTCTGTTTTAAAGGGCGTACGAATACTTTGGTCCTCCACTGTAGGTTGGGCATTGCTTTCACTGTACGATACGTACAAGAGTTTCCCTTGCACGAGCTGCACTACTCGAACAAATTGGGCAAGTGCTCGACAAATCAGACAGTGTATCTTCTTGGCCTATCATCTTGGCACTTCGATGATAGCCTCAACTTTGTTCCGCCGAAATTAGCTTCGCGGGGTCACGGATTACCGAGTTACGATTGTTTCCGACGCGGTGTGGCAGCAGCTAACGGCACTTGAAAATCCACGGTGACGCCGGGCGACTCGCTGCGGCAACACACGGGCCATTTAATTAAAATCATTCCGCCAAGAGCCCCACGAGAAATCTTATTCGTGGGACGCGTAACCGTTCCACGGGAATATTAACTATTGGATACCGAGGATGCGTTTGTTCCCGCGAGCGAGTAATATTTGCGGCCGCGATGCTCCATCCCGGAAACGCTGCGGGTCACAAAGTTGTCGCTGTTCGATACCGTGACCAGAATGTAATGTAATATGTGCCTCGCGGATACACCGGGCTCGCCGCAGCCCGGAATCGCGGGTGGTTTTTTAATCTCGCGATATATGCCCTTTGATGCGCGTTCCCCGATCCGTGAGCGCACAGCCTCCAGTCTTTTCGTAACGCGATTCTACGGAAGCACGAACGGGTATATGAAGACCCGCCCTGGGAGGTTCGTCATAAACGCACGCTTAAGGGCCGATTCTCGTATAACTGGTTCTACTTCAGTTTTCTTTTTCTCGTGCAAATCGAAATTACTTACAGTGTTTCAGAAATGTGAGAATTCCTTGATCGAATTCACAAAAATGACGAAGTCACAAATCATTTACTATGACACAATCGGCCAATTGAGCTGGACAGAAGTCATTTTGAAAAATGTTATCTAACCAGAAAAGAGGACTTAAAACTCCAGATAAAAATAAGAAATTAAAGATAAAAAGAAACCAAGGAACAACCTATAAAAATGAAAAAAATTATTAATCCTAAGAGGGATTTGAACATGTAACCTCCACCATCCTCGCTACCATATCTTCTGGATATCATAAAATTAAATGTTAATTATCTTCATAAACAATGGATATTGTCAAAAACGCTCAGACACGGGCTTGATTATTTTTGCTTTAGATTCACCAGAAAGAGTTTCATTGAAATCGAACGATGTCTAGCTAAATCTTCCAATTAGACCACTGCTATCTCTGATTATTATAGTAAATAATTATAATTACGCAAGTAAGCTCTTTAGAACGTTTATTCCTCATAACGAGTTATTTCGTAATATGCAATTAATGGATCGAACCATTGCTCTCAGCTACAAGCTGATTAATAAAGCCAGATATAAAAATACAAACGAATGCTGTTTACGATCGGTGAACGGCATAGGAAAGTATCTATATCGTGGACGTGCGTGGGCGAACGGAATACATATTTACAGAAAAAATACAAAAATGGTCCTCATGGCAGTTAAAATTTTGTTTTCAGAATTACAGTATACCTAATAAGGTACACTGTATAATTTGTAAAATATTTAATAAAATGTGACTCTCTTTATGAAACATGGGAAACGTTCAACTAAGAAACTCATAAATACCATGAATATTGCATGGCGCGCCATGACTTTAAATTACAGCGTGCATAAAATTAATTTGAGTTTTCTACCCGAAATGGAAGATCCTGATCGTCGCGTGTACCACATGTGTGCTAGTAATTGATGTGTTAAATTCATTATTAATCCACAATTAAAATTTAAAATATACATATTCCGTTCAGCATATAAGTTGTCAAGAAAAGAACATTTCTTTCCTGTCTCTTGCAATCAATGCAGATACTTTTTATTTTGCATAAATATCTACAGTCCGCTTATTATAACTTTGAATAACCTTAAATGATTATATCGTTGAAATTGTCTCGTGAAGGGCCACAAACGTAGGAGTTCAAAAATATGAAGTTCCATTTAAAAAAGCCAGGTTGACCTTCAAATTTCCTAAGCACCTTCACCTGAAAACAGTTATGCACACCACATAATAGGTCAGTCAAAACCAAACAACTTGTTCAAGCTGTTGGATAGAATTATCAATGTTTATAAACGGACGATATATTTAACGAAAAATATTATGTGTAACACAAACGATATTCAAGTAACGATTTTTACAAATAAAACGCTCCCTCGTGTACACTCATTTCTTTATTTTGTTCAACCAAATTTGTTTCATATATTTTGTCTCTCACTCATTATATTGTATTTCTTTCTCATTCTCACCACACCTGTCCACACCCAACTTTTGTCTGAAACATTTCTCCCTATCCCAAAAAATGTGGAAGTTATTCAGGTGGCTTGTCTTAGGTGACTCATCCTGTATACATAGTATTTATGGGCAATATAGAGACATGTTAACCCTCTATTGCATGAATTTTTATGACGAGGTGAAAAAAATATTTTTTGGCAAGAAAGAAATTTCGGTATTTTGAGGTAAAATAAAACCCAATTTTTTTATCAAAGCAATAAACTTTCACTAATGATGATGACCTGAAATCGCACTTGGATCAGTTTTTTGTCGATAAGGACCTTGAAATGAAGGTTTTATGAGCGCGGAATTGTGAAGCTACCAGAAAGATGGCAAAAGATCATCGAACAAAACAAAATTGAGTTTTATTTCACCTTAAAATACCGAAATTACTTTCTTGCCAACTCAATATATATTGAGTTATTGTTTTTCGCTTTATTCGACCGATATTTTTTTCGGACTTGCTTATTAACCCTCTATTGCATGCATTTTTATGACGAGTTGGAAGAGAAATATATGGCTGTTAGTCTACTTAAAAATGAGTGTGGTCATGAAATAATTAATAAAATTTTATTAGAAAATGTTATTTATTGCATTTTATGACTGTTCCTGTATGAGAATTTTATACATATGCGGTTTTATTCATAAGCGCAATGTTCCCACTTGGAACCAACATGCTCAGAGTCTTCAGTATTGTCTCCTTAATTTACTATAGAACATTTGAAATTTAAGTCTCCAATTGGGAACGGAATGCAATAGAGAGTTAAACATATATCGTGGAAAATTGATATGGAAGTATTACCTCGAAGACAATAAGTATCTTCAAATATCGTCCATCGAACATTACGGTATGATTTCCCGAGGTGATAACACGCTGATTATATCCACTCTTGAAAAGCCCTTAGAGTCGACCTTGGTATCCATGCGAGGATAGGGCGGAGTAATAGTCGTATCCGGGCCAAATAGATTTGGCACGCAGCTACATTTCCCTCCCGCCGCCGTAAATTTCGTCCGATAATCTGGAAACTTTTCGAGTGAACGGGCAAGGAGGAGAGTCATTGCGAATCCGGTGCTCGTCTGAGCAAATCGAAAAACGTGCTTTGCGAACGGTACAGTCGTGACACGTCCGACATAGAAAAACGAACATAGAACAAATACAGGTGGTAAAACAATTTTTCGTGTAATCAGAAGCACGACTGCCCGCAGCCCCAATCTTAGAGAAGAATCTAAAAGAAGAATCTCCACACAAACGTAACTCACGACTTTCGCTCTTCTATTTTCTATCGTTTTGTTCCACCAAAATTCTTATAACTCTTTCACATCTAAAACTAGTTTTTTCAGAGTATTATATCTGTGGTGGTAAGGAAGTACACCGCATGTCACATACTTTCGCTTTCGAGATATTGCTGTTTAGATATTTCCTTATATCGATCGTAGAGTTGTTAATAAAAAATATATTAATGCTATCGGCGCAATGGTTCGATCAATTGTTATTTAAAAGCAATTTTGAAAATTATCACATTAATTTCAACGTTTCGATCTTAATGTAGATCATTTTCAAGAAATAATTGCTTTTGCTTTGTTACAACAAATTGCTTTGCAACAAAGCAAACGCAATTATTTCTTGAAAATGATCCACATTAAGATCGAAACGTTGAAACTAATGTGATAATTTGCAAAATTGCTTTTAAATAACAATTGATCGAACCATTGCGCCGATAGCATTAATATATACTTTATTGCTGTTTAAAGTTTTGATGCGTATGAATTGAACATAGGGCATCGGTGAAATTGCATTATTTTCTTGAGCCTTCCGAATTTGTTTTCATGACTTTCTTTCTGACAAATACGTAAATCCTATACTCCGAAGCTCAATTAATGCGAAAACTCAAATTTTTTGAAACTGTGACACGCGGCGTTTTTGAACCATATTTGAATGCTTGTTATTCAGTAAAATTCTTCGTGAAAACGTGTAATATACGAAGAATGGAGACGTGGTCGCGCGGATCGTTTGAAGATATTTTTCAAAGGACTTTTTCTCCCCAGGAATCCATTAACAAAAGATTATTCGGGATTAATTTTCGGTCAGGATTAAATCGGTCGAGGGGAACCGGAATATGTTTGCAGGAAAACAGACTGGCGCCAGATCATTAAAGGAGGATTATCTGGTGCTCGCGTTTCTTTCCTCGAAGCAGCACGAACTCACGTATCTTCCTCTCCCGTCCGGGGAATTCAACAACTGCGCGTCGGACCATACTACCACCCTTTTTGCAGGAGGATGCAGACGGTCTTGCATCGTTCCTAAACAGAATCGGGCTATTGTTCGTTGCATGCCATTCCTGGGAATGCATCCGTTAAGATTGGGCCGCGTTTTCGTCTTCATGTATTGCTGCGGATTCCTTGGTTCATCCATCTTTTGACGGGAGACGCGCTGACGTACTCGCCCCGCTTCATCTAGCTCTTTATTCTCTTCCGCACGTTTATTCTTCAATCTATTCCCGACGCTCTTCCTTCTCCTTAGCTCCAACTGGCTTGATCAAAGAAACTCTGACTCGATGCAACGGATACAGGTCTAGCTATTAGCATACATATGTAGTTACAGTAGAAAAAAGACAGAAATCCATTTTTTTACCTGTACAAATCAATACGTATTATAATTTCAAAAGATGCATTCGATTTTGTTAAAAATGTTCTTAGGACGAAGCTATGATTTCTTAAAGAAATAAGTCTCGTATTAGTCCACTTACAAGGAGAGGTCACAGTGATGGGGTCATCGATTTTTATTAAACTTTTTCTGGTGAATCCAGAGCAAAAATAAACGACTGCTGTCAGAGCGTTTTTGACAATACTAATAAAGATAATTAACATTTAATTCTATGATATCCAGAAAATATCTTGAAATATTTAATTTCTTAATTTTTCCGGGCTTTAACTGATTTCAGTATTCTTGGTACGCAACAATATTGATATTTGACGGATCTATTTTTCCCAACGTAAACCAAGTTTGCTGTTTTAATTCATTAGCATTCGTAAAATGTTCATACTGCTAAAAATATTTATGTTCCAAATGTTTTTACGAACCATACCACCCTACGTCCATTTCCTGCACAAAATATAAAACCAGTTGCACTATTGACAACCCCACAAGAAAGAGAAAAGAAAATATTTTTAAAGAAAAGAGGAACAAAACTTGAAATTGAGAGTAAAAAAAACTAAAATGAAAAAAAATTATTAATCGTAACAGGGATTTGAATACGTGACCTCTATTATCTACCAACCTGTTGTGATATGATTAAGGGATAGAGTGTATCAATGAATTCTCTGGGTGTATCATAAAATTAAATGTTAATTATCTTCATAAACAATTAATATTGTCAAAAACGATCGGACATGGGTCAGCTTATGTTTGCTCTAGATTCACCAGAAAAAGTTTAATTAAAATCGACGACCCCATCACTGTGACCTCTTCTTGTTATCCAATATAGAATATACAATATTGAATTGGTTCGGCTAGAACATCTGTATATTTAGAGGAGGAGCTGTAAACGTCCGGAACTTCTAAAAGGCGGTGTATACACATGTATAATTAGCATGCGCGTTAATCAAGATAATGATAGCGCGACACGGCGTTACTCTTCATCCTTTAGACAGTTACTAAATTCTTACATGCTTTCCTGCTTGCATACTATGTTCATTCGCGGACGGATTAGATTGGACAGGGATCCGGGAAAACTGTCGGCGACGCTTGGAAGTTTGCGAATTGAGGCAGCCCTGGGACGCACAGAAACGCGAAACTTTCCTAATCAACATCGTGTTGTTAATTACTGTTACGAATACTGGACGAACACATTATTCGCGTTGACCGATGAAAGCCGGCGCACGGGTCGTTTCCTGCAACTACGTATCGACTTCGTCAGACATTATTAATCAAAGTTCATCGAAGTTATTATATCAATTAAAACCGACAATTGCGAATATCGTTAACATTGATTATTTATTGCCGAATGAGAAGCAATACATACTAAATCAATTCGTCAACAAGAACATTAGGCTAATATTAATGATTGCGTTTAATTATGTCCATTCGTCGGTGTATTATTAACAATATTGTTTCTCGCTTCTGAAAATCTTATTGCGTAATAATACGCAATAACTATTGGGTTCGCAAGAAATTAATTTCTGTATTTTAAGGTGAAATAGAACCCAAGTTTTTTATTCAAGCAATGAACTTTAATACATTTTATATTTTCCATTTTGTTAGATGATCTTTCGCCATCTTTCTGGTAGCTTCACAAATCCGCGCTCATGAAACTTCTGGTCCTTATCGGCCAAAAACTAATTCAAGTGCGATTTCAGGTCATCATTATTTCACTTTAATATACCGAAATTACTTTCTTGCCAATATTATAAAAAAGGAGTCGAATGATTTTGTCGAATGTCGAATGAAAAAGTTATACTGTTTTAAAGTGCGTTCAACTACTTTCGTGGTTCACTGTATACCTCGCAGTGAAAGGATATTCGTTTTTCTTAGATCGTACAGTTCCCGTTTCCTTAGCTCGAGGCCTTACTGTATTTATAAAAGTTCAGTTATCTTCGACGCCGGAATAAAATCAAACTATAGTTGAAGCACTCCATTGAATTAGCAATCGATTAAGCATGTTGTCTTATTAGCTGCTATCTAGCAAGCAATACTTCTTCGTCATTGTTCGCTTCGAAACTGTTCGCAGAACGTTGCCAATGCTTGAAGCCATTCGTTCGCGACGTTTATTGTGACGGTGTTAACGATCCTGTTCGTAAGAAAAAGGATGCGCCATTATCATTATTCCGTGGTCCAGTGTTGCTCGACAAATTCCAAGCATTCCGTAACTTCCATAGAGGGGGGTGACGTTAATTTTCTTTACGACCTTCGCTCTCACCCTCGAGTATAACTTATCCGTGATTACCGTGCTTGAATTCGACGGAACGCCAACATGAATTATTAATGAAACGTGAAGAAAGGGGAAAAGAAGAAAGACACGCGGCCAATGCGGTGTACGTATATCAATTCGCGATGATTAGTGGAGGGAGAGTGTTGCATGCAACAGTGTCGATGTAGAATGTGATACTACGACGATCATGTTTAACTATCTTATTTTATGACAGTGTCTACAAAACTACTTGGAATTTTTGCTTGGAACATTAAAAATGTAAAAAGTAAATCGTTAAAAATATTTTAATTGTACAATAACAAGAAGCGTATAATAACGATTTTACAATGTCATTAACAAATTGTGACGCGCCACTTTTGATAAAATCTGATGATGCTTTGATTCGATCTTCTACCCAATGGAACTCTTGACAATGAAAACATGATTTCAACCCGCCACAAATTAATTTTCGGAAACGCGTATTTGCACACAGATCCGCAATTTACTAACAACAATACGCGACACACGGCAAACGAGAACCGGCCGTATCCAAACTAGACAGTGTTCTATTTAATAATTCCTCTCGTAATTCATCGGGAATCGAATTTTACTGTCGTTCCGCTTAAAGCATCGAATAAATAGCCCCCCTTCGCCGCTCTCTCCGATCGCTGGATTATCGATAATTTGTTCCGCAGTGTAACTTCGAGGAACGAGCCACGCTTGGGAGGATTTCCCGTCATATCGAGAACGAAACCAAGAAATCCAGCCCGAAGGATATCGCTGGGTACCACGGTGGTCGTGGCCAAAAAATATTAATATGCTAAGTAACCAAGCGTCGCGTTCTCGGCAGTGCGCTCTTCATCATTGACGAAATCGATGCCAAAGTCCTGCGATATATAAGTAGTTAACCGTGTCCAATCTTGTTCGCAACTAGACATCGGAAGATATCTTCCTCGACAATTTTGAATCCGACCAAACTCCCGCGAATGTAGAAATAAAAAGGAAAAAAGAAACGTCACGTTCCAACGGAAGTGCTGTTTCAAGCTTCGTCCGGAGTAATGCATCCTCTCAGACTCCCCATTTGTGGTTTCTCGTAGCAGTTGCGAAAGTTACGGGCAAGAAAACAAGCAAGTATAGTCGCATATCATCGGCGAGGGGGATAAAGAATAATGCACGATTAAGACAAGCGGACTGCCGTTTGTAATAGTTTACTGGAACCTTCATTGTTCCCCTTTCTGGATTGCCTTAGAACCAACAATGAAACTCACGGTACTAAAATAAAATAGTGTTTCTCATAGTTACATGGAGAGCCAAATCTTACGCTAATGTCCAAACGTTTCAAACGTATAAATTCACATATTCACATCCTATGAGAACAAAACGTGTCCCAACCTTTACGACAATCCCTTACTCATCGCATTGTGGATCGCGTCGAATATGCAGATATGTTGAGTAAATAGATTTCGAATAAGCATTTCTTGAAAATTGCTATACCCTCTTAATGTAAGTAAACCAATGAAAGTAATTAAGGCGGTAGACTCGTTTCCAGAATTGCAAGGGTGTTGGATTCGCGTTCTCATTTCTCGATAATACAAAAATGGAGTTTTTCAGTAGACAAAAACGCTAGATATAAGATCGATTTGTCGCCCTCAAAGATTCTATTTTTTTGTCTAAGAGGCGTAATTTGCATTATTCGGCAGCATGTAGCTATAAAAATATCTACATGCGCAGTTGTATGCTACCGAATAATGCAAATTACGCCTCGTAAACGAAAAAATAGGACTTTTGACGGCGACACCTTTTTTTTGTTTCAGGGCGGTGGGGAAATGCTTTTTGCGCACACCCCCCATCGATAGGATTTGGGGGGGTAGTGTGGGGCTTGGTTCCCTCTAGATGGAATTTGGGGGAAACATGGCTATATATATATATATCCCTACCCATACCCATTAAAACCCCACCGCCCAAGGGTCAGAAACCCTTTTCTCCCTTCTGACTATCCGGGGAGAAAGAAGCACAGGGACCCATTATTCGTATTTGCTCCTGTGCTTCTTTGAGGTACCCACGGTAACTCCACACATGTTCTTATCTAATAAGGGCGATAGCGCTCTAGATCGATCTTTTATCTAGCGGTTTTGACTACTGAACAACCTCATTTTTGTATTATCGAGAAATGAGAACTGGAAAAAGGAGTCTACTCCCTTAAAAATCAAATAGAATCCAAACGAGTCATAAAATGATGAACTAATATTTGTATTAATAAACGAACGTTTATTCATCGTGATCAAGGTGAATATCGCCCACCTATATCTTCCTTATTTGAAAGATTATTTGAATACGAGAATGGAAATTTGCCAAGTGCACTATTAGCCATTAGGGCAGATGGTGTTAGCAGTTACATTGAAAACCCATGGTGGCGCCCGGATGCGTGTTCTGGAGCTCGTAGGGGAGTCCGCACGATGTGCCCATCTGCCCGCACATTGTTTCAGATAGGAGAGTCCTTCCCTCGTCAGTGTCCAAGTTGCGGTTTAGACGAAATCGCTTTATAATTTTTGATTTATGACGCCCACCATAGGCGACGTCATCTTATTCTCTCCTAAATTCCCCGGCGCGGCGTCACCGCTCTCGAGTATCTGAAATTCAGACTTCCGTTTTTTGACAGTCACACTTCTTTCGCCGTGAAATACCGCTTAACGTTCGCTTAAATGTTACTTAAAGCACTGGCTGATTCTAGAAGAGCCGCCGCCACACTTCGCAGATATTTTCTGAGTTTTAAGCTTCTGCTCGACGACTCGGAGAAGCAGCTGATGAAGTTTTTATGGCGCGATGCAGTGACAAAATCGACGATAAGTCGAACATAATAGAATTTTATGAGGAAAAGATGCGGAGATCCTGCCATTCGCAACGTGTCGGATTGGAGTTCGAAAAGGGGTTCTAAAGATTCTACAGGAGAGAAATTCAATTAAGATAGATGATAGAACGATAGAAGTTGTAGATTCATTGAAAGACACTTCAATTTATATTGGAACGTAACAAATATTCAAAACGTTTCTTCCATTTCTGGCCTTGCACGACCTCGGACATCATTGTCTTCTATACGAATGAATTTGTCTTAACACACGTTTTCATATGATATAGAAAACTATATAGCATTCCGTTTGAAAAATTGAAGGTTACCTTCATTACTAATAAAATAGTGCCAACACAAAAAATTGTATACGCCATTATGTTACTTGCAAAAGACAGTATTATTTATAGTATTAATCAGAGTTGGGTATTAATCGATTAAAATTTTATCCAAGATTGATTGATTAATGTGTACGATTAAAAAAGGTAATTATTGAAGAATGGACGATTGATTCAATCGATTGATGAAGTTAATCGTTGATTAAAAAAAGAAATCATCGAAAAATCGGAGACTGATTTAATCAATTGTTGAAGTTGAAGACCGCCACACGGTCTATCTATAAATTGTAATAAGTGGGCACATACAGATCGTATTATAGACCAAATGACAATATACTTAAACTCAGTTTACATTTTTTTCAGTATGCACACAGTTTTGATTCCGTATTTCATTCCGATATTTCAGCAGTTAATTATTAATCAATTATTCGATTGACGATTACAATCGAAAAGAATGTAATCGTTAACCGCAATTAACGACTAAAGTAGAAGTTTGATTGTTAATTGCGATTAAAAAACAATAGAATTAGAAATTTATTCATCAATCGTTGATTAAATTTTTGCCCAACTCTGTTATTAATATGCTCTTAAGGAATTAGGACACAGTAACAAGTGGGGAACATAACAGAAAAAAGAATGATCGATTAATATAAGATTTTGTATTTCAGTTTACTATATTATGAACTATAAAAGAATGCTTGTAATATTTTAAAAATAATTTGTTCTTATGCCTTTCGTCGTCTTTGCTCGGAACATCTTCTCCTCCAGATGGCCAACTGGTGTACAGAATTCCTACAAAAATCCCAAAAATGTCATAAACTGTGATATATTCTCTAGGCATTGACGATCCCACATTTCAATTTTTGTGAAAATTAACAGAATGGCAGATATTTTAAAATCGACTGAATTTCGGTAGAAAATTGTTAATTTTTTATTTATATTTAACAAAATAATGGGAAAACGAAAAGAAATCGATCGTCAATGCCTGATAGCTATTAAAATGAAGATAACTGCAAAATTTTAATGCAATTGCTAAGGTAGAACTCGAGATATCTTGTACACCGTTTTGAAAAGCGCAACTCTGAGAAAAGCGCGTTTAAAGTTTACGTAATGTAATGTTTCTATCAAAAAGAAAATTTTCGATTTTGTCAAAATATTACTGTGTCCTAACCCCTTGATAGGTAAACCATCCAAGTCAATTACCTCGAAGAGAGCACGTTCCAAACAAGAACGTGCAAAATGACGTCCGATTATTGAGGCAAGCGCAACTTCCGCACAGTCGAAAAATTCGAGTTTCGGGAAGCGATGCTTAAGGCAAACTGGCTGTAGGGCTGCAGGTGATCCAATGCATTTGTGATCAAACAGTATACATATATTCGGACGGGGAAACGTGCCGTTCGAGCGAGCACGCGAACTCGTGCGCTGTCGAAGGAGAGGAAGGGTCTGTGATCGCATAGAGAGACTCGTTGTCGAGTTGCTTTGCCGATTCCCAAGTTAACGAAGTTAATCACGCCGATTAACCCAACATTCTATCAGATACAGAGGGCAAGCGGCAGGGAAGAGGGGTTAAATGTCGGCACGAGTCACGTTCGGCCGGAATTGCAGCCATCGGTCGTAACGGAGCTTCCTCTTTCGCGTGACGATACCGATACGTGCGCTCCGCTCCGCTCCGTTCCGTTCTGCTCCGCGTTGGATAGATAGTATCAGCTTTCGATCACGATTAGAGAGGACGCGTTTGGTCTGCTAATGCATCTGCAGCCCGGGAATCTCGATAATATAATTACGACGATCGTCGCGTCCCTAACATTCCTCGTCCGTTTTCACGTTACTGGCCGCGACTCCAGTGAAATACGGATTATGCAATTGTACCGCGCGATCCCTGTTCTCCGTGAAATCGGCCGTGAAATGCGTAATCGAGATATCCGGCGTTACAGCGAAAAGCGGATTTACTCTACAGCCTTGTTTCCAGAGACAAATTAATCCGTTCACCGTAACATAACTAGGAGACTCTACGCTCCGGTCGATGCACAGTCGAGTATTTGCCTCGAAAAGTCGGCCAAAATGCGATTTTCGTCTGAGCTATTGCAATATATGAACAACAGTGTACCAGTTTTATTATTTTTTATTTATGTACTCACGTAGCCAAAAAAATTCTAAACGAATCAGTCAGATTTCGGCTCCATAAGGGTAGTTTTGGTGGAGAGTCGAGTGCCACTTGACGTTTATGTTCGCAATTTATACGGGAGGTAGTCATCTAGTAACAACTACGAGTATATCGCAGCTTCGATACACGATCAATGTGGCGATAAAAACTGTAGAAATATATTTTCATTGTTTTATAATGGAAAAGTTTACTTTGAGAAAAGCTTACTGTTTTCTTTATCGCCGTTCTCGTCGATGCTCTTATATAGTTTCTACCGCAGCTATACGGGGTGTCTCACGCAATTTTTCTGATTTCTTTACAAGAAGTTCGCCAAAAGACATAAAAATGGCACTCCAGGTAAGAATACCTCAATTGAATTCTGGTCAACAAGCAATACTTCAGGATTTTATAAATAAGACTGTATTTTTAGAGTTCACGCATGTTTTTTGAGGAAACCTGCGTGCACTTGGCGTGTGAGAGAAGTAAATAAGGGAGGATCGCGTAATGCATACGCAGCGGAGTCAGCTACTTCTAAAAGCGGGAAAATGAATTGCTTCTGCGATAAACTCGTATCCCGGGCACGATTCCTTTGCCGGAGTCGAGCACGTTTGTCGTTTTCCCATTTCTTTACCCACCCCTGGCCGCCTTACCCAAAGTAAACCTGTATACCTTAAATTAGATGTTTATCCGAAGGGTAAGCGACGCGCGAAACTCGCGAGATTTCTCATCCACGCGACGATTGCCTCGCCACTATTTTTATCCTGCATGCTAACGATTATAATTTTTGGACTCTCGAAAATTAACTTCACTATGTAAATCACTGGTGAATTGTTACATTACGATGGAATCAAAGTTACGCACGCAATAAGTTTTAACACGATGACTTCTTTCAAATCACCGAAATACGTGTTTGTGCTTTTATTTATTTATCCCAACTTTTGTGTATACATTTCATGCGTCGATTTTTAAACTTTACGGCGATAAGGGACCAATGCACTTAAGCGTAGGTGTTCGGACACAGTCTAGAGCACTCTTGAACAACATCTTTTTGCGGACCTCATCCCAACTCAGAGTTGGGCAAACATTTAATCAACGATTGACGAATAAATTTCTACTTCAATCGTCAATCGTAATTAACAATTAATCTCCTAGTTTATTCGTTAATTGCGGTTAACGATTAAATGCTTATTAATCGTTAATTGCGGTTAACGATTAAATACTTATTAACCCTTTGCACTCGGAGCTATTTAAACTGGAAAATTAAACATTCCATCCGATCGAGAATATTTACATTCTCTATGATTTTTGAAATTTTATGGACATGAAATTGGTATAATACCTCATACGATACCTAAATGTTTAGTAATTGATTAGATACCGATATATTTAATAATGTAAACAATATTTTGAACAATCATATAGCAATTTTTAGTGGTGCCTCAGAGGGGACAACCGAGTGCAAAGGGTTAATCATTAATTACGATTGACGATTACATTCCTTCCACTTGTAATCGTCAATCGGATAATTGATTAATGATTAACTGCTGAAACTTCGAAATGAAATACGGAATCAAGACTGTATGAATACTGAAAAAAATGAGAACTGAGTTTTTGTTGAGATATATTTCTGTCAATTCTCCATCTCCGCTCTCTGTCTCCCTCTCCCTCCTTATTACAATTTATGGATAAACCGTATGGCGATTAATTTCATCAATCGATTAAATCAATCGCCGATTTTTCGATGATTTCTTCTTTTAATCAACGGTTGACGATGAACTTCATCAATCGATTGAATCAATCGCCGATTTTTCAATGATTACTTTTTTAATCGATTAATGCCCAACTCTGTCCCAACCCTAGACATTTTACGTCGTTTTTACTAAATTTTTACTAATTATTTATTAGTTTAGTTATGTTAATAACCAGTTAAGTAACAACAAATACAAAAAGTCTTAACGATGTAGGATTTTTATTAAATGAGTTATTTGAGTAAAAGCGGAAAGTTGGGGGATGTAAAGTTAATGTCAAAATTGTTTCGCCATTGGACCCCAGGGGTCCGCGGACAACAGTTTAAGAACCTATGGTCTAGAGAAGGTTTTCGTGGGTATAAGATCGTGAAATAGTGAACATAGTGATTCACATAGTGAAAAATCACGAGCGAAATGCGTATCCATTTCCGACATCTCATGTTATATCGGAAGGGAATTTAATTTCGGAAAGGAAGTTTAGTAACAATCGCCACGAACAACATATATGCTGTTTACGAAAAAAGTGCGCTTTCATCTCGCACCTGTAGGAAGTGGTTTCAACGTTTTAAAGGTGGGAATTTTTGTATAGAAGACTAGGAACGTTCCGGGCGTCCTCCTCAGACAGACGAAGATAAAATTCGGGGTTACCATAGGTTCGTCGACAACTGATTTCGCCGACACTGTTTCCGTCGACACGATTTGACCGACAGTAACTTTCGTCGACACTATGTTTTCGTCGACAGTGTGTTTTCACAGGTATAATATGAGTTCATTCGTTTCCACGAACTGATAGCAACATAAAAAATTGTTGTTATATTATACACCCCGATTTGTGATGCTGCTGTCTGTCAGTACAAAGCAGCATCACAAATCGGGGTGTATAATATAACAACAATTTTTTATGTTGCTATCAGTTCGTGGAAACGAATGAACTCATATTATACCTGTCGCAAAACACGGACTGTCGATGAAAACATAGTGTCGACGAAAACATAGTGTCGTCGGAAGTTACTGTCGGCGAAATCAGTTGTCGACGAACCCAAAATTCGAGATCTTGTACAGAAATCACGAAGTTAATCAGTTGAGGAGATGTCGGATGTTCTGGAAATACCTAAAACAAACTTAAAGGTACGTTTACAAAATTAACATATGCAACCGCTCGAAAAACGGTACGAACTTATGGCATGACCTAATATAATTGGCCTGCGGATTTTTATGCGAAAGAAAAATTTGTCTGCATTAGACTGTAAGATGTAGGAGCTGCATGGACATTTAATTATTTTTCAAATAATTTTGGTATGCGGAAATAATACTATTTATATAGTATTTATACTGTGCTTCACATATTAATATATGGTGCACTGGTTTACGTCAGAGATGCATCAAGTCTGCAGTCTAATTATATTTTATTATTGATGTAAGGGATTCGAGTGACCGTGGACCATGCGGGTCGCAGTAGGGTACCGTGTATTGGTCAGGGGCGCAGTTTATGATTACGGTGCGGACGTGACTTCAGGCTATTTTTGAGATTTAGCGGAACTTTCTGTTTATGGTAATTTATTGGAGACTTCGTATTTTAGCTAAAGGTCTCGATAGCCGTTGACGTGCCGTAAAACATCTGCAAACCAAGTGCGGACCATACAGGGCCTTCGGTAGGCAACGAGGGCTCAAGGCGAGGGTACCTTGTCGCCTTTTGGAGGGCGTATATTAACTTTAGCCAGATTTGCGATTGGTTTTGGAAAGTAACCACCTGCGATGCGAAAGCGCTTATAAGGATAGAACGAAGAAATAGCGAGTTAGGTTGTAGCAAAAACGAAGAACGAAGGTACCAACAGTTGTTTTAAGGAATAAACGTTTTATTTAAACCCTCTTGTTGTTTTTTGATCGGTCGTCCTTACATTGAGGCATTATTTGTTGGATTGATAATGCATGCCTCCGACGAACGAAAACACGCAGCTCCCGGGTGGAATTAGTGAATACAATGGAGGGAAATATACGCAGGTCACAGTAATGTGGAAAACATTGTGCGCATTACATAAAAGAACATGTTGATTGCAATAACGTCACTGTCACGAGCGACGACAAACAAAGGGACGCGTTACACGTGACAGCGTCAGCAAGTGTGAGCGACAAAAGAGAACACTCGCGAGTGTGAAAACTTGGAAAATTTACTGCGCGACGCGTAGGCGTTCCCTGCTTTAGATAAAAATACATAACCGTCCAGCTTGAGTTGCCCTGATACGAAATGTGCGCCTAATGGGAAATTCCTGCAACTACGATATTAGTTTCTAGTCGTGAAGGAGGTTATCTTTGTCATTTGCTTGAAGCGAGAAATTTTTATATTCAATCTTATTAAGGAGTTAGGACACAGTAACAAGTGGGGAAAATATAAGATTTTTAAACAACAGTACAGAATAAAGTGAATGATCGATTGATATAAGATTTTGTATTTCAGTTTACTATATTATGAACTATAAAAAAATGCTTGTAATATTTAAAAGATAATTTGTTCTTATGCCTTTCGTCGCCTTTGCTCGGAATATCTTTTCTTCCAGATAGCCAACTGGTGTACAGGATTCCTACAAATCGAATTAACTATGTCAAAAATCCCAAAAATGTCATAAACTGTGATATATTCTCTAGGCATTGACGATCCCACATTTCAATTTTTGTGAGAATTAACAAAATAGCAGATATTTTAAATTTAATGACTGAATTTCGGTGGAAAATTTGTTAATTTCTTATTTATATTTAACAAAGTAATGAAGATAACTGTAAAATTTTAATGGAATTGCTAAGGTAGAACACGAAATATGTTGTACACCGTTTTGAAAAACACAGCTCTAAGAAAAACGCGTTTAAAGTTTATGAATATAATTTTTCTCGCAGGTACGAATTCACTCTCGAAACGGTACTTCGAGAAACAATTTGTATTGAAGCCTGAAATCCGTGGAAAACCTTTTGCATTCTGTTCTCACGACTTATAAAATATTACTGTGTCCTAACCCCTTAACAGACTACATCTTTCTGAAAACTCAAGCAAAAATGATTTTTCGAATATCGAATATTTCGAATTCGTGTTCCTCGTAAGATTAATGGAAAAATTCTGTCCGCATTTCCTCACTTTCTTTCTTTAAGAAAAAAGATCAATTTTTGTAATTGATATGTTTGTTTATACCATCGAACAGATCGTAGTTATTCAGTCTACCTGACACTAGATTATAATTATTTTAATTATCCGACCTGACAGGGGACAACTTCAGAATTCCATGACATTCAAGTGAACTTCATTATCTGTATCAGTACATTGTTTCGAAGATGCGCCGGCATCCGACCAGCAGAATGCGCCGAGCTCATTGATTTGGATTACGTTTTGTCGCGGTTTGTTAAAGCGCACAGAAACCGGAAGCCTGATGCTCACACCTGCTAATCATCCTTTGATCAACGTACAAACGCGTTTGCAAGCCGGTCGCTGGTCCGTTAGCCGATCGCACTTTGATTTTAAACGCAATCGGTACCCCGCGAATTTTGCTGCACGTTCCGTGTTAATTGCAAGTATACTTGGCTGTAATTACAACGGTTCACGCGCCTTGTTAATTGGTTCTCTGGGTCCCGGCGTGCGCGCAACTTTAACACGGCAATATTTCAACCGGCGAGGTTATATTTCCGACCGCCGTTCTGTATTGATAAAGGATTAACTGAAACAAAACCCCATTCCTGGGACCGCATAAACATTTACGGACATTAATAATTAAATGTGCCCGCATGCATCGCGCACTTATTCACGACGTTATCGTTTTAATTAGTACTATAAATTGATCAATCCGGGCCGGTGCGTGACGCGAAAATGAACGCTGCCCCGCGGACGTTTGAAAAGCATTTTAATTAGAGACGTTACCCGTCTGCTTCCCAAAAACGGAACAAACAGATCTCCTCGTACGCCAACAAACTAATTGCTCGCGAACTGCTCACGAGCAGATAATTAAATGAGAGATGCGCGTGAATCGATGGAAAGTCGAAAACTGCGATAACGAGTACCCTACATACACCGTAAATGGCCGTGTATTCTCGTTGCGCTGCATAATTATTATTCCATTTAAACATTCTCATAATAAAAAAATCTTACCCGCTGAATACCTTATACTCGCATCACCGTCAGCGGCTCATCTTCGATCCATGAATTCAATTTTTCCAAGAAGCTTTCGTACTAACTGTAAACGACGTTCGCAAAAAATATTAAATACGGTATATTGATAGTCTTATATCTAAATACTGATTAAAATGAATTGATAAAATTTTTATACACTAATTGCAAGGAGCTAAGTAAACATTTATTTTGCTGGTTAATAATTTTGATATGATATGATAAAAATGGTATATCGACATTGTTAAACTTTTTAAATCGTTTTATTGCCTTGGATTTTTTAAACATACTCATTTTTGTCATAAATGCATAAAATCCGCAGTCTACAGATTCGCCTTTTTAAAGGATCTATTCAAAACTGCAATATAAGCTGGGGACACTAGGGAAGGTTTCTATAACGGAGGAACTTGGACGTACTCTGAATGACGTCTAGGTCCTGTGTTCTGAGGACTCCTCAGGGTCTAGGAACCAAGAAAAGTACCCAGAAACATTAAACACAGCGAGGCCCCCATGGCAGCTGTAATAATAGTTTCTGAGAATCTGGTACAGATTCTGAGAGTTGTAAAAGATTACTAGGACTCGGTTGAAGAGTCTCGTGGGCTTCAAGGAATATAAAGGACAGCGATTGTCATGGTAGTAATGTTAGGATCTTGGAGAGGTAGGGTAGTTTTATAGATCGTATCCTTCAATAGGGATCCCATTTCAGCCCGGAAGATCGACAAAATCTGACACTTTTTGGTCCTCTAACTCTACTTACATTTTTCAATATTGTAAGGAAAAGCTGTATGGAAAAGCGGGTTTATTAACGTATTTGGGCATACGGATAACCAAATGTTAACGACCGACGTGTTTGTCTCGGGCGCTCGTTTCGATCTGCCTCCTTTTTGCAATTCGTTGGCGATCCTAATTTTACAATTTTTTACAATTCTTTTGTTATTTCTGATTCTCTATTTTTATAAATTTAGCTATATATAGGGTTGTCTGTTGATCTACACACATACATACGTACACCATCCGTACTTCAACTCTAAAATATTTTACCTAGTCGTATGAAAACTCGTCATTTCAATAGAACGGATTAAATAGGGTTAAACAGTCGTCATCTTTTCAGAGACGCTTCAAAGTATATCTACACCGGTCTGCATAAATCGTTAAGCATTCACAGAAGTCGTACAATATAAAATGTTTCACATGCGAGCACTTTTTCTCTCCTATGATGCCCGTGAGAGATCTCGAGGTCTCGAGTTCAGGTCGCCAAGTGGATATGTGTAGGTATATTGCACGAGACGACAACGGCTAAGAGGTTGAAAAGGAAGATGCTCTTTAACCTATGTATGTAGAGCAAAGTTGCCAATATACGGTCGCACTTAAGAATCTTTGAGTCCTCGCGAAACGCAGGTGTGCTGTTTTTTAAAAAAAGTACATAGAGTTATTCAAATTAATATTCGGATGCTCTAAAAAAGATGATAACTTTTTTAATATTGTACTATACGAATTGTACTTTTTGGAGAAGCTACAGCAATTAGTTTACTACAGGAAGTGAAAAAATTTTTTTCCAAAAATAGCAATTGATCGGAATTGTAGAAAAAATACTAAAAGCTGCATTTTATAACTTTTTTTTGTGGTCCTATATTGAAAATTTAAAAAGTACGTTTTGTAGGTCTGTGCCAATTATATGCACTGTAAAAGTTTCATCGAAATCGGTTGATGCGGGAGAAAACGACAGGTTTTGAAAGATGTAAGAATTCTTAGATACATATAGGCCGAAAATCGTGAAAATCTGCAATTTTTACCATCTTTTCACGTTTGTAGCTCATTGCCATGTCGACCGATTTTGACGAAATTTTCAGAATGTGTTTAATTGACACAGATCTACAAAACGTATTTCTTAAATTTTCAATATAGGCCCACATAAAAAAGTTGTAAAATGCAACTTTTAGTATTTTTCCTACAATTCCGATCAATTGCAATTTTTGAAAAAATTTCTTTTCACATCCTGTAGTAAACTAATTGCTCTAGCTTCCCAAAAAAATTCAAATCGTATAGTACAATATTAAAAACGTTATCGTCTTTTTTAGAGTGTCCGAATATTAATTCATATAGGTTCAAGCGATAGAGCGACACTTTGTTCTGATTATAATCCAAGAAAATGATTTGCAACTGTCCGAGAGGTGTTTTAAATAAAATGTCCATCAATGATGGAAGCAATTTTCCTGATTTTATATCCCTGTTTGAACGCATTCGATAAAATCACTTGAACTTGCTTTTTGCAACAATGTCAAGTGGACATAGCAAAACGATTTTGCGATAATCAATAGAGTATAACACGCGCGCGCGAATATATTGAAATAACAATTTATTTGAAAATAAAGAATTGTTTTATTACCGACGTGATAATGTGCAAGGAAATGCAATTGGAGTACGTTCAAAAATACATCTGAAGATTTAGGTAACAAGATTTATCAAGTACCTGTATTTGCGAGTATGTAGACGCACAAAGCATACGTCTTCACGCATTCACCGACGCTCAGGACAGTTTATTTCAATTCTACACTGTCCTGTATTGAAAGTATTGACAGATCCGTCGCAGACGAATAAATCGAAGAATTTCGCAACGCATTTGAGGTGCACGGGAGCGTAATCGGCGCAACTTTTGTCCTGATCCCGTAGCGAGCTCTCTATGAAGCGATCGTACCATGCGCTGCTCCGATCAAACAAAGATACAGTGGCGCGTAGTTTTTGAAACACGGGTAGTCCAATCGTGCCGTGAACCAATCGGACACGGTACGAGCGGCGAACGATAAAACTGGATCCGCTGATTGCGAACAAAACGCAGCCGGCGCTCTATTGAGAAGTCGCTAGCAAATAAGTATGTTTCAGCTGCTGAATCGATTGATGCCTCACTTGCCGGCGCGGAAATTCGCTAGGTAATTGTTCCAGTTAACAATCGAACTGAGGTTACTCGAATGGGAACGTCGGTGACACGCATTCGAGAAAATCTGATTTCGGATTAGCTTCCACGATATCGTAAATGCTAAGCATCGACGGATCGCGATACAAAAGTCCGCCGGGTTTAGTATCATTTTTATGTCGTTTTTCACAGATTCTACCAGAGAAATATTGCAGTGAAATTCTTCCGTGTCATATGAGAATTTCTGAAATGACTGCATCAGATGTTCGTGTTAATCAAAAAGGACATAGCAAGTGCACTTTAGCTTCAGTTCAGCTTTTCAAAATTTCAGGCCACTCGCTCGAGGAAGAAAATCAATTATATTCTAATGGCGTGTCTGTCATCTTCAGCAGTATTTTTACTCAGAATTGATCATTGGATAGTAGTATTGAAAGATGAGAAAAATAACATACCATATGGTTAATCAGGGAGTATTATCAAAAAACCACCCCTAAAAGCTACATTAATTCATTGTTTTATATAATGCTTTACTTACCACTAGACGAACAAGCCATATTGATTTGGTTGGTAAATTTTGTCGCGTAATTATAAAAATATACTTATTAGAACATCTATTTTTCACCCCATAACTAAACTCAATAGCAGTGACCAATTTTCAACTCAAATAACACCGAACTTAGTCTTTCAATATCATTATTTTTTACTGGTTCTACAAGAGCACATTCTTAACTGTAATTTACTGACGGATAATCATGAATTCTTGATTTTCGTATTTCGAGTTTCAGCCATGTTTTCGGGATCGTAAAGAACGGTCGCGTCGCATCATGCGCGAGTCCTTTCTCGAGCAACGGCGCGGCGCGGCGCACAGTGGGACCTTCGATCGAAATCGGAGACAAAATCAAAGAACTTCCGATAGAAATGAGATCGAGCGATGAAATTTTTTTAAAATTAAAGCTGAAGCTTTGCAGAATATAGGAAAAAATAGGGAGATTATGGTACGACTGTTTTTTAACCTTGAAAAAATTCATTAAACTTGCACAATTCCAAGAAAATTTTGGTTTCTTCAATACCACGCGCGGAAAAAATTTTTTTCTAACATGCTATACATCATTTCCCGTAGATTTTTTCACGCTGATTTCAAATCTGGTCTCAAAGTTAGTCTGCGACCTTAGGATTTTGCAAAAAATCGAGTTTTGTGAACAAAACTAATGAAATCAGTTTTTCGTTGAAATGAATTGGTAACCCACTAGTTTCAAGGTATATTGTATTCTCACATATAAAACACTTTAAGGATAATCATAATGAAGTATTGGAATGTTTACTTGACGACTTGACCTGGCACTTCTTGTAGGCTGTGTGTGACTGTAATGTATAATAATTTAAATTAGATATCATATAATTAGATAGATTAGAAGTAAGATAGGTATTTAATCTTTTTAATTTACTTCTCATCAACGAATTTTTTAACTTCTGGTGATACCTTATTTTTCTATTTTTATCACCAGAAGTTAAAAAATTCGTTGATGAGAAGTAAGTTAAAAAGATTAAATACCTACCTTACTTAATAATTTAAATTAGATATCATATAATTAGATAGATTAGAAGTAAGGTAGGTATTTAATCTTTTTAACTTACTTCTCATCAACGAATTTTTTAACTTCTGGTGATACCTTATTTTTCTATTTTTATCACCAGAAGTTAAAAAATTCGTTGATGAGAAGTAAGTTAAAAAGATTAAATACCTACCTTACTTCCTGTGTAAATGAAAATACATAAATAAATACTCCCTATTTTTCCTATATTCTGCAAAGTTCCAGCTTTAATTTTAAAAAAATTTCATTGCTCTATCTCATTTCTATCCAAAGTTTGATTTTGTCGCCGATTTCGTCCAAATTGCCCACTGTGCACCGCGCCGGACCGCGAATTCCTTTTCGGGAATTTCTGAAGGCTTAAGGCGGTAGACTCGTTTCCAGGATTACAAGGGTGCGGGATTCGCGTTCTCATTTCTCGATAATAGAAAAATGGGGGTATTCAGTAGTAAAAAACGCTAGATAAAAGACCGATCTAGGGCGCTATCGCCCTGAAAAGTCCTATTTTTTCGTTTACGAAGCATACAACTGCGCATGTAGCTGTTTCCATAGCTACATGCTTCCGTATAATGCAAATTACTCCTCGAAAACGAAAAAATAGGGCTTTTCAGGGCGAGATAGCGCCCTAGATCGATTTTTTATCTAGCGTTTTTGACTACTAAAAAACCCCATCTTTGCATTATTGGGAAATGAGAACGCGAATCCCGCACCGTTGCAATCCTGGAAAAAGGAGTCTACTCCATTAAGGAGTTATTAACGAGAAACACGAATCTGAATAATGCAAATTACGCTTCGTAAACGAAAAAATAAGACTTTTCAGGGCGATAGCGCCCTAGATCGATCTTTTATCTAGCGTTCTTGACTACTGAAAAACCCCATTTTTGTATTATCGAGAAATGAGACCGCGAATCCCGCACCGTTGCAATCCTGGGAAAAGGAGTCTACTCTCTTAAAGCGAACGTTTTCATTCCGCGTCGTATCGGCTACCGACAAAACATTAAGCTAACGAATGGCCCTGTCGGCCGGTAGGTTCGCGCACGTGTATATAATGCGAGACATCCGCGCTTTATCGCGGGAGGTCATCCCCCCGCGTAGGCGTGATAAAGTTATGGTCTCCTAAAGGGTTTTAACGAGCGGCTCGCACGTGATATCTTTATTTAATCATACCAGGCCGACGTGATCGCGAATAAATTTCCTAGATAATATCCGGGGTTCGAGCGACCGACGTCCGACCATTCGATGCTAACCCGCGTGTTACCATTACCGCGAAGAGGATTGGCTTCGTGCGCGAAGCGGTATTGCCGGTCCTGGGACCTCCGACCTTCTTTTTTTATTTCGCCGATCGAGGAGCCGGCTCCGGAATTTTATGTTACGGCACTTTCAAATCCTCGAGCGACGCGGCCAGGTCCCTGGCGAAGAAGCACTCCGGTGAGATTGTAACGGAATATTTCGCGATCGAGTTCAAAGGCATGATAGAGCACAAACGTGGTTAGCCAGTTGTTATTGTAAGGGGAGAGGAGAGAGAAGTCGAAAGGGGAGAGGAAATGAGAGACCTAGCCACGAGAGCGAAGGCCGTGAGATAAGAGAGGGTTTCAGGGTTGATATCCACTATCAAAGTGGATGTTACCCTGGCGTGCCATACGTTGCCATCCGTACTCTTCCAAACTGCCAAACCGATCGGCCCTACGGAAAAACCATTCTTCGAACGGCTGCTCACCGTCTCATAACCACTTCATAGATTCAAAAGACCACAGAGAATCGATCTCTTTCTATTCTGCTGAAGAACAATCGAGTAATGCTCTAGGGACTTTGCCATTTTCAATTTGTCATTTTCAATCTATCAGGAGCATAATTGATTCCACACACTTTAAATCAGAATAATTTTTTTTATGAATGGACCAAACGACTTCAATTTCCCTGTAAGGCTAGAAGAATTAGTTTAGTAAATGACGTCTAATGAATAAGTTGAAAAAATGCATTTTGTTGGAATTGTGAAAAATAGTAAACATCGATTTTTACTAGCTGGGCCAATAACGAAAATTTAAGATATGTGTTTTGCAAACTCGTGTGAGTTATATACGTTCTGAAAATTTCATTGAAATCGGTTAATGGTAAAAATTGCAATTTTTCCTGATTTTCGGCCTTTTTACAATGAAATTTTCAGAGCGTATATAATTCACACGAGTTTACAAAACACGTCTTTTAAATTTTCGTTATTGGCCCAGCCAAAAAAGTTGTAAAAATCAATTTTCACCATTGTTTTTCACAATTCCGACAAAATGCATTTATCCAACTTATTTATTAGACCAATTCTTCTAGCCTTACAGAGAAATTGAAGTCGTTTGGTCCCTTCATAAAAAGGTTATTCTGATTTAACGTGTGTGGAATCAGTTATGCTCCTTACTGTATGTATGGGTGTCTGGAAGAAGGGCCTATGTCAGATTTTTAAAATTTTATAGGACCACAATTAGAAACTTATTTTGGTTTAACATTTAATAAAACAAATCATAAAAAAAACCCCTTCAGTTTTCAGTTCTCAGCTAGATTTTATTATTACAATTCACGTTTGAGTTAAAAATTGCGTTCGTATAAAATTTAAAAAACCTGATATAGGGCCTTCTTCCAGACACCCATTGATGTATTCTTGTTGACACATGATTTTTTTTTTGCGAAATTGTAAGTGTCAATTTTTTGGAAATAGGAGTGTTCAAATATATTTCAGAGCTATACTGTGTTTCATATGTAAAACCACAAGTTTTGCTCTGAATTATAGTTTACGATTTGATTGGAGATCATCAACTAGATCGTCAGATCGTTTGATAGCATTTGTGCAGATCATAGGGATGAAACATTCACGCATGCTCCAGCGGGAAAAGCCTGTAAATCCTTTAAATTGAGAGCGACTCAAGTGTCCGATATGTCAGTCGGCTTCTTGGATAGTAGAACGCCAGAATCCCGCGGTCTGAATCCTGAGCGACGCGTTGTATTTCGATATATCGATATCTGTCAATTCCCTTCTTAGCTTTCCATTCAATTCGTCCTCTTACTTACTCGTTTCAGCTTCTGCAAGCCCATTTATAGGCACTTATGTACAGAAACTGATGCAAAGTAATTTCTTTTTAATATTTTTCTTGCAAAATAATAGAAATAATATGTACACTATTCTTCGAATAATAAATGTTGGTTATTGGAAAGAAGTATATAAAGTGAAAACACATTTTTCATAGTTAACATTACTAAAAAATAATTTTCATTTGCATTTATTCAAATTTTAATATCCGTGTGATATTACTTCTTTTTGCTACTAAAAAAGAAGTTGGCTGGCAACTAAGTTCGCGCTCCCCACATTTTCTTAAACAGAGTCATTTATATATATTTTTTAAGCACGAATATTTTATATCAAATTAATCGCAAAATTCAGAGCTTTCCAATGATATACAGTTCAAAAGGAATGGTCACTGAATAAGGTTATAATGATACAATAAAAGAATTAGGAAACAAAAGGTCGCGAATTCAGTTGCCAAACTAATATTTTAATGTGATAACGATCAAGAAATTGGTGAAATCGATAAGCGACAAAAGAAATCTTTCACCGATGAAATTTCTTCAAGTAGAAGTAACGACCAATAGTCAGACATGGTTTTAAAGACATTATGTTTGAAAACATGTTTTAGTACAGAAGTATTTTCGTCAACATTAAAGGGCCGACAGTCTAAAAAGAACACGAACTACGACAACAGCTTTGCAATATCTTTTCATCATTTACACTGAAATATCGTTTAATCGCATTTCGGGAGTGCAGTGAAACGCAGCGAGGAAGCTTCGCGCGAAACAAATTAAATGCGGTGAAAATGCGGATGGATTTTTTCGTGTACTCAACTGATTGCTGTAGCAGCACAGCAGAAAATGGAAAATAGGAACGAGTTCGGAAGAAGAGGTCGCATTTCGGGGTGAATCATGAAGCGGACTAATGCCTGCCATGGGGAAAAGGGTCAAGTGCAGCGTCCCGGCGTTCCACGGGATTCGCAAACACTTTCGAAGATAGATGCGGTGCCACGGAACACAAATTGCATCGACCTCCACGTGATCTACGACCCCGACGCGAAAATTACATTTCGCAGACAATTTTACGAAGACTGGGGCAGAAATTAACGAAGGAGACGCGCGTCGATGTTGCACTATGCCCCGATACGTTCCGCCGAAACAATCCTGGACCGGATCACAGTGGTCCGGGCGGCCGATCTAGCAGTTCATTTGATAAAGAATGACTTGTTTTATACCGATATTTAATGCATCTATTGGGTCGTTCGGAAAGTCATTTCGTTTTTCGTGTAGAGATGGCATTTCTTCCTTTTGTTATTACTAACCTTATTTTAAATCGCAAAATCGTGGTATATCTTGATAGCTGACATTTCGGACATAATTTCCTACCTTGTAGTGTTTTCTAATCTTTCAAGTATGTTTTTATCATCACATCAAATATGCAAAATAAAAGCACGCATTTCCATCACCTTTTGCTTTTTTATTACTGCAAGGGTAAAAATGTAGTGCACGAAAGAAAAAATTTTGTGCGCTGTTTAAAGAGAGGATGTACCATCGATTACTATTTCTTTCGCTTTTTCCAACATTTTTTATGAGGTGCAAATTTCATTTCAAATAAAGACGTGTAAAATCGCAAGAGACCATAGAACAAAATGTCATAAAACTTATTCTAAATGGTAAAAAATTGGCTTTAAGAAAACGAAATGACTTTCCGACCCCATACATTACTTTCTAAATGTCTAACAATGCCGAAAATGTCGATATTAATTAAATTTAATAAAAACCATAATTAGAACAAGCATTTAAAAATGAACATTTTGTGAAGATGATTTTCGATCGAAAAAATTACTAATTCTCTTTCGTGAGCCCTGCTTTTGTTTTTAAATGAATAGCATTCTTTTAACTTGAAAATGCATACCTCAAATTCAGAATTACAGTTCGTCATTTATTAAATATGAAAGTTGTCGAAGTTATTTCCCTTTGACATGGAATATCTTTCCAGTTCCAAATAGTTTCGCACTTTTTCTAATTGGAATATTTTCAGTATACTTTTCCTTGTATTACGTCGCAAGAATCATTTCTCTCTTCGTCCTTCGTCAGGAATTATTATTGTGTAAAGTGTCACAGATATTTTGTACAATACTTATATATACAAATACTTACAGATATACTTACAAAGATACTACTCCGTATGACCGACATGGCGATCAATGTGCTAAGAAACATTTAGAAATCCTGAATGGTACTTGCGCGAAACTCTGAGAAAGGTTACCCATATTGTTCAATCCTGAACTGGTGAATCCAGATTCGGGACCACAGTGGGCCGCGGCGGCGTGGAGCGGCGCGGCGTTTCTGGTTGGACGAAGTATTTAACGTCGAAGAAGTTCGGTCGAATTTCCGGCGGCATTAAAACGGGAACGAGTTACGTATGTATTTGTAAGTTCTAAACGAGAGGAGAGCGAAGCAGCTCCAGATTCTGGGGATCGCTTCTAATGCCGTCGGGTCGGGCCGGTCCGGGCCGGGCCGCTTTGAACTTTTAACGCAGTAATTTCGAAAGGCATTTTACCAACGAGGCGGGATCGCCGCGGCCTGCCAGGCACGGAGGGAAACGAAGAACTTTTTACGGAGCAGCGTACCTATTCCCGCGAGGCACACTTGCCCAGAAACGCAAGTGAATGCCAGTGGGATGAAAGGAGCTAAAAGTGGCAGGTTCACTTTCCCCTCTTCAGTTTCCCGCTCGCCCCTCGTTGCCCCTCTGTCGACTTACCGGTAAAGTAGCAACCTATTACCCTTGTAATTACCCCGCACCAATGCATTACCAGAAAAGTTTTTAATTGCCTGTCCTTTATAGAAAACGATTTCCTTCTTCCGCGCTCGCTCGCGGAACTCGATCGTTATGCAGACGACTCTCTTCGCCCCGTATCCTTTGACCGGCACGCGCCGCAAATTAGGTTCCCGTTGACATAACGGGCGGGGACTCTCCGTTCCCCCGAAACGGTAGTCGGAGAAAAGCGTCCGTGATTGCGCGCGAACCGAACAATGACCGGTGGCGTGGCTCGTTCGAAAAGCCCGCGGTGCTCCCGAAGTTTTTTTGTTCGACGCGGGGTAAACATCGCCCGCGTTTCCTCGAATGAAATACTTTTCATGACTTTGGCTCGAGGGTAATTGAAAACATCGATGAAAGAACGAGCCGGAGGGCGAGGAACCCGAGACAAGTAAAAAGACACATTCACGGCGAATGGAATTACTTGCTTTATCGCGTTCTCCCTGGGCTCAGCGACGCCGTTTGAAACGCTCGAATGAGAGAGTAACTGTAGACGGACGAAGAAGCTTTTCATTACCTATACTCGCCCGGCAGCACCGTTCAGAATGTTTTTAGTATCCCCGCCGCCGCGCCCGATGAGTTTTATGGGCCTGAATGCGACTTTACAACTAGCTTATGAGTTGTAGAATAGAAACGGGAGCGACACCTGGGTTCCTCGAAGAGCCGAGAGGACTTTCGCGCGCGCGGTCGGGGAAACGGCAGCCTGGTAAACGGTAAAACCTGAACGGTTTTTACGGAACTGTTGGTATTCTGTCGAGAGCAGAGTGAAACCGTGCAATTAATGCAATAATATGGTAACACACATATAGGGACACACTTCGACGGAAAGGTCGGGTTAATCATATACCGATACCGGTCGATTTTACTGCCACGTTTCCGCGTTTATCGATTCGTGACACACAATGCCCGATTTCACGGATCTGGGCTGACCGGCGTGTAAACACCGATAGATTGCTTCGTGGGTTATACATAGGTGCGTGAACAGTCGTGTGTTAGCTGGCCAACTTATTAGATTAGAATTTATTATCTGCGCCGGTTAGGCGAGGCAGATCGAAGACAAACTCGAGCAGTTGTGTTACCGCGAAGTCAAACCACTTCTTCTTACTCTTCCATGGTTTTTATGCGGTCCTGTGAGAACTTTGTCGAGCATTGTCTTGTATTTCTACCTTTATGAATTCTTGAATTCAATAAATAGGGGAGATCGTGGCTAGTTGACTAATGAGGTTAGTCGACTAATCCATTCTAATTGTAATGCTATAGAGTAGATGATGCTGCTTTCCGCGATATTGAAACATAAGAATGACTGTCTCACCATGTAATGTGTTGTCGTGACCGAAACTTGCGTGTTATACCAGAATAAAAAATCTAAAAACATCGACGTTAAGTAAATATTTTTGTTTCGACTATTTATCAATTTTTGTCCATTAAGTATTGCTTGATATTTTTTCATGATTAGTTTATGGGAATATGATACATAGACTATAATTTGAGGTACTTTATTTTATCCGGTGCATCGAGGTTATGCACGTGTGGCCCTTACAATGATAAACATGCCGAACGGGGCTATTTGCCTAAGCATAGGATCTACGTCATTCAAGAAAGATCCCTTGCCCCTTGATCTGCAGTGAATTTTACACTGACAGCGTTTGTGGTGAAAACTGGGTGCAGTGCACACGTTGCAGCAAATGGGCTCATGAAAAATGCATCAGATGTGTGTATTAACTGTGATTCGGACGATGATTTGTAAGCCTAATTTTGCTTAATTTTGCCTACAAATCATCATCTGATTCACTACAGCAGATATGTACGAATAAATAAAAATTTAAATATTGTTAATACCATTACTTTTTTTTAAACACTTAAAAGTAACTGTTAAATCAACTAGTCCCATCAGATATGTCAACTAACCCCACGACCGGAGTTTGTTGACTTATTGCTCTCACTAATCTAAATTTGATTAAAACTACAGCTAGGTTCAATCAAAGCGATTTTCAAAATTAAATCTGTATACCTAAGTCAATGTGCAAACTTTTGGTGTATAACAAAATACTAATGGTTCGTTGATAAAAATTAAATATGTTAAAAGTTAGTCAACTAGCCCCGGTCTCCCCTACATGAAATATCCGTAGTCTACTTATAAGTTTGTTCAAGAAAATCAACAAAATCAACTTTTCCGTTACCAAGAAGTCGAAAAAGTAGGCGATGGTCGTGCACAGAGCGTAGAATATATGTAGGTCGTTGTAAGTAGCGGCAATTAATTCGACTTCAACTATCTCGGAAACTATCTTCATGGTTGGCTGTCTCCTTCTAGCAGGTTGCGCGCGGCCGTCGTTGTTGCAACAATCTGTCTGCTGTTTCTTCCGTTCTAAGTATGGCCGCGAAGTTAGGCGGAGATTAGGCGCCTCGCGAGCGAGCTATCCGGTTCGTCGTCGTGTACGAGCCGCCTACGCTTGTTTCGCAGTTTAAACCTCGGACCGACTACTGCTAAATTATCAACAAGACTGTGCCACCGTGAACGCTCCATTCTTTGGGAAAATGCCCTTAATATATGCGTGGAAAGATAATGGGAAGGCGAGAGGGGGAAGGAGAGGGAAAACTTACCGGAGATTTTCAAGTATAATTAAAGCAACGGCTTAGACCCGGGGAATAAATGTTAGTGTTAGTGCGCAGATAACCGGTGAGGAAGGACTCGGTATCTGCGATGCTGTTATTGCAGACGCTCAGCAACAATTTACCAATTTGTTGATCTGGAAACGGACTTTATGGTCTCTCGTTCACTTTCACTGTATTTGCAATTTTATGTAAAGAGGAGTGAAATTCTTCTAATTTTGTTACTGTTTGAAATTATTCCTAGTCACTTTTGTCATAAATGCATAAAATCCGCAGTCTAGTGATTATACAACATTTATTGTACAACATATGTTGTACACAACATTTTTTCATATTATTACAAATAACGGCAATATTCAAAGTGGACATAATTATTGCCTCATCTCACAAAACTCCCGTGCACAAAACTCACACGGTATAGAGCGGGGCATATTGTGACAGAAACATTTTCTGCGTGGGTGGAGGCATTGAGAAGATTTCAAGGTCACCTTGATTTTTTTAAATGGAAAGACCTACTTTCTGTATCATGAATCTATAGACTATTGAGTAAAATTGTATTGACCTTCACATGTTCTAAACCTAATAGTTAACGAGATATTATCGAAATAATGCTCTTTCTTCTTTGGATAATATTTCGTTAACTATTAGGTTTAGGACATATGAAGATGAATACTTTTATACTTAGAATTTGATACTCTATCGATTTATGGTATAAAAAATAGGACATTCCATTTAAGAAAAGAAAGTTGACCTTCACCTCACCTTGGAGTGTCCACCGGGAAAAATAAAAGTCCCACCACATGATGTCCCCCTCGGTACTGAACGACTTTCATCTGAAACATTTTTGCGTATAATCAATATTTTTGGAGATATTCGTCTGTAACGCTTTATAATTTTCACCCTATACAAATGACGCAGATTTCAAATTTCAACCTATGTTTGGAAGGTACATAATCGTAAATGTGTCTCTTTTAATTTGCTTCTCTAGTTTTGAATTTCTCGTTGGAAGTCTAGAGACTGGAATATTTTCGATGTTTTTTATTGCGAAATATAAGTATTACACTATTAGAATAACGAAGACTGTGCACAATTGCCTGCCTCCTCTCTTGTCTTAATTCTATTTAACTTTAATGGGACGATCTAGATCTCAAGATAAACTCCCTGCTTCTGCAAGGAAACAGGGTTCACGAAAGAAATTGCGAAACGTAAACTATGAACTGTAACCTGGATTTAGCGCGAGAGGTTAAGAAAAGCTAACACCATTAAAATTTGTTTTTAAATGAACATTCTGAAATGATCAGTGATTATTGATCACTGATCTAAGAAATTGTATGGTATCTTGAAATTAATATCCCAGCAGTTGAGGGTGGAGAAACAACATACTCCTAATAAGCAGCAATAAAAGAAAGAACACTTTCAAATATTGCACCAACAATACAGGTTCAAGATCTTAATGAAAAGGCGTACAATGGGATCGCCAGCACCATCGGGAGCAGCAACTGGAAGAACCCATCAATGACACAGCGAAAGGCTGCATCTGAGGAGATCGTGGCGATATCAGCGGATGGTTTCCAACGCAAGCATAACAATACTAACCCGCCCAAGAAACGCATGCTCGAGGA
Source organism: Lasioglossum marginatum (assembly GCA_028455795.1). Classification (NCBI taxonomy): domain Eukaryota; kingdom Metazoa; phylum Arthropoda; class Insecta; order Hymenoptera; family Halictidae; genus Lasioglossum; species Lasioglossum marginatum. The sequence goes on along the minus strand of CM052259.1, from coordinate 4,889,472 downwards.
AGCTCGCAGGAAACAACCGGAGTGGGCCATTCACGAGGAAACAATCCCAATGGAAAACTCACGCGATCCTGTAGTTTCGTGGTTGCCCGCGAGAGAAGCGGTTTCTGGCCCCGGCCGCGATTATTATCCTAATTCGAGGGTGGCGTGAGCCGGGCAAAAGAGGAAATCGAAAGATTGCAAGCGGCGTAGCGTGTCGCGAGCGTAACTTATGACCGGACGAGCGTTTTCCGGTTTCCTTAGGCGGTTTCCATCGTTAATCTTAGGGAGACGCCGATGGCACGCCCAAACGAGCCAGCCGAATCCCGAGGCTGTGCGCGGGACAGACTCGCCGAATTTATCTTCATCACGGAAACTGTAGCTCAGACTGGTACGAATGTTTCTACTAATTTCGTTGCTACACAGTTTCCCATTATCACCGGTTAGATTTTTCTTATCGCTTCCCTTCGCCATCTTTCTTTACGCCCGTTCTCCCGATGGAGTCGATACTCGATCGACGATAAACAATGCGACTCCTTGCGGAATGCGTTCAGACAAATGATGCGTGAAACGCGAGAATTGTCGGATAAATATCCTGCTACTTCTTTTTACATGAAACGAGTTGTTCCATGATAATTGTTGTTTCGAGACACTTTCGGTATATATCCTAGGTGTAGATATCCTCGTCTTTTTGTTGCACAGATTACAGAATCGTTTTAATGATGCTCCTGTATCTTTTCAGACTTTGAGGTATCATCCCTTAGCAGTCGGAGCTATTTTAACTTGAAAATTAAACATTTCTTCCGACCAAGAATAATTTTATTGTATTTGATTTATTTTGTGGATATGAAATTGATACAATACCTCGTACAATATTTAAATGTTTAGTAATCGATTAGATACCAACATATTTAATAATCTAAACAATATTTTGAATAATAATAAGTCGACCTTGAATCGCCATTCGAGTGCTAAGGGTTAACTTTGTCTCCTTGTACAATTTCATTCCAAGCCTTGGGATTCTAATATACTCACTTTGTTTGACACTCGAAATACGCATCGATGGAAAACGAAATAATCTTAATTGTCTCAAAATCAACGTATAATAGTTAGGTTGTCATTAGCGTGTCGATTTAATAGAAATGTATGTATTAAAAATTCTAATATTCTCTCTAAAACTCTAATATTGCCCCTGATGAGGTAAATCTTTAAGTAAACATTTTTGCTACCATTTATGGAGTACACGCATTTCTCATTGCAGTTACAATTTATTTCCTTCTGTTCAACAATTAATATCCTTAGTACGATATTAGAGACAGCGTAATTGCGTCGTACACGTAAAGGCTCATGGCTCCGTGGTCGCAAAGTGCGTTAAGTGCGCAGCCGGAAGTACAGCAGAATCGAGTTTCCGGTTCATTGCCAACATGATTGAATTCTTGAAACAGTGTTTCATGTAGGCTCTCATCAATCTATTCTTCGTTCCTATGCAGGTTTTAACGATTCTCCGATAAAGAAATAATAATTCGAAAATAGATTTGAGGAATCGACAGAAATACAATGACGTGGTCTAAATGAAATTGTATCGAGATCAATGTTTAGCTTTATGTAAAAGGTAATCAAGGTTCATTCGTACCGTCCGAGTTTATTTAAGCAACAGAACCGATAAAACCTCGAACTAATAAATAAACACGAATTGTAGTCGTATAAAATATGCACAGTGATATTCATTTCATAACGACGGTTTTGTTAATACTGATAATTAGATTGCGGATTTTATGCATTTACGACAAAAATGGATACGTACGATTGAAAGCAGTGGACATATTAAAAAGTTTTAAGGACATCAGTGTATTACTTTCAGTTTAATATGAAAATTAAGCTTAGGAAAAAATTTTTATTTGTCTCCTGTGACTTGCAATCAATGCAAACATGTTTTATTTTGCATAAAGATTCGCAGTCTACTGATAATGTCTTAAATAAGTGATGATTTTCATAATAATAAGTCATGTTTTAACGTTAATATTGTCTATATTGTTCCAAGCTTTTGTTCATTTCTGTCACAAAACATTGCCAAAAATTTTGCAATCTCAGTTGCACCTAGGGCTGCCATCCGTTCGGGTTTCCCTGGATTTGTCCTACTTTTTAGTCAGTCTGAGAACGTTCGGGATTTTCTTTCAGGATCCGGATTTTCCGATGCTACTGACTCACACTTGCTCCACTATCATTAGGGTCATTCCACTCTAAATAGGACACTTTTCGGAGTACTGTTTCGGATTTTGTTCAAATTTGAATATGTTGTAGTTTTTCGTGCCCTATGAACGAATGTCAAAGGATTTTTCTTAAAAATTGTTGATTTTACAGACGTGTAAAAAAAGTCTCACCCCTGTTTCATTAAATTATAAGATTAGAACTAACAAAGCGATGGAAATGAGTTTTTTGGAGCTTGTAGTGAAAACAAAAGAGTATCTACCAAAAATGTTGTCATTTGAAAAGAATGTTTTTTTCACCATTTATTTTGCAATTATTTTAAGCAAATGCAATGTTTTCATAGCAGAGGACTTTGTAAAAAGTTGTAGAAATGAGGATATAGTCCCAAATGTTCCCTTTATGGACCTGTTTTTAAAAAGGCGGACACTTTAACGAAATTAAAATTATTTGAAGTGAACGCTGCACCGCGATATACAGTCTAAATGTAGAGAAAGACATTTTACTATAACTCTTGAACCATAAGAGATACCGGGATGAAATTTGCACTATAATTCATGAAAAAATGATTCTAATCTTCTGATAATTACCGTATTAAATATATATTGTCCGGGTTCCAGACGGAAAGTCCGGGGTTTTCGTTCGTCCCTTATAGATGGCAACCCTAGTCGCACCCCTTCCGTTCCAGATGCCTAAAATCTATAACAGTCTGCCAAGTTAATAGAAACTATCCGTCCGCCTCGCGTAGCATTGCAGTTCCGGTAAGCGGCGCAATATGTTCGTCATAATTAATCTGTCTTGGATCGCAACCACGCGTAATCCACGAGTCTTGGATCGCAACCGAGACTGTGCAGCGCCTTGGTCTCCTTCATTCTATTCTGATCTATAGAAATTTTCGGGGCCGGTTTGGAGACGGTTCAGCGCGGCTGCCGGCACCCATGCACGTCCGGTTGCAGATTGATTGCTGATCCTGAAATTGTCCCCAAAGTTGCTTTACACGTTTCGGTGGCGTGCCCAAGAAGTTATGGTCTCCCGGCTATGTTTACGTAACTTGACGTGACAGATATATAGTTAGCGTCTGGCGTTAACTAACTAACTAACAGGCGTATCATCAGTCGACCAGCTTTCTCCGAAGGTATCTGTGCCTCCCAATTAGTCGGGTTAGAATTGCAGATTCCTTGGATTCGACTTCAGTCGAAATGGCCCGCATAGTTGTCTGTTCCGCAGTATTTATGCATTAACACGAGATCGAGGCCCGCGGGAGGATGGCAACGATGAATCTGCTGCTATTTTCTACACGTTCGTAAGTTGACGCACGCCTCGGTAGACTATAATGAAATTCCGCGGACAACCGAAGCCGAATTTTGGACACACGGTTTCGGAAATGCTGGACGACGACGCTCCGGCAGCGTATTCAGCTTTCCGGAACGCACGGAAATGGTTGTTTGATAGCTTTCAAACAGCCAACTATGTGTTCTTGCAATCAAGGGATGAACGATGCCGCGTGACGCGAACACGAGACCCTCGGAAGACATGCACCGAAAAGAGACATTCTGATACATCCTCGGAAGTTACAGGCTAGGCGGCGGGACAGCGGAAATTACACGGCACTCACGCGAACGTAAACGCCGCAGTCGTGGTCCGAATTTGGGACGGTTCGAAATTTTGGGAATTTGCAGCTGAAGAATGAGATCAGACGAGGTTCTATTTCGAATATTAATCATTGTAATAATCCGCATATAATACAACAGTGTTCTTAAACTCTTTAAACATTTCGTCTTGTATTGAATTCACCCATTTTTATCATAAATGCATAAAATTCCTCAGTCTACTAGGGTCCGATACACCTGGGAGAACATTTGAGCCACGTTCTATATCATAGGTTCTTAAACTGTGCTCCATGGACCCCTGGGGGTCCGCGAAACAATTTTGACATTACATTTACATCCCTTATTTCAGTAATTAATTCATTATTGAGTCACAAATTAAGTCTCAAGAACGACGCAAAATACCTAGGGTTGGGATGGGGTCCGGAAAAAAATGTTGTTCAGGAGGGGGACCTCGGGATACATAAGTTTAAGAATCTCTGTTCTATATGATTTTGAAAAACGATTATTTCTCACGAAGTTTCCTTACATTGTACAATGTGCATACTTTGTCTCAGTCTGCTCATGAACTGTCGAAACATTATTCATAGCGAGTACATTTCACAGCACAATTTCGATTCATATGAAACAGTAACAGAATAAGAGATATGCTTTCACTAGTATCGATCGGCATTCATTGTGTTTACGTTACGTGGATGAGAAGAAGGAGAGTTGTTGATCAATACTAGATAGTTTAATCGGTCAAAGCCGTCAGCTCGGTTCTTCAATACGTTCACAAGGGAATAAATAATAACACTGATGTTACTTTGTTCCAAATGTGAATAAAATGAATTTGAGAATTTAAAAACTTTAACATCATACTTTAAGAGAACGGTTGAGTTGCCATGGTTCCTTTTGCACTTTTGACCCTCGCGACGAGTAAAATACGATGCAATTACAAAAAAATCAAGATCAATTTTGCGGCACTTTCCTTAGTTCAATTTCAACCAAATCGAGGGTGTGGAATCATCCTATGGTAGCCGCAACATATAATTTCTTTACACCCCGTACACAGGGTCTTCGACCCCGAAGAGTTGATATGCTCTTCAACGACTCTAACTACGAGAACCACGCACATCGAACAGTATCATGAATTCGTCTTGTATTGAATTCACCCATTTTTATTACAAATGCATAAAATCCCTGAGTCTACTAATGAACTGTTGAAACATTATTCATAGTCAGACGTCGTCCCCGAAGAATTGATATGCCCTTCAACGACTATAACTACGAGAGCCACACACATCGAATAGTATCATAAATAATGCCTAAACATATGCGTCCGTGGGGAGCGCACACTCGATCACACTTACCGTTGACAAGAGTTTTTCGGCAGGTAGAAGGTCAATGTTATTCCACCGCTATAATCTGTCTGGTTCCGAAACTTATTCGCCGGTAATTTAATCACGTGGATCATGGTAGTACAGAAAACAATATGCACGACCGCAACCCTATCAATCCTCGTTACCAGAAGTAAATGGTTGACCGTGGTGGGAGGTTTGCAAGCAAGAAAGCCGGGCTTCGTCCCGTATTAGGGTTAAAAAGCGGCAGCAAAATCGTTGTTACCGCCGAAAAACTTCTTGAAACGAAGATAGAGATCCGGCGAAGAAGAAACAACGCGCAGAGAAACGGCGTAGAATAGAGCAAGGGAGAGAAAGAGAGGAGAGACTTCGATGATAACGTAAGAAAAGGAGCAAGAAGAGCATCCGAGAACCACCGTAGGATCGCCGTAGCGATTTGTTCGTGGGGTTTGATTTATAAGTCTGCGGGAGTTGTCATGGGGGTGAGGTCTCGGCCTCCTGCTCTCGCCTCCTGTTTGCTTTGGAATAGAAGAACCGATGGTGTGGCGGGGCCAGAGAAACAGAAAATGGGGGGAGGGAGAAAAAGAAACGGGAACGGGAAAGAAAGGAGAAGGCAGAGTTAGGGAACGATCGCCGGCCCGTGGCTTCACTTACGGATGATACATTGCTCCGTAGTCGACTTCAGGCACAGAAGGATGGAACCGCAGTAATGGATTCGGAATGGTTGAAAATAGTCGGTCCCTGTCACCGGGACACCCGCAGTCCCGCTCCGTTTCGCCCGGAATTCGCGGCACGCGGTTTTCGTTCCGCGAGAAATGAACCGTGCCCGCTGAACCTTCCGAAGATCCGCCATGATTTGTGACCGAACATTTTTTTTCAATTTCCGCCGAGCTGATCGATCGTAATTGAAAGAATTAGTTTTATCACCGGGAACTGATTGGATCGTTTCCGGGATTTTTTGTTTCCATACCGCGCTGCGGCCCCGTCTGCTCGCTGCTCTTCCGGCTGAAATGTCAGAGATACAAATTTCGGTTCGCCTCCGTTATATCAAATAATTGGACAAGAGTTCTCGCATAACAGAATTTTTCCCAATATACACATAAAAGCTGCGCGACCGAAACACGCTACAGTAAACACATACACATGAGGTACAAGTCCGACCATGCAACCTCCACGTGGTGTACCTCGGGTTATTCTAATGCTGGCGGCACACTTTTCATTCAATGCTCAATACAATGGCAATGAAAAATCGTACAAAAGCTTTAACAGATTGTTGCAAAGGGCGGACTTCAATTTTTAAATTTTTCAGTATCTGTAGAGCCATTTAAATTCAGCTTGCATCGAAACAATCCATTGTTAAATCGAAGTCTAAGTATACTGAACTTTTGTTATTCTTTTTATGAAGTTTTGATGTGTAAAAATTGCAGTTCACAGTATTGTTTTACGAGATACATCACTGACTTCGCTCTCCTTTCCACTTCACGAGCATGGCGGTGCTTAAAAGCTATGAAATGGTTTCTATTTTAATAAACTGTCTATAAATATTTTATATGCGGTTAGAAGTAATTTAAATATCGTGAAGAACGATTCGCGAACCAGTCTGTATTTTCTTGAAAATGATATTCCACGTACGCAACGTTAATCGGGATAAATCGGAAGAGAGGGGTTTCTACACGTAGATACTGTTACCCCAGGCTGTTTGCTTCGAATCCCACAGAACTTCGGTGCATCCGAGTCAATAGAGACACGCCGCGCCGGAGGCGCAGCGTCCGATAGTGGTGACCACGAGGATGTCATATCCGGGACCGAGAACTTTAGGATTGTGGGGATATATCTCGAGCAACGAAAGCATTATGGAATAATCCCTCAAATCTAGGTTTTACTAAGCACCTGTCCACTCGGAGTTCTATATGTGGCAAGTTCCGATTACTTTGACATTAAAACATTCACGTGATCACCAAACAGTGTCCGCGTCGCTGCTATTACTTATGCTACTATTTATCCTACAAATATATCCTGTGTGAATAAGTCTTTTAGATAACATTTGATCCCATGCATTGTATTATGTAGTCTGTATAACTGGTCTCCACATTCCGTTCTCATGTTAATATGACATGAATATTTAACCGATTCTTCGCATAATTGAATTTAATTAAATTGAATGAATGAGTAGTGCTAAGCAATATTAATTCCATATATTTAATACATTTCTATCGATCAGTATCTTTATACATCCAAACGTTTGGGTGACTAAAAGGAGCCCATTCACGATCAAGCATATTGCGCAACATGATTGATCGCGAATGATAGTGATTGATTAATTAATACAGTATGGATTTGGATGGACATCAAGCTGCACAATAATTGTTGCGCAATATGCTTGATCGTGAATGGGCCTCTTTATTAATCGATTTGACAAGTGAAAAAAAAGTAATAACATCAAAATCAGTCTTCAAATTATATTTTTTATTGCAGAGAAAGTTCATTATTTTACATTTTCTAGAAGATTTTTTGCAAAAATGGAAAATAACTGTTCTCTTACAATATATTATTATTTGTTATCGATTCATCAGCAATATAAATGATGTCTTTTTCGTCAGCTGTATTCGAGGTCCTGTCATATCGATTTGTTCTTAAGTTTTTGTAGTAAATATGTTTAATAGGAGGAATGAATTTTAACAGATTCATCATATCTTCCCTCTTTTCTCTGGTCACAGTTCTACCTACAGGATATAGCAATGACTGGTCTATATTTTTCAGACCTAGTAGAATCTTGATTAAAGTCATATTTGAATTGCATGACGTGGGGTTTCGACCTTTCTAATTTATCCAGTGCATTTTAAGCCAATTTACTGATAACTCATTAATTCTTTTTTTTATTTACATTAGAGTACGGAATCGTTAATCAGAATGGCTTCTGAAATAAATGATTTATTATTCGGTGACCAAAACAAATTTTGTCGTTTAATGGTGTTAATCTATATTATTTGGGAAATTTATTATAAATAAAAACGTTATGACTGAACCATGTGCTTTGACACTTAAATTTAAAATATTTCAAAAAGTGGAGTTAATCGATTTGGTCTGTGAACGGCTCCTATTTAATACATTTATATCCATCAGCGTCGTATCTTTGTACATCCACAAACGTTTCGAGACTGACACTGGCAAGTGTTTCACTCGGAACGCAAAACTTCGAATATTCGCTCGACCGACGAAAAAAGTTGATCCATGCGCGAATAATCAGTCGGAACACTTTCACAAACGCGAGGTTCCCGCAACGTCCTACGTGGTTCGAACTTTTTCGAAATTGTTACCCATTCCCCGCCTGTGCGGGGCGTTCTACGGTTTTGCACTTCTGAAAATCAAGCCGCACAAAACCGCTGGGAGTTGCGTCAACGAGCACGCAAAATTCACGCGTGGGCTTCCGCGTCCCATCGAAGGATATTCCATCGATCCCAAAAGCAAAAAAAGTGCCCCCACCCCTCACTCTCTCTCTCTTCCCCCGCCCCCCGGAAATCCGAATGAACGGGAAACCAGTCGGGGGCTGATTTTTATCGATCGCGGGGAAACATAAAACTGTCGATAACGTTAACGAACGGAATTGGCGATTTTTATTTCCAAGTTGGCGTTCGTCCAGTTGCGCGCCATTTTACACGCCTCCCGGTACCTCGTTCGACAGCATTGTTAGGAGGAACGCAGATTGGATATTGGATTTCGCGGACGAGCCACTCTGCGCCTTCAGCCTGTAGGCTTTTTTTCACGACGCCGACGCCCGGTCGTGATCGCGATCAACGTCGATTTGAACGAGGGAGAGAGAGAGAGAAAAAAAAGTAGAGAAAAATCGAAGGCACTTAATAGCCGGTTCGACCGGTTAGCCGTTTATGCGGCGTCGTATCGATCGGTTTGACAAACGAATTACACTATTCGGAGCGCATCCACGGCGCGCGCATTCGATGAAAACGGGATGAAAATCTTGAATCGGGTAGGTAAAGTTTAATTGGTTCGTCAACGTAGCCCGGCGCGGGAAACGGATCTTGTTAAACATTGTAATTGGCGAGTTCGATGGCGACGACGACGATAAGAGAGCGAGAGAGAGAGAGAGAGAGAGACCTTCCCAGTTGAAAATCGGCTATAGGAGGAATGGAAAGTCGAATGAAATCCCGCCGGACGTTCAACGAATTCATCTCGCATATCGATGTGTATATTCGCCAAGTTTTGGACACGCCGAGGCGGGCACGGAACGTGATTCGCGGAACGCATCGATAACGCGTCGCTACGCCGCGATCCCTTTGATCAATCCGCGTCCAATCGAGTGCAAGTCGTGTGTTAGTGACGCGGATAACTTCGCCAAGCGCAAACGCGCGTGACAAGTAATGTAATTAATTAGAGGCCGCGCGATCTGAGCGAGAATATTACCGGGCCGCGACGATTCCAATATTGTAGCTATTGCAGCACCAACGATTGTTCCGCAGACGATTCCCGCTGGTAAAGACAGTGCGCGGATTCCGCGGCCAGGCCGGGACTCGGAGATGCGTTGTTCCGTGAACGTCCGGAAAACAAACGTACCCTCTGCGACTGTGTTGCTTTAAATTCTGCTGGAAACGCGTGTTTATTAACAGCGTATATAACAAGTTCACAGAATTGTAAAGGAAAGATTTTCCAGAATCCGGCACAGTTTCATTTGGTTTCCAATTTACCAAACGCGGAGAGAAGAAAATTTCTTTGAGTTACCAAGAATTGGAGTTGCCATCCGTCCGGTTTTTTGTTATAAAATGTGCACAGTGATGTTCATTTCATAACGACGGTTTTGTTAATACTGATAATTAGACTACGAATTTTATGCATTTATGACAAAAATGGATACGTACGATTAAAAGCAGTGGACATATTAAAAAGATTTAAGGACATCAGTGTATTTCAGTTTAATATTGAAATTAAGCCTAGTAAAAAATTCTTATTTGGCTCCTGTGACTTGCAGTCAATGCAAACATGTTTTATTTTGCATAAAGATTCGAAGTCTATTGATAATATCTTAAATAAGTGATGATTTTCATAATAATAAGTCATGTTTTAACGTTAATATTGCCTATATTGTTCCAAGCTTTTATTAATTTTTTTCACAAAACTTTGCCAAAATTTTTTGCAATGTCAGTTGTACCTAGGATTGCCATCCGTCCGGGTTTCCCCGGATTTCTCATACTTTTTAGTGCGTCTGGGAACGTCCGGGGATTTTCTTTCAGGATCCGGGTTTTCCGATGTTACAAGCTCACACTTGCTCCACTATCATTAGGGTCATTCCACTCGAAATAGGACACTTTTTGCAGTACCGTTTCGGATTTTGTTCAAATTTGAATATGTTGTAGTTTTTTGTGTCCTATAAACGAATGTCAAAGAATTTTTCACCCCTTTTTCATTAAATTATAAGGATATCACCCCCTTGTCATTAAATTATAAGAGTAGAACTAACAAACCGATGGAAATGAGCTCTTAGAAGCTTATAGTGAAAACATAAGAGTATCTACGAAAAATGTCATTTGAAATAAATGTTTTTTCACCATTTATTTTGCAATTATTTTAAGCAAATGCAATGTTTTCATAGCAGAGAACTTTTTAAAAACTTGTAGAAACGAGGATATAGCCCCAAGTGTTCCCTTTAGGGACCTGTTTTAAAAAGGCGGACACTTTAACGAAATTAAAATTATTTGAAGTGGACGCTGCACCGCGATATAGTGACATTTTACTATAACCCTTGAACCATAAGAGATACCGGGATGAAATTTGGACTATAATTCATTAATGAATGATTCCTATCTATTGATAATAATCGTAATAATTATATATTGTCCGGGTGTCAGACGGAAAGTCCGGAGTTTTCATGCCGTTCGTTCTGGGTTCGCTATTTTATAGATGGCAACACTAATCCGGTCTGCGAGGGTAAAAATTCGTAGAAACTTTTCGCAGTCTAATCATGAGACTGCAATTTTTTGTTAGCCATGGTCTGACATACGAAATTGAAGAGAAATACAGAACGTTCCGTAGTCGCAGCACGCGCCGTCGAAACGCCAATTTATGATATGTAGCTCTTTGGATGCATGAGTGTCTTCCGCCATATAACGAACACGGTTGATTTTACCGAACTACCATCCGCTGCGTGCAATGGAGTGCCGCGCATAAAGAGATAACTAGATCGAGCTCTTATTGGTAAACCATAATTGGTTGTACTACGCAGAAGCACTACAGTTTCGAGATCAGCAATGCTTCGTTGGATGCTGCGTGCGGTCGGGCGGGCTACTCGCAAATTGATAATGCGCCAAAAACAACATTGCGCCATTATCAATGGCAGAAACTCGAAATGCATGACCGGAAAAAACTTGTCCGGCGAAGTTTCTGTTTCAACGGAGACATTAAACGCGGGTGGTACATTTGTGAAATCATCGAAATATTTGTTCGCGAAACGTTTTGGGAGCGTATGGATTTTGGTGGCTCGTTATCGAGCTTCTGAGGACGCAGAGTTCGCGGTTCGATTAATGGAGCATTAATTTCTGTCGGAAATAGGACTGGCTAACAGCAGCCAATTATTGTATTTCTTGCATTATGGCTCCGGATGATAACTAATCTACGGTGTTCCGTTGAACAAAGTGAAATTCAGGACGGAACGAATTATATCGAATTTCCGGAAATTATAAATATATTTAAATATTAATATATTTTACAGCTTCAACGCGTTATTATCAGAGAAAACCGAATACAATAAAGACTTGATCTAAGAAGAATCCTCGTGCCCATGCTGTTTCCTAGATCGTATAGTTCTACCATTTTTTTGTACGTCATCGACTCTCGGAGCACGAGTTGCGGGCTCCTTCTGAATCTAGGACAATGTGTGCCATCTTCTAGGGACATGTAGTAATTTTTTTCATTTATGCAGAATCACGTCTAGCAAAAGTAACTTATTTATTTTAGTCCAGTATCTGGAATAAAAGTGGCGGTTGAAAAAGCTGTAACACACTTCGAAACTGGAAAGCATTAACGTATGAACAAGCTTCACCTGTTCTACCTAAATGGAAGGTCTGGTCGACAGTGTTTGTAGAAGAAACATTTCACTGAAAAGTGGACGAGAAAGTAATCTCTCGATGAACGCATTCTCTAATGAGCTTTCTTTAATCCGTGGTGGTCCAGTGTCTCTTCCGTATTTTCCTGGATTATTCGTATGGTAATTCGTTTAAAATTCCGTCCTGGTTTTTTCGTGACTGAGCGATTTCCAGTGACCGATTCATTGCGGACATAGATACGGCTGTCCCTAATTTGAAGTTATTCATTGGCAATGATAATGACGTCTTTTCCAGGGGATTCGGAATCCCATTAAGCCGCGGCCGATGCCATTAACCGAGCCATTGAAAGATTTTAATTACTCGACGCGCGACAATTGCGTTCGCCGCTCGGTTCGTCCGATTTATCGGTGGCCGTATAACTGACTTCATTTATCAAGGAAAGATTCGAAGCACGCATCTAATGAGACTGTACGAAATGGCGCAGCCCGTTATACTCGAATTGTGCCACCCTTTCTGTTTCGATTTATCGATCGCCGACCGAGAAACGATTGGTTAACGAGAGGCGAAATATTTTGTCGCATTACGTTCGAACAGCGCGCGTATTCGCCCGCGGACCGTGCGGTTCGTTTTGTTTGCTGCGCGACAGATTCCTCCGCAATACCGTAATGACGTTTTTCATTGATTTATTGCTAATTGATTATCTTCCAGCTGGACAATTCGATTACGGCACGTTTTATTTGCTTCTTCTGATGCTCGAGTAAACGAGATATTCGGCGATAATGATTTTTCCTCTGGCCCTAGACATACTATTCTTTTCTCAAATTATCTTTTTGTAGTCGGAGCTTTTTTAACTTGAAAATTAAACATTTCTTCCGACCAAGAATAATTCCATTCTATATGACTATTTTTATTTTATGGATATGAATTTAATATAATACCTCATACAATACTTAAATGTGTAGTAATTGATTAGATACCAACATATTTAATAATTTCAACAATATTGTGATTAATGGTACCTCAATTTTTAATGGTGACTCTGAGTCACTCCTCGATTGCTAAGGGTTATTGTTTCTCGCTTTATCCGACCGATATTTCTTTCGGACTTGCTTATTAACCCTCTATTGCATGCATTTTTATGACGAGTTGAAAGAAAAATATATGGCTGTTAGTCTACTTAAAAATGAGTGTGGTCATGAAATAAATAATAAAATTTTATTAGAAAATTTTATTTATTGCATTTGACTGTTCCTGTATGTATACATGTGCGGTTTTATTCATAAGCGCAATGTCCCCACTTGGAACCAACATGCTCAGAGTCTTCAGTATTGTCTATTTAATTTACTATAGATCCTTTGTAAGTCCCCAATTGGGAACGGAATGCAATTAATTAATTGTTCATACAGCAATGTGTCGAGCTTTTTTCAATATCGCCGTTGATTCAAACACTCTAAGTTAACGTATTAATATTTTATTGTAGTAATAAGAAAAATGTACTGGGTGTGTGTGTGTGTAGAAATTTCTACAAATTTTTATTGCTGGATTTTAAGTACCTAATCTACTTAAACACGGAGAAGCGTTACCGTTGAAACCGCATATTTTCAAAATCAGTGATCAAAGTATCTCAGAAATAGCTGAGCAAGGACGGTGTTTGTGCTTGCCTCATAATTACTGTGCAACTATTTACATGCGCTGCAAACATAAGCAATGTCTTTGTCTAGGCGCCTCGGGCATACCTACGTGAGGCCAGTCTTGATATTCCCAGCAGCTAATCCAACTCACTGTGGATTCGAGGTGAAAATATAGTACATGTACGTATGTACTACCATCTTTTTCCTTTCGAGGATTTACTCCTCATCCGAGGAGAAACAATTCCTTTTTTTCCAAAAACTACCTGCTATGTTGTTGGAAAATTACTGTTTCCAAACATCCCAACCTAGTACAATGCCAGAGAGAGAGAGAGAGTTGATACATAACCCCTGCCCATGCAGAATTACTTATTTAATGAATGTGACGAACTGTAATTCTAAAGAGGTAAGGTAGAGTGAGGTGATTATTTTTATTATAATATGAGCGAAATTTGTCCAGCTTGTTTTTATTAATTTACTATAGGTTAGTACGAACTATTCGCAACATATGGCGCCCAAGAATAAAGTTGTTTTCCTCGCTCAAATCAAACAGTGGTAAACTGTCACGTAAGAAGTACGTGTACAACTTTGAGGTTACTTTGAACGTGCAATAATTTACAAGTTAATTATATATTCTGTGTTGTTATTTTAGATAAGTACAACAGATATTGATGTAAGTTTACATTAGATAAATAATTTTTATTGTATTTTTCAAAATTTATTGGTAAAAATACAAATTCGCTTTTGTCCGTAAATATTGTTACATGGGGCAAATGCCTACGATCACGGCGGGGTAAGTGCGTACTATATAGGCAGTTCATGTTCACTATTTCAGTTTATTTTTTGTACCATAATTCTTAATGAAGGGTAAGTAGTGTATTACCCTATATTTGTAGCGACAAAATTTTTCTAATATCACTGTATCCCCTTTCATATTTCAGCATAAAAGTACTTGTTTGTTTAAAAATGGATAACTATAAAACTAAATAATATAATCCAATGCAATAAAAAGCATTTTATAGCAGGCTTGTTAATAATTCTTTTCTTGTCCCGTAGCGCTTGAAACAAAGTCTGAAAACATTTTTAACTCTAAGTTACGCTCTAGCCCCATTTTCGGGTAGATGACATTTTTTACAATATCCGATCCAAATGAAACTTTTCAAGAAAAATTAGAATCGTACGTAATATTAATTCATCAGTAATAACTGTGGCAAGCGTTTGATACCGACAGCGTTAAGTTTTTACATACCAGACTGAAGGTACACAAGTTTAAAATCAACCTTTGCAAAAACTCGTACGCACTTACCCCACTTCAACTTATACATTTTCAAGGTAAACGAATGCTCTCCATTAAAAAAATTTTCTTTTTTGAAATATTAAACAGGTTCGGCAGAATTCACAAAAGAGAATTAGTAATTTTTATTAAATTTCATTAATATCGACATTTTCCGCATTTCTAAACATGTAGAAAATAATATACAGTAGATGCATTAAATACCGACATGAGACAAGTCATTTTTTATCAAATGAACTGCTAGATCGGTTGCCGGGACAACTGTGCGTCCGCCCGGTAAAGAGCTAAAAGAGAAACAGCGTGGAAGACAGCCGGGACGCTCTAAAAGATGATGTCTTAATGGAAACAGAGGCCCACAACGCTAATGACGTTTCGCTCGGGACATTAATATTCATCGAATGCAATTTCTCGTTAGATTAACTACTGCGGGTATTAGTTCACGGTCATTATTCATGTCCGCTCGTTATTGTGTCTTAAGAGCATAATTCGAGCATAATCTCTCAGCAATCCGGAGCTTATAAAACCGGTACAATGGACCCGCGAGCTGCAGGTACTCTCAAGGAACCGAAACGCCTCGCCCGGAAATACGATGCCGTCCGACAGGTACGGAGATTACTCCGCTGTGAGTGACTCTAATTCCCAATGCACGAGCGTTGTGTACTATGAAAGCGCTCGCATCCATTTGTAAATCAAACAATTATTCGTAGACCGCGTAGCAGCCGAGCACACGATCTACACAATAACGCGCAGAAATTCCACGCGATTATCTATTTTTCGCAGCAGTAATGACCGCGCCTTACGCGGAAAATTTCGATGTTGCACGCATCTCTGGGAAAACTTTGTTCCGAAACATTCTCACGGGTTGCTGCGCTGCAACGATAACGCCGAATTCAATTCTTTGCTGCGCGCTCGGGTCTGTAATCACTTCACTTGTTCGCGGACTCCGAAAATAATGAAAGCTTGCGGAGACGCACGTAGGAAATGCGGTGACAAGTGTCCTTTCTCGGTTGACGGATTGTTAAAATTGATTTCGTTACGTCTCCTTAGAATTTTACCAGCTTAGAATATTATCCTCGAAATATTACGACTACTTCTAAATTCATGTAATACTCTTGTATAAATATTTCACTTGACTATAAGAATTATTTCCGTGGCAAAATGTTAACAGATCCGGGAACGCTAGGCTGGTAAGAAGCTTTCTGTGAAGTAATGCAATTATTGTTGAAGTCCTTCTAAAGTGAGAACGCTTGTGCAGGGTTAAAAAAGAACTCGTAAGTAAGCTTTGGGAACTGCGTACTGTATCTCATCTGTCGGACGAGTAATTGTAGGAAAGTGAATACATTTGTACAATTATTCGCGAAGTGCACCGCCTATCTTTTATTTGTACGAAACACAAACATCATTCTTTATTTACTGTTAACGCGTTGTATGCGTTATGCCACTCGTGTTTATAGGCATTATGAATTGCACTTCCCAAAGTTCTATCTTTATTTGAATTTCCGTGTTGGGAATTGTTCGTCGTTAGGTTTATATGCACGATCCAAAGTATGAACCGTTAGCACTCGAGTGGTGACTCTCTGAGTCACCATTAAAAATTGCTGTACCATTATTCAAAATATTAATCAATCAACTAACTACTAATCAATTACTACATATTTAAGTACAGTAAATCTTCTATAGTCGCAGGAGCCTCGGGAAGGCTCGTTTGCATAGTTCGTAGACAGACATTATTTTTCGAGCTTCAAAGGCCGAGCCGAACGTAGAAAAGGACAGCGCGTGTCCGCGCGCGGCCGAAGCGCAGCTAAAAATAGCGTACCGACGAGACCGTTTCATGCAATAAATGAAACTTGTTTGTTTTTACTTATTTTTAATGAAATTTTACAAACATATTTGTGACATTTTTCTGATTAAAATGATACCAAACAAGATATAATTTGGCCCATATTTACTGTACCCACATGTGAAGCATAATGTATGTTCATACCGTCAATTAAACCACTAAATACAGTTAAAATTATATCGTGTTTGGTATTATTTTAATCAGAAAAATGCCACAAATATATTGGTGAAAGTTTCATAACAAAATAAGTAATAATAAAAAAGTATTTTTACTGGTATTACATTGTGAGGACGCGCGGGCTTTTGAACTGTGCCGGCGATTGCGACTCTCCGCGTCTCTTTCTTTCCCATACGCTGTCCTTCCTTGCGCCGGAAACTTCCATCGTCAATTAAACCATTAAATACAGTTGAAATTATATCGTGTTTAGCGTCATTTTAATCGTAAAAATGCCACAAATAAGTTGGTGAAAGTCCCATAAAAAATAATGAAAAATGAAGAAGTTTTGTAATTGGATTAGTAGTGGTTCACACCGATATGCCCGAGCCGAGATCAGATTACTATCCGTATTATTATATTATATTTTATATTATATCCGTAAAATGAAAAAAATCATATAGAATGGAATTATTCTAGCTCGGAAGAAATGTTTAATTTTCGAGTTAATTTACACAACATCCTGTGCGGCAGGTAAGCTTAGCATGTGACGTATTCCGCAGCGCGTTTTCCGCATCCTCGGCCCGAGCGCGTTTCGAACTTCTGGCGTCGCTCTCGTCGCGCTCTAGTCCGTGTAATTAATAGCCGCAACATCATTAACTGTATCAGCCGCGCCATCGCTCACCGTGCCGATACTCTGTTTTCTTTGAAAACAGCTTCTTTGTCCGAGGGTTCGGCAAAACTGGCGGGGGGGGGGGGGGGGGGGACACGTAATGCAGTTGTGCATGGCTCTGGGAAACGGCTTGCACAGCTCGTGAACGACGGTTGAATAGCGGGGCGCTGCATGCGGCCGATTATCTGCAGACTGTACAGGGGACATAAATCAGCGAGGCAAGGAGCCGGGACCGAGTGAAAACACAACGGAGCCAGGGGCACGCCATTTACATGTTAATTCCCCGTAGTAACGCGGACGTCAAATTTGACGATAACTAAATTCAAGGAGGCCCCGTTTCCATCGTTGAGTAATTGTTCACGTAATCGGATCGCGCAGTAATTACCGGTTACGTTCCTAATGATATCGCGTTGCGAAACGCGAACGGTATTGCGTCGATTAATAGAAATCGTGTTGCGCGGACCCGCGAAACGGAACCAGCTGTGCAACGTCTGTTGCACATTGTGTCCTGCTATTTTTTTTCCAAACAGCCTAGCCGTTGCGACTCGACGCATAGTGGGCTCGTGGCCCCGAAAACCTGGCAGAAACTCGAGATATTAAAATTCAAGAATTCATGATTATCCGTCAGTAAATTATAGTTGAGAATATGGTCTTGTAGAATAAGTAA
Organism: Lasioglossum marginatum; assembly: GCA_028455795.1. Classification (NCBI taxonomy): domain Eukaryota; kingdom Metazoa; phylum Arthropoda; class Insecta; order Hymenoptera; family Halictidae; genus Lasioglossum; species Lasioglossum marginatum. Next base: position 4,871,037 of record CM052259.1, on the reverse strand, counting down.
AAAATCACGATGTTGAAAGGCTAAGCTCGGTGTCATTTTACTTCACAATTGGTCATTAATATTTGTATTAATATTTACTTATTAAAAAGTTTCGTGATTTACGTATTTAGTATTAAAATAATAAATTACATTGACCATAAACAACACTGAAATAGTTTTTTGTCGCAATGTGCGATGAAGCAATGGCGCGTGCGTTTCAGCGCTCAAGCTTATGGGTAGACTGCGGATCTTTATGCAAAATAAAAATTTTCTGCATCAATTTTGAAAAATACAGGTCAAGGAAAAAGTTCTTTGCTTCTTTAATAATGGTAGTGGCTTGAAAATAATACATTGGTTTTCTAAATTCTCTTCGCCTCTAATCTTTCTTAAATTGGACTTACCCATTTTTGTTATAAATGCATAAAATCCGCAGTCTACTTATGAGATATTTCAAAAATTTCATTAACGGTGTCCAACCTACTGTTGCGCAAAATAAAAATGGTACCGCTCGAAGTCCAGACCAAAAAGTAGAATAAAATTTTTGTTCGGTTTTGCACGTTATTGTGTACACTATTGATTCGATTTTGTCAATCTAGCTGTGTAGACAAAAATTAACATAAACGGTTTACTAAATTTATTAATTGGTTTTCCGGTAGAGCCATGTAAAATAAGAACAATAATAAATTGATTCGATTTTGTCAATCTAGCTGTGTAGACAAAAATTAACATAAACGGTTTACTAAATTTATTAATTGGTTTTCCGGTAGAGCCATGTAAAATAAGAACAATAATAAAGACTAATAACCAGATTTAGTAAAAATTTATCTATTCTTAATCAAACAATGAACTGGAAGATTTTATGGTGGCCGCTAAAATGACTTTTGCCCAGCTATATTGACGACTGGTAACGCTGTTCGCCGTTGGAAACACGATTGAGAATCATTTTTTCCGCGTGCTTCGTGGCTTGAAATGCTCCATCGATTTTCGACCCCTAACTAAAATCACCGAGGCGTAGTTTATTGCGATCGATGGCGCGGCGTCATCGAATATACTGGCAAACTGGTTAGTCTGTAATTTGGAAAACCGTTTGGCGGTTTTCGTGTAACCTCCAAACAGATAAATCGGACGGATTTCAGAAAAATTGAAATCGGTTCGAAGCGTGGTTTAGCTTTAAATTATTTTTGTAGAAGCTCTGCTAAATGAAGTACGAATCGTCACAATTTCGCTTTCGTTTCTTGGCACTGCGAATTTCCAGTCTACAATCGATTTTCATTATTTGTTCATTTCAAAAGAGTGGTTAACTGTTAACTAAGTAACTGTAGAGATCCAATATTCGCAGCATAACGGTCCGGATCGAAGAAATTAATCACATTTCTTCTGATACAAGGACAATAAAAATCGAAAATAGTTAAGAATCGAATACTCCAGGAAAAGAATTAAAATCTATTTTAGAATGTTAGTCATTTGCGGATTTTATGAGTTTATCACAAAAACGAGCTGGTACAATTTGAAATTGTACAAAGATTAAAAGATTTTAAGAAACTTAATATATTATTTCCAACTTATTAAGATTATTCCAGGCAGAAATAATCTTCCATATGATTTCTGTTGCTAGATTTTTCTTTTATTAAATCAAAATATGACAATGGGTTAAGAAATTGCTCGAAATATTTATTAGAACGAGCTAGATTAATTTTATTAGAAACTCGACTTCTTCAACAAATTTGTATAGCAATGTTATTAAAAAACTCTTGTGGAAAATTACTTCAAGTTTTTTTAAACTATTGATTGAACAAATACCGCGGTGACAAATAGGATCGATTGTTGTCGAGGCCAGCTCCTCAGTCCGCTGAAAACTTACAAATTGAATTTGTTGTTATCATCAAACTTAGTCGCACCGAACGTTCTGAAAAGAGGCAATACTCTAAACCAGGGAAACACTTGTTCTGAATATAATATCCAGCCCAAGAAACAATCGTCTAACAAGAATTCGTTGTGAATTGCGGTGGACGCAGACGGAGGTGGATTAAGTTGCGAAGTTTCTACATACTTTCAGCAATGCTTGGAAATAATGCAGAAGGGAGTACCGATTCGAGAGTTTATGAGCGAAGTGTTAAAAGACTCGCTACTTCGTGCGAAAAGTTTCCGACTCGTAGGTCCACATTGTTCCGCGATTACGAAACACCGGAATGGAACACCGCAACGTAACACTGGAGATGATTCCAGAAAGTTTCAATCTTTTCCATTGACAAAGCGCGGTGGAAGCAGTCGTAACGGGGAAGGTACTTCTGTTGACGTTCAGTGGGTCGATCATTTGCAGTACATTGTAGCATATTCCTCGAGAAAAGAAACCCGAGTAGAATACTTCAATGGTCATAATTAGACAGTAGATCTTCTTAGGCGGAATACAACTTTTCTCCAGCAATTGCAACAAATTAGGATTGAATAAAAGAGAAAGTATTCGAACGCCCTTTAAAACAGAATAACTTTTTTATAATTGTATCAAACGACCTAATTTTTTATAATCAATTAGAAGCATTGGTTTACGAAATGATATGCAAAAAAGTTTTTCAAAAAATTATAATTTACAAGGTTACATGCAAAAATAAAAAAGGTATTTTCTAAAACTTTTTTATTTCGGCCTTTAATGAAAATTTAAAATATATGTTTTGTAGATCTATGTTAGTTATACACATGCTGAAAATTTCATCAAGATCGATTAACATACACACGAGCTACAAGCGGTCAAAAATGGCGAAAATCGTAGTTTTACACGACTTTTGATCAGTTTCTGCTTCAAATTCACAGAATCCTACATCTTTCGATGCATGCCGTTTTTTCCTGTGTCAACCGATTTCGATGAAATGTTCAGTATGTGTATAACTAACACAGATCTATAAAACGTATATTTTAAATCTTCATTAAGGGCCCAAATAAAAGAGTTTTAAAAAATTCCTTTTTTATTTTTGCATGTAACCTTCTATATTATAATTTTTAAAAAAGCTTTTTTGCATATTATTTCATAAACCAATGCTTCTAATTGATTATAAAAAATCAGGTCGTTTGGTACAATTGTAAAAAAGTTATTCTGTTTTAAAGGGCGTACGAATACTTTTTACACTCACTGTATGTATAATTACATTCTTGTGATGTATTTACTGTTTTGTGTTTCATTTTAGGCATGATAATTGTTAGAATGCAAATTGTAGTTTTTACTGAAATTTTTACTAGAATCACACATATCGTTCATTCATAAGAAAAGTGACACAACTTAAAATATATTTCTAAAACAAGCATAATAATGAATATATAAATTGTGGTGTACTTTATAACTAATGTACATGACAATTAACCCAGTATCTAAATAACAACAAATTATTTTACATTTCTAAGTTGGTTGTATACAATAAAAAAGATTGACAATTTTAGGTAATTTCCAAATGGCTCTCCTGTAAAATTTCCTTTTTTGACTTATGCCACATTTCTTTGGAACGATATGTCCGTGTCGAACTCAAACATGGTTGACCGGTCCAAAACCAAGGATTTTGGACATTTCTATTTAGCAGTTAATAATAGTAATGATATTGTTAACTTATAGAGAATGCAATATAAAACAAATGTTACATTTTTTGATGTACAGTTACTCGAATTAATATTCGGACGCTCTAAAAAAGACGATAACTTTTTAAATATTGTACTATACGATTTGAACTGTTTGGGGAAGCTGGAGCAATTAGTTTACTATAGGACGTGAAAAAATTTTTTTTCAAAAATAGCAATTGATCCGAATTGTAGAAAGAATACTAAAAGCTGCATTTTACAACTTTTTTATGTGGGCCTATATTGAAAATTTAGAAAGTAGGTTTTGTAGGTCTGTGTCAATTATATGCACTGTGAAAGTTTCATCGAAATCGATTGATGCGGGAGAAAACGACAGGCATTGAAAGATGTAAGAATTCTTAGATATAGGCCGAAAATCGTGAAAATCTGCAATCTTTATCACCTTTAAACGTTTGTAGCTCATTGCCATGTCGACCGATTTTGACGAAATTTTCAGAATATGTTTAATTGATACAGACCTACAAAACAATTTTTCAAATTTTCGATATAGACCCACATAAAAAAATTGTAAAATGCAATTTTTAGTATTTTTTCTACAATTCCGATCAATTGCAACTTTTGAAAAAATTTCTTTCCACATCCTGTAGTAAACTAATTGCTCTATCTTCTCAAAAAGTTCAAATCGTATAGTACAATATTAAAGAGCGTCCGAATATTAATTCGAGTAACTATATTTAAGAAAAACTGTTGAGTGACTACGGAACTCCCTACATCCAATAGAATATTCTGTTTCCATGTAGAAAAGGAAATAGACTATGTAGTATTTAACATTTGAGATAGTATTTTACCGGTTTCTGTCTGACTTGGCTCGTCAGGTCTTTTGAAAACCGGATAGCCCTATTCAAGGATTGGATTTCAAAGGAAAAATTAAGACGCGAGACGGCGCGCTTTTAACATTTACTTCGCAACGAGCCGTGGAAAGCTCGAATAATTTCTAAATAGGAACGAAAAAGCTGGCTGGTAATTTACGCAACGCCCCGGTTGATTTTCTTACTGAATGTTCGCCGGCAATATTTGCTCGGGCGCCGTTGTTGCCTCCCATTTAAGCGCGCCACTTCTCCACCGCAATTTCTTGCTTTTTCCTGGGCCGGCGGCTCTCTTCCCTTTGGTTACGTTTGGTTGAACATGTTCTTTATTTTTGGATGGCTCTCTATTCATCGATTCAAGAGCATCCGCCGTTTCTTTTCGGCGAAGACTAAAGACGTGCCACGGATTGACGGGAAAAAAGGGGTTGGACGGGGGGTGGTCGTTAGGGGACCGACAAATCTCGCAATAATGACACGGTGCGGAATTTTTCACGCTTTTCACGGCCGCTCCCGACGAACGGAGCCGGCACGGAAATCGTGGCGACTTATCGATGCGATGAAAATAGCGACGCGGACAAAAGGTGAATGCAAAAACCGCTCGTTTGCTTTTGTTTCGTTCAGGGGTACGAGATACGGAATTATATGTATAGATATATAGATATTATAGAGAGTGAAACAATATCCGCGGTAATGACGTCGCGCGAATTTCCGCAAATAATCTTCCGAGGGTCTTCCTCGACTGGAATATTATAAGACAGTCAGAGGAACATTGCTTTTGATTAAACACAGTTTTCTGTAGCACGAGCTGGCGATAGAAATTTATATAATTCGTATTCTCCTGTTTAATGAGCACGTTAATTACAGACGCTCATATTCTTCATTCAATTATGTCGTTTCTTGGAAAGAAACTCGTCTGGTACGGTGACGCTTTAACCCGTTCGTGTCGAAAAAGTTAAACAAAATCAAACGGATTCATTTGTGGCGTTATCGTTCGGTAGGACAAAAACTGAGAACATTTATGATATTAATTACGCTTTCGATCAATTCAATTCAATGGCGCGACTTTTACCAGCTACTATGTCGGAATGAAAATATACACCTTAAAAGGACATCGATGGCGTTAAAATCTTGAAAAATATTCATCACAAGGATGAAGGATGATTTTCAGAATTGGGCTTCAGAATTGGTCTATTATATCATGTTGGTTATGTTGTAATAAAATTCTGAATCAAGTAAATTTATGTTTGAACTTTAACATCAATTTTCAAAAGAACGATTCATTTCTGACTCATGGTCCCTTCGAGAAGTTTGTTCCTCTCGATGAGTATAACACGATACAATAATTAAAAAATGTGACCTTGAGAAAGAGTGTCAAGGTCAATTATGTGCAAAACTTTTTGTAGAATCACGCTGTAACGGTTTTACACATAATTTCTTGACAGCCTGTTGTACCTCGAACACTTGCGATGAAAATTTCGTGGATTTCGAAGGAGGTGAAAAATTTGGATTAATCTCTGGTAACATTGTGTAACATCTCCGTCGCGTCTTAGATTTTGCGAGCGCCACGAATACCTCGAGCTCATATTGATGCCAGTGCTCCTCTCATCTGATCCCTCCCGTCTGGTCCTGCAGCGCGCACGCTCGATACACACGGACGCGATACAATTAACGCCGATACGATCTGGAATTTCTGCACGTCGGACTCCCTGAGGGATGTTCCCCCTTCGAGCTGGCTATCTACTCCTCGGTAGCGTGTTCATTCGTTACGCTATCTAATCGGGTCAGAAATTTGTCAAGGTCGGAATTTTTCGCGCTCCAAGCGACGCAAGCGTTCCCGCGTTCAATCTGACCGTTTTACTTTCTCCAAAGATTTCGTCTTACCTCCGGGAAAAAGGCTCGGCCAATCCAGCCGCGGCATCTTTCGGGAGCCTCGCATTCCTGGCTCTTCCGAGCCATTAGTAACCGTCTCGTAGAGGAATGGGTACGCAGGGCGAACGAAGAAGAAGAGGAAGACGAAGAAGAAGGGAGAACGAGTAGACAAGAGAAAGAGGTAGAGAAAGAGAGCGTGTGTGCAACGTGGAAAAAGGAGGACGGAAAATGGAAGCAAGGGTGAGAAGAACATCTCGTGCTCGTAATATCTAGCCGTCTACCGCATACAATGCGGGTTCGAATGTGGCGAGTGTTAGGGGGCGAGTTTGTCCTTCTCCGTCGTTTTCCTCTCCCCCCGTCTCTCGTTTTTGTGTCGTGTTATTTGTCTTCGGCTTCCTCCTCCGTCTTCTTCGTGCCCCGGAGAAACTGCGGGCCGAAGAAAAAGCAGATCCGAGCCGAGGCCGAGCCGGTTACGTGCTACTGTAATGCAGGAAAACGGTTGTTCATGTTCTTTCCCCATGTCCTGTAAGTCTGTGGCGGAGGGGCTTTCCACGGGACCTTCGAGGGGAAAAAACGCAAACACGGCAAATTGCGGTCCGTTCGGTCTCGTTCCGCCGTAAAAACCGCTCCCGGAATGGGAGCTGTATCGACGAATTATGGCGCAAGGCACGTAGCTAATCCGTGGACGACGAGACAAGCACGACCGCCGTGTCTGACCATTGGCTGATCTTTCTACTGCGGTGGGAGACAGGCTCTTGCTGACTAATGAGGCTCACACTTCGACTTGTCGGTCATACAGCTAGCAAAAGAAAGTCTTTGTAAACACTTTAAGGCGAAATAACTCATTTTAAAGTGTTAGGACCAAATTTCATTTTAGACATAAATTAGACATAAATTAGATAGATAAATTAGATAAATTAGATATAAATGTTAGATATCAATTTCAAGCAGTGATCAGATTAAAAAAATTTAACAGCATCAGTCTATTAGATCCAGCTTACCGAAATTTGTATTCACTTCTTCTATGTTGCAGTTGGTATAAACAATTTTTATTTTGCATAAAGATCCACAGTCTAGTTAGTACACTAGGGAATACATACAGATATAAACACACAAATGTTGAATAGATTAAATAGGTTTATGATATACACTACCGCTCATATGTGTGTAGGCACTCTCAATAAGAGCATAAATCGTATAGAAACTCAGGAAAAATGTAAAAATATTTATTTTTTATGTAGATCCATACATTTATGGAGATATACTAAATAAATGGGAAAATTAAAACCCTTAACTTAAATTTTTGTTTCATCTATGTGATGTCCTCATGATTGAACAATTGCAGCGCACAATCGAGGCATTCTCGCAATAAGTTTTGCCAGAGTTTCTGACGTTATTGAGATCCAAGTTGATCGAAGCTTGTTCCACATATCATTAGCTGATGTTGTACTACCCGATCCAGTTCTTCCCACAGTAACTCGATCGGGTTCAAGTCAGGACTCTGAGGAGGCCATTCCATAATTTTAATTGTTCCTTCCTCCCATAAATGGCGGAAATAGGCTTTACATAATTTAGACGACTTTTGGGTCATTATCTTGTTGAAAGATAAAATTTTGACGCAAAAGTCGAATTCCTGAAGGTATTGCGTGTGATTTTTGGTAAACACAATTCTGTACCAATAATACATGAAAAGAGGAGTGCCTGAACACTTATGAGCGGTAGTGTACATAGAGATAAGCTAATAATCATGAAAATCAATTGAAATAGGTTTATTAACCCCTTGCCGTAATAAATATTTAATTATTAAAATAAACGTGGAGTAAACATAAATTTCCCTTTTTTGTGGAAAATTATTAAAAACAAAGTTCTAATCATCGTGACCCCGAAGAAAATCGTATGGCGAGGGGTTAAGCAGCTGTTAAATGTCACTGAATCACATGAACAGAGATTTTGTTTTCCAAGGTCCACAAGCATATACGCTATCAGAACGGTACGAAAAAAATGAATGTATGATCAGTTCGAAAACATTTTTTACCGGGTTTTTGGATCGGAATGGGCCACTGTGTGCCGTTATATCGGTCCGTGGCTTTGCTCCGGTATTTTTACAATCGCTTCATCATAAAGCTGGCCGGAGTGCGATACGCTGGTTCGGGATCGTTGCTACGCTCCCGCGTTTCCATTCTCGAAATAGTTTCACCCGGAGACATTCCCGGTGACATAATTTGACGCGAGCTTCGCAGATTCTTGCGAAAAACTATTCATGCCAATGGCACGCGTACGTGGTACGACGGCAATGAATATATCCGCGTGTAAGCAGCCGGAAACGCGCGTATAACGTGCAACGCGTGAAGACATCTTCGCGAATGAAAACGTAAGGGCGAATAAAGTTTCTGGGCGGCCTCGCACGGGTCCCTCGCGCCGCGCCGCGCCGGGATAGGATTCTGTAAAGATGCGAAAAGGCAACCGAAGGACGTTTCCGTTCTTTCAAATCCGCCTACAAAGAGGTCCCTTTCACTCCAGGGGCTACCTTTTCATCCATTCAGGCTGATCGCAGCTTGAAAACTTTTAACACTATTTAAATACTCGGCCTCCGCTAAGGAGCTTACGTCTTGTAATTTTTTGAAAAGCTTCTTCGAAGGAAAGAGAGAGAAAGAGAGAGAGAGAGAGAGAGAGAGAGCTTGCAACTCCATCACCCGCACGACGAAATCGAATAAGGAGTTGCGGAGCTGCGACTCGATCGATCCCCGAACTATTCCGTTTCTGCACGCCGCGCCGGCTTTGCCGACCCATAAGCGAGAGGCTGTAGCATTATTAAACGGAAAGTGTCCTTCGGGAGCTGTAGAAAAAAAGTGAAGTTGCAGAGACGAGTGGGGAGAGGGGGGAGAGAAAAAAACGCCGAGGGAAACGGGGAAAAATACGGCGGAAAAATTTCCAACGGGAAAAACGGTCGGACAATTTCTTTGATTTACGGGCACCTGCTAGATTCAGCTAGATGGAATGAAAATCTGTCGAAACGACGGATGACCAGGTCCATTCGGACGCGTAGTCTCACCTCGCCTCGAGAGAAAGATATTGGATTGCCTCGGTGTTTTCTTTAAGAGACTCTCTTCCTCGCGCGCTCTCTCTCCCTCTCTTTCTCTCCCCTCTCCACCGTCGTCCGAAACTACGGATAAATCAATCGGTTGCGGATATTGCGGCATCCCGATTTTTCACTCTGACGGCCGCTGCGTTCGATTTCGCTCGTCCGCAGCTTCACGGATCGAATGTTACAGGATAAACTCCTTTCCCGCTGCGAGCCACGATTTATGGTAATACCGACGGCGTTTTGCAGCAGTTTGATGGCGGAATGGCAACGCCTTGATCCCCGCTTTAAAAAGGACACCAGGTCGAAAGGGGTCGCCGCAACGAAAGTAAGAGGAAAAAAAGGTGACGCCGACAGACTCGCACCGTCGTCGTCGACGCGTCGTCCCCGGACGAAACTGACAGATATATTTGGGGCAAGGATAGGATTTCTCATTTTCTTAAGTACTCGTCGCGCTACTTCTACAAAGTGTAGCGCCTTTGTGACGGGGAACGAGCTGGACGGCACCGACTGCGACAATTTACTTAAAATTTGCCGGTAATGACGTCATGCTCCCTGAAAAAAGCGAATTTTAATGAGAATACTCTGTGCCCGCGCTGTGTCGATCGTGGCAGCGCGTCTTGAGCATTGCTGTCGACTAAACTTCGGATCTTCTAGCACTCTTGGTGTCCCATATAACTTTATTGACACTAACGAATGTCGTTTTGAACATATTTTTTGATCTTTCAATCAAAGTTGTTGCTTCACAACGGATCTTCAGAAATGGAAAACAGATGAAAATGTATTTCTTCTTTCAGAAATAATGAACCAATATGCTTAATTCTTCTAGCATTTTTAGTTTTTTTTTCCACTCCTCCAATTTTCTTACGAATGCATAAATGTTGATTGTCGATGATGTTTCTCGAAAAACCAATGAAGTTTCCACCTAACGTATGATGTGAAAAGAACCCGCTGCGCGTTGGATCGTTTCCGCAACGCGCCTCAAACGTTGAATGCTGTAACGAAAAAATACTTTGTGCAGGGAGTCCTCCGTATTCGGTTTCTTTGGGAGCTAGGCAATCTGCGAAAAGAAATTCCTCCTTTAAGTTATCGGAAAGGGGGTTGGTAGGTGGAAAGACGCCACCGCTGTAAACGCGTCGACAGGATCGGTTCGAGGTCTGGCCCGAAGCATCCACCCTCGGGATATCTTTTTTCGGGCGTGAAATTAATTCCGCGCGCAGCGATTTAAATTCACGAGGCCGCGTGTATGAAGGCCGGTGAACGAGTGAAAATAGGGATTCGAAATCTATAGTGCATCCCCGTGTACACAATACCCATAGGTCTCTGCGGCTCTTACAAATTCCGGGGATGGTGCACGCCGCGCGCCGGGTACGATAGGCAGCGGGGCTGGTACATTGTTCGGAATTTATAAAATGATATGCAAATCCTGGCAATATCCTCCTCCCGTTCTCCGACCGTCGCGTCGCTCCAATTCAACGTGTCCTACCCTTTTCCTTTCTTCCTTTCGGCCTTTTCTGGCCGACCTCTCGAGCTGACCTCTCCTCTCCTCTCCTCTCCCTTCACTCACTTCCTCTCTGTCTCCTCCGACTCCTTCGCCTTTCTCGCGTTTACCACCCCCGCCGCGACTAGTTTCTTGCATAATGCATGGCCCACTCTTATCGATGGTTTGAGTAGGGTCTACTTCGGGGGCGACGAGCCGTACGACTTCGAAAGCTGCACTTTCCGCGCGCGCTGCGCGCAAGAAGCGACCGTTTAGGTGTCTGTCTCCGAGCCTACATGCACCGCACCGCCACCGAGAGCCGGCCGAACCTTTTTCACGACCGACGAGCCATCAATGTTTCATGGAAATCACGAAGACTGACGTATCCATTTCGTGCTTTCAATTATTTACGCACCGTGCGCCCGGATGCCTTCGGGTTCATTCTATCGCGGCCCCCGCATCGATCTCATTTCGCAATTCCATCAGTGCGAATGACGTCGACGTTTTGTTTCGAATTTTTCGGTGGCGTTCTGTCGCTGAACCCAGAAGAAGCGATGCTATGCAGCGCAGTTACAGGATTCACCTGGAATGTATACGGTGCACCACATGCTTCTACCGCGGATAGTGTGATTCTACATGAAAATGTAAGGCGAAAGTGTAGAATGACATTTTGTCATTCGCGGCTTTGTTTTCACAAACAACCTTGCAGCAAATAACGTACTACAAGGTTCGCTTCTTCAAACTCGATTATCCTCTCCAATTGTCTTTTTTTTTCTATTATCGATAATAAGTAATTTATTCATTTGTTTTTCATGGTGTTTTTCATGTTTCATGGTCGAGAAACGAGCAAATAAACATTTTCTTACGCGAGACCTCGTTTTTGAGTACACGCGATTGACTTCTGGCTGAATACCAATAGCAAAATCGATAGGATATTACACTACACGTGAAAACAATTAGAAAACTGTGTATCAAAAGTTTTTACCGTGGCGCGCCGTTGTGGAAAACATTGCGCTTGTACACTGTCTATTGTGACCTAACACAATGGAGGAGTACCCGACGTATAGTTGAATTTACTCGAAAACAAGGTTTCCGGACAAACATAGTTTATTATATAATTTTTACTTAATTTTTCGTAGGGTAGAATAATTTTTTTAGAAATAAATCAATTATGGAGAGGTTTTGGTTAATCTAATAGCTAACTTTAATGGAATACTTTTTTAATACATAGGACGACATAGGCCTATCAACCATCTCCCACGGCATACCATTCCAAACCAGAGTTGGGTAAAAATTTAATCAACGATTGACGAATCAATTTCTACTTCGATCATTAATCGCAATTAACAATTAAACTCTTACTTTAGTCGTTGATTGTGGTTAACGATTACATTCTTTCCAATTGTAATCGTTAATCGGGTAATTGATTAATTTCGAAATGAATTGCGGAATCAAAACTGTATGCATACTGAAAAAAATGTAATCTGAGTATATTGTCATTTGGTCTATAATACGATCTCTATATGCCTACTTATTACAATGTATGGAGAGACCGTGTGGGGATTAACTACAACAGTTGATTAAATCAGTCTCCGATTTTTCAATGATTTCTTCTTTTAATCAACGATTGACGATTAACTTCAACAATCGATTGAATCAATCGTCGATTTTTCAATGATTACCTTTTTTAATCGTACACATTAATCAATCAATCTTGATTAAAATTTTAATCAATTAATGCCCAACTCTGTTCCAAACTGATGGTCGCTTGTTCATTTTTCGCTCGTACAATGTAAATGTACACATATACACGTTTTCTAACAATAATGTTGTTCAGTCTGGAGTCGAACAATTTCATCAAAAACAAGTGAATTTCCTGGACCAATTTTTTCAAATAGAGTCATCTGTTCCCAATTGGTCCACAGTTTTCGATGGACGCTGTACAGCAGATGTCCTCGAGCCCCTCTAAACAGTCGATCCACAGCGGATCCATCGTTATCGCCGGTAATAACAATAACTCGGCCGTGGCAATTATAACAGTGGACAAATCGAGAGAAAATCCCGGCGCGGAGTCAGCGGTTCCTATCGATATCGCCGCGCCAGGCCATTCGTTGCGACCTTCGCTAGATCGCAGGCAAAAACGCTCTGGTTCGATACTGTTTCGCCTATCCTTGCGTAGACTTCAATTACATGTCGCCGCCGCATAATGCCAAGGAATGAGACGAACACTGTACACTGAAGCTAATTCTCAGACACGGTTTTCGTTTCACTCGCTAACGCGCACTCCGGCTCGACGTTTCCGCGTGCGCGGGAACGCGAGCCGCAAATGATGCTAGTTTCGTGCGAGGAACTGCGGAACAGCTGCGACTGGTCGTATTTATTTCTACTGTCGCATGGTTTCTTGGCTGGTAAAATAAATATGATTTTTATAAGATCCTTCGATCATATAATAGACAATAATCAGGAATTTTTCACTATTTTATACCGAAACAGTTGCTTTATGTTGTCCAATGTAAAAGGTGTCCGAATAACTGTTAAACGATACATCTTATGAAAATTGTAAAATATAGAATTTAAATGGCTTTGGGGGGCCCATCTCATACGGTACTTGCTTTTTTTGTAGATGGAGGCGTTTCGGAGATTTCAAGGTTGCAATAGAGTATCAAATTCTGAGTAAAAATGTATTGACCTTCATATGTCTTAAATTTAATAGCTAACGAGACATTATCGAAATAATTGTCCATATGTACCTATTACCTGGAAGCTAGTAGGTGCTTGAACTGATATCCCTCAACTGGAATATGGCCAGTAAAAAGTAAGCCATATAAATTTCATTTTTACAATTTTCATAAAATGTATCGTTTAAGGCGGTAGACTCGTTTCCAGGATTGCAAGGGTGCGGGATTCGCGTTCTCATTTCTCGATAATAGCAAAATAGGGTTTTTCAGTAGTCAAAAACGCTAGATAAAAGACCGATCTAGGGCGCTATCGCCCTCAAAAGTCCTACTTTTTCGTTTACGACGCGTAATTTGCATTATTCGGAAGCATACAACTGCGCATGTAGCTATTTTTATAGCCGAATAATGCAAATTACGTCAATAACGCAAATCGTGTTTGTATTATCGAGAAATGGGAAGGCGAATCCCGCACCCTTGTAATCCTGGAAAAAGGTGTCTACTCCCTTAATAATTATTCGGGGCGAACAAGTTAGCTGGGGCACCGTACATGTCTACAGGTGCTTTCAAATCATAGTCGTTTATAGAAATTATTTATTAGTCTATAAAAAAAATAATGATTCCTAATGAAATAAATAATCTCGTTACTTCAAGTTTGTCATAACTTGAATCGCTGTATAGTTAAATTGAAACATGGTGTACGTGTCCCTGATAATACAATATCCTCATACTGCAACAGCGTAATAAAGTTTCTTTGGGCCTTTCACAGACCCACGAGCTCAGTCTAGAGCTCGTTAAACTTTAGCTCAACATTATTGCTTAACGTTGTTATTACATGATCGATAGCTTGCGGTTGAACCAGCGAGCCGCGAACTGCACCGTAATACCTTCATTTTGCCGCTGCGTACGGAAAAATGTATTCGGCTGTGGTATAAAGCAAAGTAGCACGGGTCACACGCGAGACGCGGCCTCCTGAAGATGGTGGCACCGTGTGTCTGAATGGTTCTTGAAATATTACATGGTCGTTTTCTTCCGTAACATGTGCCGCACGGTCACGTGTCCGCGACAAAGAACACGAAATGCATTGCGGGACCAGCTGTTGTACAGTTTTTCGAAACGCCGAAGAAATTGTGCGATATGATCGAACTATTGATAACGCTGTTTCACTTTGCTGAGAAATTTGCATTTAGAAATCTATCACAAAATTTTGGATCCTCAAGGAAATTAGATACGAATTTGAGTTTAAATTAACTAGATTAAAGTTTAAATTAAACTTGAACAATGATTAGCTTTACCGTCAATAAATACCATGTGAATTTTCTCTTGCATTGAGTAATTCATTTCAAACAGTACGTCGATACACTACTAGATAAATTAAAACTGATCGGGATTTCAAACCGTTAGGTATCATCAGTATTAGTTATTTACGCTCTTCAAAGCCTACGATTTCGATAGACATCAGTTTTAGGTACAAATTTAATTTTCGAAGATCAGATCATTATACATATCTAAATGTATTTTTCGATCAATTACACGATGCAATAAAAAAAGATGTAGGTATGTGTCAAAAAACACCGATGACCTTGATAACTCCGAAAAAAATTATCTTCGGAAAAAATATTCTTGCCAGATACTTGGTCCATTGACACCATGCACATTAGGTAACAAATATTTTTTGCATCACAATAACGTGAAGAGATATTTAGGTGGCCTTACTTAAACGGACCACGCAAAGGAACGCCAATTTTCGAAGATCAAGGTCATTTCGAGGTCATGTTATTATACATATCTGAATGTATTTTTCCACCAGTTACACGATGCAATATTACAAAAATGTAGTTATGTATCAAAAAACATCGATGACCTTGATAACTCCGAAAAAAATGATCTTCGGAAAAAAATATTCTTGCCAGATATTTGGTCCATACACCATACACATTATGTAATAAATATTTTTTTATCACAATAACCTGAATAAAAGGACCACACTGTATACCCTTTTACAGTAGCTTATTTGTGGCATACGTTCGGATAAGGAGTATAGCGACAACCATATGTCAGACAAATAGAATAGAGACGGTCAGTGGTCAGACAAGTAGTATAGGACGACCAATACCCACCCAAATAGAATAAGGATGGTACGTAGCCAGACCAGTGGTATAGAGAAGGCCAATGGCACGATAAGTGAAATAGGACAGTCGATGGTCAGACAAGTAAAATAGGGTTCGCGTGTGTTCAAACAACGTAAGATAGTAATAGCGTAAGAACCAATGATCAAACAAATAGCGTAGGGACGTGGAGTGGACAAATTAATGGTCTAAAAAAAGCTACTCTCCAACATCCTCTTTATCTTTACCACTCAGATTTACTACCTTGTAATTAGCATTCGTTTGAACCACTCAAGCACATATTTGGAGATCACTTTGCTACCGGATTTTGGTTCAATTCTCTATTTTTCATAAAAATAAAATTTTTTAATTTGGTGGCAAAATAACATGCATTTCTAGAAAACTCCGTGAAAAGCAAATTTGGAGAACAAGTTTAGCGTATATTTGACTGACCCAATCGTTGCTCTCATAGGTTTTTTATTTCAGCTGCAACAGGTTTTGTTAGGAACGTAGACGTTCGCTATCAGTCACTGTCACAACTGGTATTAACCTTGGTCGGGATTCCAATATCTAGTAGCGAGTCGAGAAAGCGGTGCACGTGCTTTCGAAACGTGACTGAAACTTGGTCTCCGTGTGAACGGTTCCGCTCATTAAACTATTATATATACTTGATCGTAAACGCATTGATACAACCATAACGAGCCGCGTCACGCAGAAGGAAAGTTTTATTCGCCGGCGATAATGCGCATATATTCACGCGCTCGATCTAATGAAGTGCAAACGAGCGATGTGTACCCGCCCCCGAAAGCCGCTTCCTGCTCCTCCTTCAGCAATATAGGATAGTATGATTGCTAAACGCTTACTTAGCCTATGCTTCCTGATGTAAGATACTTAGCTCGTTGTTTGCAAGTCGTCAACTTAATTTGTTTGGGAATATTAGGGTGAGTCACCTAAGACAAGCCACCCGAATAACTTCGACATTCTATGAGATAGGAAGAAATGTTTCAGACAAAAGTTGTTTGGTTTCGAGGGGCCCATTACGTACATAACTGTTTTCAGGTGGAGATGCTTAGAAGATTTGAAGATCAGCCTAGTTTTTTAATAATGGAACCACATATTTTTGAACACCTACGTTTGTAGCCCTTCGCGAGACAATTTCGACGATACAGTCATTCAAGGTTATTTAAGGTCAGAAACGTAAAAAAGGATGGGAAATATAAATCCACTGTGAATGCTTACGTAATAGGGTATTCTCAGCTTTATTAATGAAATTGATAATAATGAACTGTAGAATATTATAGAATGAACTGTTTACTACACTCACACTGTGCCACTGAGTGAATGTAAACGCACACAAACTTCACCGAAATACTTAAGACCAAAGGATCTAGCAGGGTAACCATGGTCCAACAGCTCCCACGACAATTTTTATTGGATACCTTGTGCAAAACAATTGGTTGAAAGATAATCTCCCAAAATTTTTTGTCGCCAATCCCTCATTTAAGGATTATATGCGGGTAAACACGCTTGACTTTATCTTTTTTTCTTGGTTGTTAATTAAGATAGTAAGATGAAAAAAAACGAAAATACTCGAACTTACTTCCTACATTTCATATATTTTTTTCACAATTGTGAGCAAATTATTAAAGGCAGAAAAAATTTTATTTTTTTAGAGGTGGGGGTTGCAAGCAATCCTTTGCTGAAAGGATTTCACTAATAAAGCTGAGAATATCTCATTACGTAAGCATTCACAGTGAATTTATATTTTTCATCCTTTTTTACGTTTATCACCTTAAATGACCTTGAGTAACCTTGAACGATTATATCGTTGAAATTGTCTCGTGAAAGGCAAAAATCGTAGGAGTTCAGAAATATGTGGTTCCATTTAAAAAGACTACATCTGAGAAAGGTTATGTACACCACGTAACGAGCCCCTCGAAACTATACAACTTTTGTCTGAAACATTCCTTCCTATCACAAAAAATGTAGAAGTTATTCAAGTGACTTGTCTTAGGTGACTCGCCCTGTAAATTGTGTCGGCAACTCATGTCCAACGTCGCCGGTAGGAAACTGCACGTAATGATGTCCATAATCGCCTGAAAAATTTCGAAAATCACTCTTTCAACTATACAAACTGTTACTGAGGCAAACACTGTAGCGGATGTGTTAATTTTCTCGTCCAATAACCAGACCGGTTTCACATCAATGTTTCTCTTGTTCGGTGAAGAATATGTGAAAAATGCGCATCGGTTAGCGATACAGAACAATCGGTGTTGGAATGAATAGGATCCCAATTGTTCCGTGGAAAAACCAACTGGGAAATCGCTATTGTTGCGCCTGTCTATATAGAGTGGATGCAGTTGCTTTCAATTTAGAGCAAGTTGTGAGCAACAGGCAATAATCGTCGATTCCGCGAACAGAAACATGGTTAACCCTCGTTATGTGTCGCATGGTTGATCTGAATAGGAAACATGTGACAATGGCCGCGCCCTATATTGCCGAGTATTCTGTTACAGTCTGTAATGAAACGATTTTATAATTTTCCTCGTTTCTGTATACTGGTATAAATTTCACAATTGTCCATCTGTAATAATTATGTTGTGAGCTTATAGGTGTTCATATCAAATAATGCTAAACAATCAATATTGCAGTAGAAAATTCAACAGGTCAAAATACAAAAACATTTTAACAAAAATTTTCACATACTAAGTTGTTGTTTCAACGAATATGTTCTTAAAATGTAAATTAGCGTAAAGTTCTGCATGAAAAGCTGCTACTTTAAATTCAAATATATCCTGTCCGGCGCTTTCGAAGAGACGTCATTTATATTTAATGTCGCGCGACTTTTTTGAATAAATAAATATCGATTTTAACATTAATATTTCCCGAATAAATTAAAATGTACGAATGGAAGCTCGTCCATCATATTTCGTAGATACCTCATTGATTAGTTATTGCTTATTCAGACTATTCAAATACTTGTTGATCAACGCAACGTTCTTTGATATTCAGTATTTGAAAACAGTATAAAATAGATTTCTGCTGGTCAGAACACAGATGCTTTAAAGATGGAATCCATAAAGTACTTGACTAACAAATAATAATGGGTACATCACCTCCCATTTGCGAAACAATAGTTCTCTCTCATTCCTGTTTCAGAAGACAGTAGGAGTGGGCAGGTACCTGGAAATTCGAGCTCGAGTCGCGACCCAAAAATTCGTGATACACGGGTACCCGAAGTCGAAATTGGGTTTATATCGTTTGGAGATCCGAAATTTTCGGGTATCCATGTATTACTAATTTTTAGGTCCCGACGCGAGGCTTGGGCGACTCCACCCATCCCTAGAAAACAGTCGAATACAAAATCCGTGACCCATGTTTCCGGCGATTTTTGCATCACGAAGCAGCCGGCCGACTTTTCGGGGGCTACGGGATCCAATAATCGCGGCCGTAGAATGCTAATTGCGATTGGCACATTCGCCGGTAGTAGCCCGGGCAACGTTACTGCGATCATCCGTGAACAGTGATGCTCATCCGAAGTTTATTTATATGCGGAACGTGGCACGACCGCTCGTAAATCTCTTGTCGCTGGACGCACTGGCCTCGGCC
The DNA here is from genome assembly GCA_028455795.1 of Lasioglossum marginatum. NCBI lineage: Eukaryota > Metazoa > Arthropoda > Insecta > Hymenoptera > Halictidae > Lasioglossum > Lasioglossum marginatum. The sequence continues at coordinate 4,851,808 of CM052259.1, read as the reverse complement.
AATCAGGGCGTAGATGGTGTACACAGATTCCTGTGTCACAGGAAGAAATTTCGAAATTTCGATCCGCGGCCCGGTGCGATGCGATGCCCGGCCGATACGTCGCTCCGCGAGTCCGCGCCGCGCATGTTTATTGTCGCATAATGCATAGCATTATGTAAATCACCGTTTCGCCGCTTACACTTGTACGCCATGGAAATAAACCGGTGTCGGTGCGTTCGCGTAACAATCGAGCTTGGATACGGCACGACTCGAGCCGACACCGTCCCCCCTGCTCGTCCGAAAAACGTAACAAAACCGATCCGCAAGTTTTACGATTTGTTGTCGGTTCGTTTGAACACCAACCATTGCCGCGGATTTTCACCGAGCCGGTGCACAGCAGTTGAAATGTCCCAGCCAGACTGAAAGTTTCTCAGTCGGTACGAAAATAATCCATTAAACTGGTCGCGGAACAAGCTGCCGACTGTCCGTACAATAAATGTGCGTTTTTTGCTTGCTTTAATGTACTGTCGCATGTATTTAACAAATTTATTTCATTTTCTTCGATTGAATGCCGTCGGTAAAGTGTTCTGACCTGTGAACACAAAATTTCAATGATATATAAATATTTTCGTTTCTTCAGTCGTCTCTCCATGCCTTTTGTCAACCAGCATATTTTAATACTAGAACTACGGGACATTTTTTATAGTCTACTATGGCTGGACTTCATCTGAGGAAACCAGACATTTTAAACTTTTTTAAATATAATTCCGTCGATTTTGATGAGAAAATGCCGAAGATCCAAGTTTTCACCTCAGGAATCCACTGGAACTAAAGTTATGCGTGTTTAAAGTTCAGCGAT
>CM052259.1:4788383-4850870 GCA_028455795.1 Lasioglossum marginatum | reverse complement strand
TATACATATAGTGACTCCCACTAATATTCGGACACTCTTAAAAAGACTATAACTTTTTTAATAATGTACTATACGATTTGAACTTTTTTGGGGAAGCTAGAGCAATTAGTTTGCTACAGGATGTGAAAAAAATTTTTCAAAAATTGCAATTGATCGGAATTAGTAGAAAAAATATTAAAAAGTGTATTTTACAACTTTTTTATGTGGGCCTATACCGGAAATTTAAAAAATACGTCTTGTAGATCTGTGTCAATTATATGCACTGTGAAAGTTTCATCGAAATCGGTTGATGCGGAAAAAACGACAGGCATTGAAAGATGTAAGAATTCTTAGGTACAGGCCGAAAATCGTGAAAATCTGCAATTTTCACCATTTTTAAACGTTTGTAGCTCATTGCAACGTCGACCGGTTTTGAAGAAATTTTCAGAATATATTTAATTTACACAGATCTACAAAACGTATTTTTTAAATTTTCAATATAGGCCCATATAAACAAGTTGTAAAATGCAACTTTTAGTACTTTTTCTACAATTCCGATCAATTGCAATTTTTGAAAAAAATTTCTTTCACATCCTGTAGCAAACTAATTGCTCTAGCTTGCCAAAAAATGTTCAAATCGTATAGTACAATATTAAAAAAGTTATCGTCTTTTTAAGAGTGTCCGAATATTAGTGGGAGTCACTGTAGATATGTTCAATAACATATTTTCCATTTTTTTCTATTACTTTTTGCCATTAGGCGACTTATCATGTTATTCAATCAACCTATGATTAATATCTGAATTTTATCTTTGAATTTTGATTTAAAAACGCAACGAACTTTCGTTCCAACCTAATAAATAATGATAACGTCAACACAATGAGAATCAACCACCATTAACGCAATGAACATTCATTAGAAAAGCAATGTTATTGTGTATCTTTTATGCACAAAACTGTACCATTTTGCGCATGGTCTGCATCTAATGCAATGAATATTAAGTAGAAAAATCATGTCACCACTAACGCAACGAACATTAAATGGGAAAATAATGTTACCGCTAACGCAACAGACATCAAGTAGAAGATAATTTCACCGTGTACTTTTTTATGCTGAATATAGTACGAGTTTAAAAATATGTAAGACACCCTCGTGGAGTGTAACGTACACAGGAACTGCGTGGAATCTATGTAAACGGTTTCCTTGACGATGAGCAGCAGGGTTGATCCCGCGCCGTAAGTATCTTGCAACGAAGCAGAAAACGGCGTAGAGGTAAGAAGTTGCTATGAAATCGGCGAGGAAGCTGAAAAAGACAGGCGAGGATCGAGAAAAACAAGTATGAAGGCGCAAAAGGAGAGCGAGCGAGAGGGGGAGAGAGAGAGAGAGAGGAAGAGATGACTAGAGAAATAGGGGGAATCGAAGGCATCGCTTACAAACAAAGACCGAGCGAAATAAAGGAGGGCAAGACCTTAAGGCAGGAAATCGAACGTTTTGCGTCCCATGACGGGAACTGTTTCCAATTAACTTTATTGTGCAACAAAAACAGCTTCATTAAGGGAGAACAATGCAATTAAGGGGTTCCCGAGAGGGATAAACGCGAATCAAGGGATGAAAGGGGCTGACGTCGAGGTGACGGCAGCCTTCTCCGAGAAGCATCCGTCGTTTCTCCATTATCGATTAGAGATGCGAGGGAAGGGTGAACACCCCTTTGAGGGTTCTTGCACTCCCCCTCTCTACTCGATGAATATTCTGCATAAACAATCTGATTCGATAGAATTGGAGAACGGTATTGCCGCGCACGGCTCCCAGCGTTCCTCAGAATCCCGATTCTTGTGGTTACGTTTCGCTTCTTTTTTTTCTCTCTTTTTAATGTACCTCGAAGTCAATTCGAGGCGCCCCGAGACTTTTACAAGTATGGCTTCACGTAGAATTTCGAGAAACTGTTACGGTCTATTTTTTACATCCGTTTTCTACGAGTTTCATTCAGTTGGCCAGTAAAGCAATATGTAATTACATTGCGGCGGTTTATGCGAAATAATTCATAACGTCCAGCCAGGAAATGAATTTAAGCTTTAATGAATGTGCTTGCTATTTATTCCCTTTAAATTCTAAATCGTAATGGGAAATTGTTGTTTTGTTGCCGATACTTAACCCAGAAGGTAAAGGGGAGCATGAAACTTCTTTCTCAGAATTTCTCTTTATGGAATTTCTTCTAGCGGATTATTGAGGACAAAGTAGTTCTGATGAAGGCACTTGCAATAGAAATCCTATGGGAGGGGTTTAATACAGAACTTAAATTGGTTGAAATGCTTGATTCTGAAGGGAACGTCAGAATTTTGCTATGTAGAGAAAAAATATTGGACAGTACAGCATATTTTACCCGAAGCCTACGAGATAACTGCATTCGTGTAATAATGTACACTTACAATAAATCTTAATATATCGCTTTTGATTTTTTTCGGATGTACACAACCTAAATCGGGGCCAAGGACAAATACATGAAAAAAATATAAGAAAGCTATTACAAAATATGAAATTTAACATTGTAATTTTAAGGTAGAACAAATTTAACAATAAATTACTCAATTATAAAGAGTATTACTATTTTCCAAGCATTTGATATGTTTTTTCAAAATCGGAACTTTCAGTCTCGGTGTCCCATACATCATTCTATGGCCCGAAAATTCTACAAGCAGTCAAATTGTGCAGATTGTCGGGTCTGGGAGGAGTCGTCGACCATTTACACAACCGGTTTGCCGCGGCGTTCGAATCAAGCTTCCCAATCTCCGTCGATTTAAGGATTCGCTCGCCACACTGCGCCGTTTCCTTAGGCAACCGGCGTGGCGTGGCAGGAAGAAGAACGCGGCAAGAAGCGTATCCCGAGGAGCGTTTTCGTTGGAACCGCTAATCAAAACGTAGGGACTGGCACGGATCTACACGCGGCGGCGGCATGGCATCGGGAAAAAACAAAGGACGGGAAAGACGGTTCCGTTGGAGCGGGTAGATCAGGAGTAGTGGTCCGTAACTGCCGATGCGGTACGACGGAGCAACCTTTTTCTGGCGATCTCCCGGTCGCTCGTTGGAAGCGGGCGATAATAACGAAAAGTTTCCCGAAAGCGACGCTCGCGCCGCGAGCATGGACGCCGAAGGGGCGGTCCCCGACGCCGGAGGACGCCTCGCGAAGCACAGCGGACCGTGGAAAACAGTTCAACGAACAGAAGAACGGGAAACAATCGCGAAACTGCTGCAATTCTTCGAAACTGCCGCCAGCCGAGTCACCATTACCACCGCCGACCACACCGCCAGCTACCACCGCCACCGTCATTGAACGCCTCCGATCCGCTTTCTCCACCTCCCTCCTTATTTGTCTTCTTCCACCGCGACAAATCGTCCGGTTTTAAGGCAGCATTGTGGTCGTCTCATCGACCCACTGTCCGCTATTTGCCTACGAAATCTAATGCAAATCGATTTCTCATAAGGGACACGAATATAGTTAACTAATATCGTTAGGTCAGTCACATCATTTTTAACCCTTTGACTGATTAATTCACTAATTAAATGATAGCTGCAGTGAATGCAAGATCAAGTAGTCGTTTCCTTGAAGAAGTTTCTACGTCCGCGCTCTTAAACTCAGATGTTTTCCAAAGAACTGCTTCCATAATGAAACAAAGTGGGAAACTAAAGCAAAATACAAATTCAAACGACTCTGTCAAGGTTAAATAATTTCTTACTTGTTTCAATGCATCCCCATAAAGGGAAAGTTCCTTTTTAAACTGACCCTCTCAAAAACTAATCTTCCATAATGAAACAGAGTGGGAAACTAAAGCAAAATGCACATTCAAACGGCTCTGTCAAGGTTATAATAATTTCTTACTTGTTTCAATGCATCCCCATAAAGTTCCTTTTTAAAATGATCCTCTCGAAAGCTAATCTGCGAGTTTTGATGCAGCTTTGCAAAAATTAATTTCAAATGTTGTATTGGCGGAGCAATTAGAAATTAAAATGCAAATAGGTATCGAAAAGAAAGTCGGACTTAGAGAAAATTGATGTAGTCAGTCACGATAATGGGTATCGAGCTAGCAGTTAAATAAAATTCACGAACTTATGTTATTTCTGTTAATCGCCGAACTGTGCCGCGTATCTCGTTCTGCGAGTTAGTCGAGCTAGTTTGGACGTCAAAAAGTTGGGACATCGCATTAGACCGCGCACATGGTACCACCATGGCGTCTCCGATATTGGTCTGGATGTTGCATTGGGATTTGCCAGGATTTCAGGTGTTTGCCCGTGACTGTGAGTGAGAAATCGCTCGGTGCACCTCTGTTGCGCCGTCTCTTAACAATTTGAGGGCGTGTGTTCTTCGTTTTGGGTTTCTTATCTGATACACATGCTTTGGTTTCGAACGGCGCGGATTGTCTAGCTTTCTGGGGAGAACGGGAACAGAGGAAGAAGATATCGTTTCGATCGATTTCATTTTCCGGGAGGATATCAATTTCATGTTTGCAGCGTAGCTGCAGAAAATCTGTTTCGCCCGGTACGCTTTTCGCGGAGAATGGACGACGATCGATTGTATATCTGCTCCCACGCATTTATCCCAGTGTTTTGATATCTCCGTTTCGCTCGCCTTCTTTCGCTCGAACAATGAGCGCTTTTAAAACGACGCGACGCCGCCCGACAGTTTCGACAGTGGAAGTTGTCGCAGTTTAGTCGAACGTCGGTCCCGTTTCACAAAGAGCGAATCGAAAACTTGACTGCCGTCTGCTAAGTGCGTTCTACGCCGGCTCTACGTGCACGTTCTACGTTTACGGCCTACATTTGCTGACAATTTCCGACTGTGTCACTTGATGTCGTTCTGCACAGCCTGAAAAACGTTCGGCAAGCTGTGGGACTTCGCGAGAAACGTGTCTCCTTGTTTTATGCGCGAATGGAGGAATGTTTGTCACTGCTGGAACAATGTTCCCGATCTAGAAAACTCCGATGAAGCTGTCGGCTAGCGTCATTTCGAATTCACTAAATAATACTAACATCCGCTTTGCATGTGCCCATTGTTTCGGACCGTACTCGAAATAGATACTTGCAATTGTCTAGCACATTTTCTGGATAATTAATCATGTGGATGTGATCCATTTAGCAGTTTAGTTCAAACTCAAGTTTCAACTCAAGAGCTAACAAAGTACTTTACAGTTGCCAAAATTGTCAAAAAATGCCAGAATATAAAATTCGACAGAATTTAGTACGATTTTTATTTATTTAAAACCTACAAATGCTACTACCACTGAAAAAAGATTTTATTTTATTCCAAATTGTATAAACATCCGCAGTCTAGATTAAGTAGCAGAAGTATCTGGCCGAAGAAAATGGTCTGGGTTAGGTAGATTTTTATTTCCTGTGTAAAATGAAAAATCTTTAACTCTAGAACTATCGAATTGGTTAAAATGGCTTTGCTTTCAGTTATTCATTTAGAATAATTCAAATTAGAGAAATGTCCGAGTGAGAAACTGTGAATATCATGGTATAATAAAATTCGTACGAGATCTGGATATATCGAGTCTCATCATTATTGCAGTTCTCTAACGTTAAACTGTGCAAACCGCTTCAGTTTCTCGAAATTGGTCCATAAATATTGTATTTGTAGAAACGCGCGGTCACTTTTCGCCGCTTTGTTGCCTCGGCGTTGCTTTCAATATGAAATGAAACGTTATGATACAACAATAATTGTTTATTTTTCAGCGATACACGAGTGACCGTCGTGCAAAACGCCGAAACAAATTGAAAACAAAAAGAACGGGTTGAATTTCCTTTATATGGTACAAATGATTTTTGAAAACAATTTTGTACACACGGAAAGCGGATCGCGGATCGCACGAACGACGCGACGGTCGGGAAATCAATTGAAAGCAACAGCAATTTCATCTTCCTCGATCCAATCCGGGTCATCGATAGCCCCCGCAATAGTTTGGCGGGACGAATTTGCCAACGGATGCTGACACGTTCCTTTCGAATCACGAATTTTCCGTGTCCGATGCGATTATTTCGCGTCGTTCCGCTTTAATTTGATGGCCCATGTATCCTCTCTTCCCGTCCCGGCGGGGAAAAACGCTTTTCGATTTCGCAGGAAAAATCAAACCGCAACCTACGCTGTTTCTCGAATACCGCCAGTCGACGACGCCGGACGAAAATTTCGCCGCCGCGGAAAGTAAATTTCTCGGGCCGAGGAAAATTATTCGTGGCGGGAGTGGCGGGAATCTTGAAACGAGATCCAAAGTGGATGAAGGAAAATTTCGATGACCACCGTTCCCTTCGAAGTTATTATTGGGTTAAGTAATTTCTAATTAAACCCATGCTGACACGATTAAAGTTTATACACGGTTCGTCGAGTTTGCCACTTTGCTCTTCCCACTTTGGACAAGTATTCCGGGAAATTTCAAGTTTTCCGTCTAGTTCGACGTTCAGGCCGTCATCGATCGTTATTTTATTGCCGGCGGAGACAATGCGCCTGAATCCGAAGTGATATATTTTATGACCGAGGCTAACACTGACATTCTAGATAATTCCAATTCTATCGGAGCCGTTGTTGCAAATTTTCGATGCAAATTGCGATTCAAGTACACGTAGTCCTAAAATAAATGTATCAGGAGATATGGAATAATAAAACTAACAAGTATTATTATCACACTTTATTAGAATATAATATAATATACAGGAACTAGAATAACATGCGTATGTTTCACATGACTGGGAGGAAAAAACTCGGAGGAGAAGACATAAAAAAACAGCTCTTGCCGCCTGATACGCCTCCAATATAAACCTATAATTTATAGCATATCGGTAAGTTAGAGCTCGTGTATAGCACTTAAAGATTCACACAAAGTGATTCCCTTACAAACGGTTCTCTTACAAAATGTTTCTTAGTGCATCTATCAAAATTTAATACGAATGCTTTTGTTTCTATAATTTCTGGTATATCGTATAATTGTGGGCTGCATTTTATGGTTAGTGTGTCTGTATTGTCCGGAGAGGAAACTTTCGCTTTCGTCGGAGGCAGTGTCGAATTTCTTTCTATTTCGGAGGCGTGGAGCGAATCAGAGGTTCAGTTGCGTGATCCACTTTCGATCCTAAGACACCGTATCGGAATACCTTACCGTCGTGCTTCTCTACCTGATCCTCCGAAAGATCTACGGAACTCGATACACTCCTGCTGGACACGGAAGAGCAGCGAGAGAACGCCGAAGACGGATACTCGATAGAAAGAGGAAACACCCATATAAATCAAGTTACAGTTGCTTCCGTTCCCTTATTGCGACGAGCACTCTAACCACTGGGAACTATCTCGATTGTTTTCTTCTCTTACTTCGCGCGTTTCTTACCCCTTGAATAATATTGGATTTCGCCCGATCGAATCGACTGTCCGGCAAACAAAGACAGGACGAATAATGGAAACATTTCGATGCCGACTCCTACCTGCACCTAACTCTCCTGAAATGGAGTTTCTATTCCCAGCGGTCCCGACACTTTCATCATTAGAATGCTGATCTTCGTGTATTTACAGCTTCGCGGCAAAATCCTATGAAAACTGCTGTTACTTCATTTTTATTATGAAGAGCTTCGTTATTGTTTTAACACTGGAACTATCGGACACAGCACGCTACTGGTATACAGGGTGAGTCACCTAAGAAATAGGAAGAAATGTTTCAGACAAATGTTTGATTTATATTTATTTCAAGGACAACTTAGCTGTTTGAAATGGAACCACATATGTTTGAACTCCTACGACTGTAGCCCCTGTAGAGACAATTTCAAAAATATAGTCATTCATGGTCATTCAAAAGATTCAAAAATATGTGGTTCCATAATGACGAGATTATATTTATTTAGATTTCATACAATTTTGATCATAATAAGCGAATTGTGTACTTATCTGTTAAAAATTAATAAAATCTTCCAAAATACTTACGCAGATTTTGTCTTTACATTTTGCACCAAAAATGTATGGGGTGCAATCGCAACCCCTGTACACGGTTAACATTAGAAAATCAGTGCACAGAGGGAAGGTGAAACTTGTAGGTACTGTTACAGCTATTTGGATGATTAAATTATCGAGGTTACGAATATGATTGTGGATCAAAAAGTTAGTCGAACTGAATCATGTTACCGCACGGAAGTATTATCATCGAGAGTTGGGACTGCAACACTGGCCCCGGAACAGCGAGAGCGCCGGCGCTTGCATTATGTAAGCACGACGCAGGATAAACCGAATTGGCAGCGACTGCCAAAGACTGTGACTCTCTGCCGAGATTATACAGAGTGGAAAAAGTCAATGGAGCTATTTCCAAGCGACGTTGGTGCAGGGCGCGCGTCGTTTAACGATACCGCGCACCGGTTTTCATCGTACGTCGATCGATCGTTGTTAGCCTTTCCTCACTCCCCAGTACGAATACCGCTGGTCCTGTACCAGGATATTCAGATCGCAACTGCTCGCAAAACGGGGAACGACTTTAGTTTCGAAATCCATTAAACATTACACACCCCGAATGACTCTGTTTCGGAACTTTTGCCGAATATTTTCGTTAAAACCTGCCGGACAATAGACGGTAGATTTCGAATTCGTATATCAATAAAAAGGGACCTGTTTTTCTACTTTTTCGAACCGCTTCGTACTCTTTCAATTGTTCATATACTCTCGAATAGGGATCGAATCGCATGATGGAAACTTGCCAAATACGTAGACACTAGCCGCCTTAATCGTGGTGAATTAATTTAGCGACACTTCGCGAACTAAAATGAATATTGGATTGCTTTAGTGGATTGTTGCTCGAAAAGATATTATCATTAGGCTGCGGTTTTTATGCAGTTATAATAAAAATGGACACGTACAATTTCAAGCAGTGGACATGTTAAAAATATTTAAGAACATCAATGTATTAGTTTCAGCTTAATAGGATAATTAAAAGAAGAATATATGTACCTAGGGATTGCAATACCGGTACACCGGTATACCGATTACCGATATTTCGTGCAATTTCGTTTTGCAATTTCGTGAAACCGGTATTTGCTAAGGTAAAATACTGGTATTTTCGGTATAAGCTATAAATAATAAATATCTTTTTTAGGCATATACTGTTATTTGAAATACGTATTTACAGTAGATAGATCAATAGATGCATTACGTTTTTTACAATCGCATTTCAAAAATATGCAGTTAATAAATTAGTTAGTTTTTTTTCTAATAATAGGTATAATAGACCACACAACAAGATTTTTATGTGATATTTACTCTTAGTATCGACTGCGGCGTTTGGCGTTTTGGCGTTGTTTGTTTTTGTTTTTTTGCATTTTCTTTTTTTTGCGTTGTTTATGCGATGTTTGCGGCGAGCGAGTAGGAAGCGAGTATACTATACTCTTAGTATCTATACTATCTCTTTATTCTTAGTTATTAGTATCTTCTTAATAATAATACTATATGTTTTGTTCCTTTATTGTATTATAATACTGGTATTGTTATTGTATCATAATACTAGTTTATTTTTTATATTATATTTTTCGTTTCTGATGTTAAAAATTATTATTTTACTGCTCTTATTAATAATATTTGATTATAACATTTGTTCTTTTGTACATAACAAAATTGTTTATATTTTTACAGTTTATTATTTTTTGTATAAAACTAATAAATACGGCAAAGAACCAACTGTGTTTTTGTACCTTCTTGAAAATTCCTAATTTTATTGTACCAGTATTCCGGTACAACGTTTAAAAAAATACCGGTATTGTATTTTTGGTCCGGTATTGCTAATTTGGGTAACTTCCATTTTTATTTGGCTCCTGTGTTCTGCAATCTATGCGAACATTTAAGCTAATATTTGAATAAAATTGTTACTTGTTCGATAGTCGGTTATCATTAGATCGCCGATTCTTTTCGCGTTAACACCATCTACTATAGGTATGTTTCAAATTATTCTCATCATTCAGATTATTCCGTAAAAAGTTCAACCAAAAGTTCGGAAACAAAGCTGTATCGCCGAGATACTTGTAATCAACAGAATGCAAATAATAATAATAATAATAATAATAATAATAATAATAAATAATAATAATTTCACAATTATACGTTCTCGCAATTAAAGTTAATTAACGCTAGTCGTATTTACCACGCGAATGGCGCTAGAAGAGTAATTGCAATATTCAATTATCCGATATATTTAATTATCCCAGACACGATTACAGAGCGCGCCTATTTATAAAAGGTGAAAACAACGCCAGCGTTCAGGTAATAATTAATGCGTGGAGAGACGATTTTGTGTTTGATAGCCAGCTTCGAGTATACAAGCATTGTGGAACGTTCACCTCGGCGACTGTTTATTTATCTTGTTGCGTTAACAGCCTCACGTATCCCTGGCGGGATTCATTCGGGGTAGGAATCCGTGTGCTTCGTTGATTACGGACAACAATTCTCCCTTGCCCTCGCCCTTACACGATTCTCATTCGCTGTCCGCTTCTTCCTTACTTCTGAGTATGTTGCCACCCCTCTCTCAACCGTACGTTGTCCTACACTCCTTGACAAAAAGATAACACATTATACAAACAGTTTTTTTAACTCTACTGTTCCAATATTCATTTAATTGATTCTATCAATTGAGGGGATCCGGGCAACAGAGGGCCACAGAGTATTAAAAAATGAGATTTTTGTTAATTTTTCTAGCTTGTAGTGTCTCGTTATTGTCCAACGATTGATATCCATATTAACTATTTAACAATTCGTTGAGCAGGCATGATTAAAGAAGTTTTAGGAAAAGATATATTATTTTAACAATATTGGATAATTATATAATAATTACTAATTATATTAAATAATTACTAGTTGTATCGTTATAAATTCACTTTAAAAATTTTTCTACATTTTTTTGTGTAATACATATTATTTTGATTATTAAATAATGTTATGATTAAATACTCTCGCACGGTACCCCTCAATCAATTCCAACGAGTGCATATTTATAACTTCGCTAAAAGCAAATAATGAAAATATTGAAACCGGCCATTTGGCTGGATTACACTTGAAGTTATGCCAGCAAACAAGATTCTAAAAATTAGAATCCAACACGGGAAGCAAATATACATAAGCAGAGAAAATTAACAAGACTGTCCACCGACGGTACCGTTTTGTCACAGAGTGTACCAGTATCATCACCGCGGACGTTTCATTTCGATTCACGAAAGTTCTGTGCAAGGTGTCAAACGTTCGCAGATTGGATAGCACCCCGTTCCATCGTTCCATCCTTTTCCTTCGCGCGCAGTTTCGTCTGGCGCGTTGTCTTTGGCCGGAAAAATTGACGGGAAACATCGTCCGACAACCGTTCGCCGTCTCGCTGCCCTAGGAAAGAGTTTGTTGGTAGCCGATCGATCGGAATCGCGCGAAAATAACAGGGTCGTACTTGTCATCGGGTATGCATATTGGCCTGTGAATTGCATTTTTAAAGCACGGGTAAATCCGTTCGCGGCTTGATCGACCGCTTCACGCAGAACCATCGTCCTCTCTCTTTCTATAAATTAAATATTCAACAGTTCGTCGAGTCGAGTCGAGTCTAGTCGAGAGCTGATGCCACTGTTTTTCGAAGCTACCGTACAATCGTTCCTTCCACGGAAGCACAAAGTGCCGCAGAGGTTAGATAGCGCATAGGGCGTGCACCGTGCATCCCGTTGCACCCGTGCATCCAACCCCGTTCGTCCTTGATGTTTCTGGCTTCTGTTTACATAACAGAGCCAGACTGCTAAATGAACCCGTAAGATTTCCTCGATGCAAAGGATTCCCTTGGCAAACACCAGGCACAAACCGGCAAAGAAACAGCATGCGATGGATAGAAAGTAACGGGACGGTTCTAATAAATGCGGGGGAGGGACGGGAAACTACAATAAGCGAACCGGGAGAACCTATCCTATGTATAGCATGTACAATATGGGTGCTCGGCTCCAGTGATTCAACGATTCGATATGCATATTTTAAATGTTCGGCTGGAGGATAGTTTCGGGAAGTTTGCTGGAATCCACACGGGAGACTTGGGGGTTCGCCGAGCAACAGCGTGTCGCAGTTGATTTAAAATCCTATTATTTCGTAAAGTTTCAGACTTTGTTCCTTTGAACGTCTCTGTGGGGATCGACGACTCGGGGATTTCGAGCACAGTGGCCATATCGTGTGACTATATCGTGTGACATAGGATCAGAAGAATTACTTGAACGTAATTCCCGCTACGGCACCCGAATGAAATTGTAACTGTGCGATTAATGGTTTTGCTCTTTTCTCTTGTTTGGATCGGTGGATAGGTTCAGAGGTAGAATAAAACCAGGTACAGAAATGCCCTTATAGACGTCTATCTTCGTGAAATCGAGTTGGATGTTTAATCGATTAAAATTTTAACCAAGATTGATTGATTAATGTGTACGATTAAAAAAGGTAATCATTGATAAATCGACGATTGATTCAATCGATTGATGAAGTTAATTGTCAATCGTTGATTAGAAAAAGAAATCATCGAAAAATCGGAGACTGATTTAATCAATTGTTGAAGTTAATCGCCACACGATCTATCCATAAATTGTAATAAGGAGTGAGAGACAGAGAGAGAGAGACAGAGAGCAGAGATGGAGAATTGACAGAAATATATCTCAACAAAAACTCAATTTACATTATTCTTTTCAGTATGCATACAGTTTTGATTCCGTATTTCATTTCGAAATTTCAGCAGTTAATCATTAATCAATTATCCGATTGACGATTACAATTGAAAAGAACGTAATCGTTAACCGCCATTAACGACTAAAGTAGTAGTTTAATTGTTAATTGCGATTAACGATTGAAGTAGAAATTTATTCGTCAATCGTTGATTAAATTATTGCCCAACTCTGTCCGAGAGTTGATGACGTAGAATCGGCTATCCCCACCCGACCGGCCAACGCGAGACCTGTCCAGATCTGTCCCGGACGGACGACTAGAACGCAGCTCGGGGGTAGCCGATTCTACAATATATCATAAACTGAAAATTACCATAAAGAAACAAAAGAATAAAAATGTGGTAATATCCAAGTTGAGACTTCTGATTAACTGATCAACGAAGCCCACGAATTAATTTTTAATAAGATCAAACAATATTTGTAGAAAAAGTATTGGAAGAAAATCCACTTTCCAGATAATACGAACGATAGTTCCCGACGAAGGAATTCGAAACTACGCTCGGCCAAGGAGCAGCAGTCAGTATTGTAGAAAATGTTCTATGTGGCAGGAAGCACGGAAGAAACTCGAAGAATCGCAAGAGAAGCGTTAACGAAGGGCAAAATCGAAATACTGCGCCCGAGTAAAATGGACGACGAGCGGAGCTGGACGACGTCGAACGAAGAATGGTATACAACAGAGTTTTCCAATCTTCTAACTTCGAACGTAACGGAACTCACGGAGTCGGGACACGCAACAGACTGTGCCACACAACAGTCAGAGCCTATTCCATTTCCTGTCTTATATCCCTCGGACATATTTCCCGCGATGACCACTATAGGCGATATCGTCGATGCACCTTGCGCGAACTGCAGGAATGTTTTCATTAACCGTGTGCTTATTCTGTTACTGTGTCGTGTTTCGTTAAAGTCAATTCCACGAATGGATACACTAGGGTAACTGCATCGATTAATGCGGTTTCATGCTTCGATCGTACTTTATTTTAATATTAGGCCGCTATTAGACTAGGCTACTGGTGGCGCAACATCGGGCGCACACTGGTGACGCCACCGAATTGAAGGGCTTTAATAAATCGGCCACTGATGGTACCACCGTAACAAGAAACACGTTTATTCCCGCTGCCGATACAATGCTGTGCTGTGCTATTGTAGAAGGAAAATGGCATCAAATAAAAGTTTGCTTCTCTTTGGAAAAAGACATACGTGGTATTGATACAAAGATGCTGGTGGCGCAACTGGTGGCTTAGTCTAATACGCTACGTGCAAAATAATGACCCGACTGGTGGCGGCGCCACTAAATTTTGCCCGGCCGGTTATCGATGCCGTCTACCAGATCGGCACAATTTTTGATGGTTCCACCAGTTACCGTAGTCTAATAGGTTCCATTTGTTTCAATGCCCCAAGACGTGCTGAGCCACTGGTGGAGCAACTTGGTTACGCCATCAGTGGCCTAGTCTAATAGCGGCTCTCAATACGTGTAAGCATTTTATGGAAGAATGATGTGTTCTGAATACAAAAAACAATTGGTGGCCTTCAAAACCTAATACAACATAAGAACCCATTAAAAAATATAATCGATAACATTTTCTACGTATTACTGCGGACGAAAAAGAGCCATGTACCAATTACCAGTATCAGGGACGTTACTAGTGATTTTTGTGTCGCAGTAATGAGCTCCACCTTCACTTTAATGTATGTAATGCTGAGGGCTTAATTTTTTAAAATAAAAAGGCAAGAGAAGTTTCTTTATATATTTTTATTGTATCGAAGTCGGTATCTAAATAATAATAAATTATGCAATTTATTTATGCAAACTAATTAAATTAAAATAATTAGAATATGCAAACTATGCAATTTAAAGCAATATAAAGAATGTACAATTATGTGAACAGCAGCCCTTTGGTGATCGAGATAGAAGAAAAATGGTCTTTTTACTTTTTATGAAGGATGTTTTTTCAAATTCTAAGATTTTAAATATATGAAAATGAATGACAATTTTGTTTGTCTCGCCAATTTATTCAGGGCAAAATATTTATTTTTAGGTATTTCTTTTTTCTTGTTTTCTTATATTGTACAGTTGTATTCTCCAGTAAGAGGTTATTCTGCAGTCTGTATTACATACATAATATTACAATAGTAACCTTATGCTAATGTTTAATTAAAGTAATAAGTACATATTAGTTGGAGGCACTTAATTTGTGATGGACGTGATAGTGACGTTATATACATAATTCACAATCTTTCGGGAAGGAACAGAATATGATCTTATATTTTTTTCGGAGTTATCAAGGTCATCGATGTTTTTTGATACATATCTACATCTTTTTTTTTTATTTATTTATTTAATGTTGCTTCAACATCAAAGGTCATTAGCAACACGGTACATTTTCTTACAATATTTTGTATATATTTGTATCCTTGATATACTGGGCAAGACTGACGATATGTTCCTCAGAACCTAACAGAATGGGTAAGGATTCAGGCAACTTAGCATTTTTCCTTTCATTTTCGTATTTTTTGCATTCTATTATTAGATGCTTCATATTAACTGGTACTTTACATATATCGCAGATCGTGTTTTCTTTTTTATTTAATTGCTTCGTGTAACTGATGGGAAAATACATTGAGATATGTAACATGACCTTGAAATGACCTTGAGCTTCGGTTGCTCGGAGCAACGAGACGAGTCATTTCAAGATCATGTTATTATATATATCTGAATGTATTTTTCCATCAGTTACATGACGCAACAAAAAAAATGTAGTTATGTATCAAAAAACATCGATGGCCTTGATAACTCCGAAAAAAATGACCTTCGGAAAAAATATTCTTGCCAGATATTCGGTCCATTGACACCATGCACATTACGTAACAAATATTCTTTGCATCACAATAACCTGAAGAGATATTTAGGTGGCCTTATTTAAACGGACCAGCTTGTATAAATTTCAATCTGTGAGTGTCATGGATAGGACATTGCCATAAGACATAATCAATATTCCGTGTCTCATGTCCACATGAACATTTTTAGGTATTTTAATCTCATTGGGAAAAACATTGCAGTAAAACGTACATCCGCAGTAATAGGTACATTTACCCTATCCTCTAATGCGAGCAGTTGAGTTTCGAATCCAAAACTTTGCAAATGCAAGTGAAAACTCCTGCATCACGTTTCGCCCCCGCATATTTTTTCTTGCCTAGATTTTTTCCGAATCGTTTGGATGGGTACCGCTTATCAGAATAGCCCGCACGTAACGATTACTGCTATCGCCGTGTCTCGTCATTTGGGTTGCCCCTATTTTCACGAACAGCCGCCGCTGCGCCGCGAAGCGTTTTCATGGACACAACCTTCTTTATCTCGCCGAGATGGATATATCTGACTATTTTAGTTGGCGCGGGCTAAAAACGCGACCGACGTCATGGGTTATTAAACGCGATACGAATTATTCGTTTCACATCAAATCCGACTCTCTCCGTTCCATTCTCGCCGCGCGATTCCATTAATTATCAGCACCCTGGAGGATAAGACGGATAGCAAAATAATTAATTGGGCAGGAGCTTGAAACTTCGCCCCGGATTCTTCGAAACCGCTTTCAACTCTGTTTAACATCCTTTTTCCCCGGCTAATCCCGAGAACTTCGTTACTATTGCATCCCCTATAGAACAACGATTCCTCGTGATCCCTCGGACAGCACACGCTGTAAGACCATAAGTTTTCTCAGGAACGAGAGTGCTTGAAATCCACCATCGAAAAGTTTCAGGGAAAACTTGACCGTTTTTTAGCGGGATCTTGGTCGTACGTCCTGAGATTGTGTTAACTTCAGTCTGCCCCTTTTATCTTCTTGAATTATCTCGTTTTCCAAACGCGTTAACGTCGTTCTCTTTAATTTCGATATATGCAGCTCCTTTGCAGTCGGAGCTAGGTTAATTTTATGAATATGAAATTGATATAATACCTCATCAATCCTCATCAATACTTAAACGTGTAATAATGAATTAGATACCAACATATTTAATAATGTAAACAATATTGTGAATACTGTGAATATTGTGAGAACAGCAATTTCTAGCTAATTTTTAGAGTGCTAAGATCCTTCAAATACGATCAAACTGTCTGTGATGATTAGATTGCGGAGTTTATGCATTTATAACAAAATTATGTTTATAAATACTGCTGTTTTATTTTGCGTTTATTAAAAAGATCAGGGAAGTAATAATATAATATTGTAATGAATACAGACCATTCTTATTTTGCATTATAATCCGCAGTTTAATGATGATGTCAATTTGTAACACACAAATCACAATTGTTTAATAATAGAATATTGCTCGATTTACTATTAGATACGCCAGATTGATTCTGCTAGAATTAATTGCTGTTCACATTGCGTTTGAGCGTTCAATAGATATGTTACTATCAATAGAATATATTCATGCATCAAACTGTTTCAATTTGTCTCTTGAAATAATACTCAATAATAATTAATCTTATATAATCATACGAGATGGATACAATCCAATGTAAATCCAACAATAATTTTGTTTAAAACGAGATATTTTCATACTACAAAATAATAAGAGTAAGACGTATAAATTCTGATTAAAACGATAACGATTAGAAATTAAGGTACAAATTTGGCAGTTGAATAACATATATCTATCAAAAAATAATAAAAGATGCAATGTTATAATAGAATATTTGACGCAAATGAAAATATTTTAATCGTTATATTATATTCGCAAACATTACAAAAACCTGCGAACGTTCCCCCAGTTTACGATAATACATTCTGCACGTAATTAATTATAATTTCCCATATAGTTACAATGTGATTCTTTCGATTATCCAATCGTCCTGTACATACATAATTCATTTCGAAAATCAAGGTTCTACTGTATCGCGTTTCCCAATAAACTCTTGCCCCGATGTGTTTATACTCTTCGAAATTTGTTTCACAAACACAGAGTCATAAGCAATCAAAGTGACAAAGCATGAGCGATTGAATTCAGTCTAGAAAAGACAATCGAGATGAAAAGATCAATAACAAGTAAATATCTTGATTGTTAAAAAATAAAAAATCGTAAATAGTGAAATGCTTATTCGCTCTCGATATCGAATATTCCATGAATTTCGGAATATCAAGCCGAGTAGCACCGGAAACAATTTGTAGTCCGCAGAAAGTGGCATGGTCCCTCTCGGACGGTAAAGTTTAATACGGAAAATTAGCTACGTTCTAAACGTCCATCTCTCGTAGATGAAGACAAAATTCACGATTTAGTAGCGGGAGTAACGGGTTTATCCGTGCAGAAAATGTCAGGAATCTCTTGAATAATTCAAGATCAACTATTGGTATTTAAGGAAACACGAAATGGCACTGAAACTGGAAGGACTCGCAGAACAGTTCGAAATTTTATCGCACCCATCACATTCGCCAGATATAGTTTTATCCAGACTACCATGTATTATACATCAGGATATTTTACCTTCGGCATAAAGTTCGAAAATATTGATTTCACAAAAAGTGACACTGAAACAATATTTTAAAGGTAACCTGAAAATATTGAATATAAGAAAGAATCAGATAAACAGAGAAACGATGTCATTCAGTTATGTGTTAAAACAAAATTATCTGCGTTTCTGCGCCATTTTTGTGCAAATTAAAATTTGTCTGCACCAGATTTCTTCCCTTAATAATTTTAATAGATTATAAATATGAATGAATAAGTTCATGCATAAAATCCATAGTCTATTTATAACTAAGAAAACACAAAGTGTAGTACTGTTTGTTTGATATCAAAACAAGTCGAGTTGACACGAAACACACAGGACTATTTGCCCCGAAAAATTGGTCAAAACTATTTTGAACAGGCAAACATTAAGGAAGTGAAAATTGCTGAAAACTATAATAATATACCTGTCTAAAAAGTGTCTGTAAAAAGAAAAATTAACACAACATCTTCGTCACATATAAACGATCCTAATAGCTCAGCGATATTTCAGAAACGGGCGAAGAGAAAAACAAGTACAGGTAACCCTCCTATAACACGGTAGATAGGTTCTTAAAATGACGTGTTGTGTGAAACCAGAGCTAGTACAAAAATTTTCTAAATAGAAAAATAAATATTTTTAAAAATACCACGTTTTTAAGACGGACTAAAAAGTATAAAATAATTTTTCCTAGCCCCATATAGATCGTATCGGGAGTTTAGTGAGAGAGATAGGGGGGAGTTTATAGAGAAATAGTTTAGTGAGGATTCGAATCCCGCTGAGATCCTACATTTTATCTCCTAAACGTACAGTTTCTTAACAAAAATTTTTTTTTAATATTGTCATCCAGTTCTGAGCTA
Organism: Lasioglossum marginatum; assembly: GCA_028455795.1. Classification (NCBI taxonomy): domain Eukaryota; kingdom Metazoa; phylum Arthropoda; class Insecta; order Hymenoptera; family Halictidae; genus Lasioglossum; species Lasioglossum marginatum. The sequence goes on along the minus strand of CM052259.1, from coordinate 4,831,823 downwards.
TGTTTAAAGTTTCAAGTCTCTACTTTCAATACATAACAACGCTACATGAGTAAATAAATAAAAAATAAATAATACGTTTGTTCATACATTCCAATAACTCAGACAACCAAAGTTTTTCATCTTATGCAAGATTTGAAATATCGTATTTTGACCAACTTTTAGGCAACTTACAATTAGAGACAAATACTCCACTGTGTGAGAGACGGGTTAAAGCGATAGACTCGTTTTCAGAATTGCAAGAGTGCGGGATTCGCGTTCTCATTTCTCGATAATACAAAAATGAGGTTTTTGAGTAGTCAAAAACGCTAGGTAAAAGATCGATCTAGGGCGCTATTTCCCTCAAAAGTACCATTTTTTTATTTACAATACGTAATTTGCATTATTCGGCAGCTATGAAAATAGATAAGCAGCTATGTAGCTATGAAAATAGATAAAATAGAATAATGCAAATTACGCCTCGTAAACGAAAAAATAGGATTTTTGAGGGCGATAGCGGCCTAGATCGATCTTTTATCTAGCGTTTTTGACTACTGAAAAACCCCATTTTTGTATTATCGGGAAATGAGAACGGAAATGCCGCACCCTAGCATTCCTGGAAAAAGGAGTCTACTCCCTTAATTTCGCTAGCACCAACTGGAGTTTAATTTGATAAATCACGGTAGATCATTCTCTAAATAGATGGAATCTGTGCGATGACTTGGAAGGGCCGTTGCCGACGTAGGAAAGGTTCGTCGGTTGAATCGGAGTCGTGGTCCGTCCCAACGCGATCCCTTTAATCAGGTGGGTGCATTTTTCTTCCGGTAAGTGGCGATTCCCTTATCTGGCCTCTCTCCACCAATTCTGTCCTCCTCATCCTCCCAGGGCAGGGCCGGTCTTTGCAGCTCTGGTGCCAAGGAACGTAACTGCTGCTGCAACTCGCCGCGATTGTTCCGTCGTAGTTGGGCGCTTTTCGTGGGCGAAACGGAGAAAAGCAGCGCCGGCCAAGAGCGAGATGAAGAGATAGAGGATAGGAGTCATCCCGGAACAACGGTAAAAGAGAGAACTGCAGTTCCGAAGAGGTAAAAGAAAAGAGGAAACGGGAGAGACCCACGGATAGCGACTTTATTTAGCCAGCCATGTAAACTTTCCTCTCGTCCGGAAAAAAAATGTTACAAGCATTTAGCGTTTGCACGTACATCAGCAACGGGTACGAACGTGTAAGCGGCTCCGCGAGAAGTAAAAAAGTAATCGGTGGCGAATCCCTCGACGAACAGGGAATTGCAATTTTGCATTTTAACGAACGTGCAAGATATACTCGCCGATATTGAATAATGTTCTTATTCATCGCCGGCTGAAGTCCATTCCGGAACACTTAGCATTAAGGGGATAGATGCGTTTTTCCAGGATTGCAAGGGTGTGGAATGCGCGTTCTCATTTCTCGATAATACAAAGATGCGGTTCTTCAGTAGTCAAAAACGCTAGATAAAAGATCGATCTAGGCCGCGATCGCCCACAAAAGTCCTATTTTTTTACCACGCTTATATTAACTTGCCGTGTTGTTGTTGTATGCGTCAAATCTCGTAATCGAATTTTAAACCACTTCCCATAGTCCAATCTTTTTAGTGAATTTTAATATAAGCGTGGTTTTTAAAAAGTTTTTTTTCGTTTACGAGGCGTAATTTGCACTTTTTGGAAGCATACAGCTCCGCATGTAGCTATTTTCATAAACCTGCGACAGATACATGCTTCCGAATAATGCAAATTACGCCTCGTCAACGTAAAAATAGGGCTTTCGAGGGCGATCGCGGCTTAGATTGATCTTTTATCTAGCGCTTTTGACAACTGAAAAACTCCATCTTTGCATTATCGAGAAATGAGATGGCACATCCCGCACCTTTGCTATCCTGGAAAAGAGTCTACCCCCTCAAGATTAAAACGGCGAAATTCGTGCGTGTTCCCAACAATCTGCAAATTATTCGCTGTGAATTCGCGTTAATATCTGAGATTTCTTTTCTTTTACAGTAATGGTATACGAAGTACAAAAGCACAGAATTTTAGAATCAACCATCACCATAGTGAAAAACTAATGATCATCCGTCCTAGGGGTGAATTTACACCTCTGGATCGCTGGACATTTGTAAGAGAAGATCTTATATCCATTGTTATACATAAGAATACTAATCCTACATTACAAAATACTAACATAAAGTTAGTAAATAAAATACTTACAAATCTTTCGGGGTCTTCAGGGAAAATGTTTTCAAAGAAAAGACAAACATTTTTGAAAAATAATGAACAACTTGGTTTTCGTAAAAAATATTACTACGATAAAAATTTTTATTCTGCGAATATATACACCTCCGGCGACGGTATAAAAGTTATGTAAATGTTTTCTCGATACCTTTTGTAGTTTCAAAGTTACGAGGGTATAAAGATCGGAGGGACTGGGATAAAAATGGCTTCCATCTGAAAGTGGAATAGCATTATGTATCACCAAATATGGCAAAATTCTTACGTTAGTGTCGCTTATGAAACATAAACGTAAATCTAAGATTATAATTTTGAAGTATAAGAAATTTAATAATAAAATTACTCAGTCATTTTATATGTTTTATCGGAATCGGAACTTCTAGCCCCGGGCGTCCAATTGGGAACGAAGGTTCCCGAAAGCCGTGCGTTTCGTAGGAAATCGCTCGCGTAGTTGATACGAACTGGACGCTCCGCACTCTCTAACTCAGCGGCCGCGGATCCCGAACCCGTCGTAAAACTGACGATGTTGGAAAACACGTTAACCAGCCGTGAATCTCGCATCTGTATGTTTACAAAGCGCTCGGAACGCGAGCCATAGCCTGCGTGGAAGCTCGACCGGAATGCTTCGGACAGGGCGGGCCGATTTATTGCAAGAACTATGAACTTTGACAGGCGTTTCTGTTTCGTCGTCCGGAGTGAATGTTTGCGCGTGTCCTTCGCTCTCGCAATGGTAATCCACGAGCGAGCTCGGCTACGATGGACAGCGAGAGTCGCCGGAAATAAACGAGGAACGAGGCGTAATTGCCGAACCGAGCCAAAGCAGAGAAACGCGAGAGACGAAGTCGAACGGGCGAAGCCTCGAGCGAATCTTCTATGGGATGAGTCGCATGCTCGTTTCGCTCGAATAGGTAAGCGAGAAAGCTGCGCGATGCGTTCGAAAGTTCGCCGGAGAGGCCCGTGCTACACTCTCACAAAAAGGTAGCACCATCGAATTCAGGGGAATACATTTACCCTCTCTCTGCCAATACCGGAGTCACGTGTCGTTATGGCGGAAGCGTGGGGAAATAGTATCGTGGAAGGGGAAGATAGAGTGGGGAGACATGTCTTAACCTGGCGACTCTGGGGCAGAGTTGGGAAAAAATTTAATCAACGATTGACGAATAAATTTCTACTTCAATCGTTAATCGCAATTAACAATTAAATTACTACTTTAGTCGTTAATTAACGATTACATTCTTTTCAAGTGTAATCGTCAATCGGATAATTGATTAACGATTAACTGCTGAAATTTCGAAATGAAATACGGAATCAAAACTGTATGCATACTGAAAAAAATGTAAACTGAGTTTAGATATATTGTCATTTGGTCTATAATACGATCTCTATGTGCCTATTTATTACAATTTATGGATAGACCGTGTGACGACTAACTTCGACAATTGATTAAATCAGTCTCCGATTTTTCGATGATTTCTTTTTGTAATCAACGATTGACGATTAACTTCATCAATCGATTGAATCAATCGTCCATTTTTCAATGATTACCTTTTTTAATCGTACACATTAATCAATCAATCTTGGTTAAAACTTTAATCGACTAATGCCCAACTCTGCTCTGGTGATTGATGGGATCTGAATCACTTCGAATCGCTTCGATTCAATTTACAACGAAAAAGTCGAATCACTTGCAACATAATTCCAAGCTTAGAATTCTTGAAACTCTTGGACGTCTTGAAAATCTTCATTGTCTTGAAAATCTTGGAAGCCTTAAAACTTTGGAAGGTTTGTAAGAATTGAAACTCTTGAAATGTTACATCTATCACGAAACAATGATTACATCATGTCAGCATTGGGATGAATAATAGTATGAACGTACCAATATTATAAAAAGTATAACATTTATTAAGATTATCAAGACTTTTAAAATTTTCAAGACTTCAAGATTTGTTCGAAAACTTGCAAGACAGAGTATTGTATGCCCATTACTAGTCGTAGCATCATCAGTTTTGTTTGAACTTCAAACAAGTTTGCAAAAAAACAAAAATTCTGCGTGCCTTTGGCCTTGCCGCGTATTCAATTATTTCCGTCTTCCCCGCTCCGCAGCGGTCTCCGTGCTTCGTCACTGTTGTTGTTAAATAAAATAAGAAAATTTAAAAAATTACCGGCAAATATCAGAAAATATATCGGTACTTCCAAATAGTATCATACCGGTATTTCGGTACAACGTACAACCGAAAATACCGGTATAATACCGGTATAAGTTCTTGAAATATACCGGTATTTCCATTTACCGGTATAACGTCATACCGGTATTTCGGTTTCTATAAAGGTTATTGGGGTAATACCGGTATAATACCGTTATTCTGTATACCGGTATTATACCGGTATTATACCGGTATGAATCCCTGATTTAAATATTGCCCAACACTGGTTAGAGGTAATGAAATAGTAAAAACGCGCGTTTATTTCGGCTGGCGGTACGATATACAATGGCTCGATCTAATACCGGGCGACAAAAAGCGTTTGAAACTAGTTAAACTCGTTCTCCGTGAGCTGACCGAGTAAATTTATGCTGGCCACGTGCTTGATTCATCCCTAAAGTTACTTGCCCCGCGTCAGTTAATTCCACTCAACGGCGAAAGAGGAACGTGGACCGAAGAAGAGACACAAGAATGAGAATGTGCGGGAGAGCGAATCAGAAGCTAGCGGAACATACCCTATTTCTCGGAACTCAACGAATATTCTGGTGTTGACTGTATCGATAAAAGAAACTCGTGACTAGTAGGAATGATCCGAATTCGCAGATCTCTTTATGCTATCTATCCCATTACACGGTTATACCCTTCGTTACCCTTCCGCGGAGACCTTTCGTTCCAGACAAGAAAAGAGAATCATTAAAAGAGACAAGCACGGAGATTATACGAAACACTGAACGGAGAGATTGCTATGATTTCGGACTGCCTGAATGATCATCTCTCTGTATCAATTGTAATCGCAGAACACTTGACAGAACTGTTCGTGTAAGAAACTTTACAGCCAAGATCAGGGGTAGATAAACGTGTGCGGTGAAATCTCGCAGTGGATCGTAAAAGGTAAAATTATTGAAGAGTTCTGGGGGGAATTGTTAGTCAAAGTGCGACATAATTTGATCACCTAGATACAAATCTGCACGGAATTCGATGACAGCATAATTAATTTAAGACATTTGTAGCTTGGCTGGTTGATAGCGATTGTCTGTAATACTAAGCCTATCAACCATCAAAAGTGACTGATGAGTAGACTGCGGATCTTTATGCATTTATAAAAAAATTGGTTGGCTGATGTATAAAACGGTAAAAGATTAGAGAAATTTAAGAATATTGTGATGTTGTTTTTAATGCAACAAGGTCGTTAAAGGATGAAATCAATTTTTATTTTATTCCTGCTACTGATAACCAATGCAGAACATTTTTATTTTGCATAAAGATCCTCAGTCTACTGATGAGTATTGTATTATACAAATAATAGAATTAAAATTTATATTTTGTGCGATTTTTATTATATAATATATACTGGAATAAAAAAAAAAGTGTGGAAGAAAATCTAAAACTGGTCATTTGACCGGCGGTGGTAGGTTTAGTGTAAGCAATAAAATTGAACAAAAATAAAATCTAATATTTCTTGAATTGAATGAATATTTTAGAAATCCGGAAATATTGTTGTAGCATAATGATCTTGTCATAAAAATGCAAAAGGATGAAATAATGTTTGAAACATTCATCTAAATATTTGTTCGAGTTAAGTGTTAGAGGGATTGGATTCGGACGAAACAGAATTAGATTAGAAATTCCAATATATACCTGTCACTTTGTGGCTCTGGGAAAAAAGGATGTGTCGCACTGAAAGAAGAATAATTAGCGGAAAGCGCGGCCGGGGCAACAGCGTCTATAATCCGGTTGTAGCTACTATGAGCAGATCCTTTCTTTGTGATCAGAAAAGAAACGTCGAGAATCGGTGATTGGGCTACGAATCCAATCGGACCGGAAATGTAGTTTCCATGTTTCGGGCGAGAGAGGCTGAGTAATTACAGCGTCCACAGAATTATGTCAAAATCGATCGAGGAATCATGCGCCGCGACTCGATAGAAAGCATTCCGCGGCATCCTCGGGTAAGCAACGAGCAGAGTTTCCGAAGGGAAACAAATAATTTTTCCGATTATTGCCGAATAAAAGGGGAATCGTGGCGGATACGATGGTCCGGTCACCGAAGTTTTGAAACAAATAACGAAAAGTTCAGGAACGATTTAGAGGCTGTTTGGGAATTTATGAAGCTCGTAAGGTACTGATGAATTTCATGAAGGAGTGGGGAACGTTCCTGGGGGCACCCCGAGTACTGAAGTTCCTCTCGCAAAGCATACTCAATCTCCAATTCATTTCGGCGTAAGTTCATTCAGCTGGCACAATTTCAGATCTGCAGATCAAATACGGTCCGCTTTCTCGTGCTCCATATTTCCGCGGGGCAGCAACGCGATATTGTGAAGCAATCGTTGCCACGATTTCGTGGTTATTTAAACATTCCGTTCTCGGATCGAACGGTCATCGTTCGACGATCGAAATCCCGTTAATTTTCAAAGTTTCCTTCGGCTTGACCATCGACGGGAATACAGATAACTTTTTTAAAAATGTTTGTCGAACTAGTTAGCTCTCGCGGAATGGAAAATTGATGTTCAATCAGCCCGAGAAATTTAGTCATAGAACCCAATTTGGAAATTCAGAACTCTCCTCGACGGCCGATTAAAGTACCACCACTAGAAATAGTTTCATTACAATCGCATCAGTACATTCACCGCGCAATAATGTCGGAAAAGCAGGAGAAAACTTTTATCAAGGTATGCTTACCGAACGTATGCTATTCCAGCCTGGTATGCGTGGTCGGTCGAATTGATTATTACAATTATTCCGAACCGTGTAATTACTTCAGACGATGGAATTCGTTTTTCGCTATTCGGAAATGATCGTTCAATTTAGCCACCAATTGATTAAGAACTCCGCCGCGCCGGTTCAAAATTAAATTTGAATTATTAAAACTTTAAAATACCATCAGAAGATATAACATTAACGTTAAGAAGATGCCAACAATATGTACTATATTATACATTAGTATATAGAGTGTTTCACAAGTTTTCAAACTTCTCCAGCGCATTCTGAAGTGAATCGTTAAAAGAATTCTACATTGTACAGTGTGCAGTTTGCAGAGAAACAATATAAATATTATGCTGATCTAATTCCAAGGGAAAGAATATTATGCAGTCGTTCATATCTTGTATATTTGTTTTAAGTTTCTTTTTTACATTGGTGTCGTTTGCAGAAACACCTGTAGAACATTTTACGTATTAATGTACAATGTGATTAATACATTAACACTAAACCTACCGAGCCTTGAAAGTAATTGGTACATGTTCCCTTATAAAAATGACAAGATTGATTTTATTTAGATTTTGTGCGGCTCCTATTATAATACGTGCTCCACTAAAGATATTTACAAAATATTTTTATTATTTCAATAATTGTAAAATAATAAATCTGGAACCTGTCATTTCGACCGGTGGTGGTAGGTTTAGTGTTAATCCCCTGACCAAACTAGATGATGTGTTACGTGAAAACTTCCGTCGTCTGTTCGGCGCACTGTTTTCTGACAAATGTGCAACGGCGCAGCGCTCCGCAAGACCGCGAGCGCGCTCGCAGCAGAACGCGCGCGCGAAAACAATCTGAATAATGCAACAGTTACGTTTCTTCGGAAGCAATTTCGAAGTAACGGCCCTTAACAATCTCGAAATAATGGCCGGGGCCGAAATAAATGTCCGAACCGGCGCGGCGCGGCGGCTCGGGTTAGAGCACGCGATCGAGGAAAGGATATGATTGCGATATAGTTCGATACGGCGAAACGGATGGAACGGAATGCTGAAATAAGAAAAATCTTTCGACTCCTTGGGCGGTGAATAGCGCCGGCGCAATTGAATTTATTTCGGTGCTGGAATTTCGTCGCGACGACGACGACGCTGCGAATTAAAGCTGGATAATTCGTTTGCCAGCCTCGTCGAAAGTTCAATTTTTCCGAGTGGAAAGTTTGGTAGTTAGACGAGGATAATTGCGTGTGACTTTTTCTCGGAAGGCGTGAAAAGTAACCGAGGAAGATTCACCGTTCTTTTTGGTAGAGAAGTAGTGCTGCGTTTATCGAACGAGTGAGGGACTGTCGTAAAGGTTGGGACACGTTTTGTTTTTTAGCTATAACATCTCATAGGACGAGAATTACGCAAAAAATATATACCGTTGGAAAGCCAGAGTTGGGCAAAAATTTAATCAACGATTGATGAATAAATTTCTACTTCAATCGTTAATCGCAATTAACAATTAAACTCCTACTTTAGTCGTTAATTGCGGTTAACGATTACATTCTTTTTAAGTATAATCGTCAATCGGATAATTGATTAACGATTAACTGCTGAAATTTCGAAATGAAATAAGGAATCAAAACTGTATGCATACTGAAAAGAATAATGTAAATTGAGTTTTTGTTGAGATATATTTCTGTCAATTCTCCATCTCCGCTCTCTGTCTCTCTCTCTCTCACTCTTTATTACAATTTATGGATAGAACGTGTGGCGATTAACTTCAACAATTCAGTTTAAATCAGTCTCCGATTTTTCGATGATTTCTTTTTTCAATCAACGATTGACTAACTTCATCCATCGATTCAATCAATCGTTGATTATTCAGTGATTACTTTTTTAATCGTACACATTAATCAATCAATCTTGTTTAAAATTTTGATCGATTAATGCCCAACTCTGTAGAAAGTTATAGCTGTCAGCTACATTTTCGCTGCAAAAAGTATGATAACAGCGTTAACGGATAAAATGTTGTAGCCAATTTTCTGAAGACAATGTTCTCGGCAAAAAAGAAAATTAAATATATTTAAGCAACCAGGGTTGAAAAATTTTCAGTTGAAAACGAGTCAATAAGAAGCACAGTAAAACTTTTTGCAGCTTGTTACAGCTACACTAACACGACTTGTTGCTTCCAATGCTCATGAAAAGTTTGTTTATAAACAGAAATAATGTTGACAACCATGACATTGGTGTTTGCGATACGTTAATGTGGAAAAAAGCGCTGTCCCAACTTCTACGGTTCCCAACCTTTACGACAGTCCGTTACCCGTGCAGGCAAAGTCTACATTTTGCACCAAAAATGTACCTTACGACAGTTCTTTACAGAGATACAAACAAATTCGAATTGTGCTGGTAAAATTAAAATAGTATACCCTACATGCTAGGACAATTATACGCGTGGTTTTTGGGACACAATGTACAGCACGGAGTGTGCGCGTGTTGTAAACGCGTTCGCGTCGCAATAAGTACGACGATTGTGTCGATGCGATGCGGCGAGGAGAGGCGCGAGTCGCTCGAGGAAATTAAAACTTGTGCAATTCGGCGGGATCCCTGGGCAGGTCTGGCGAGATTTATCAGCCGCGGGCTCAATGCATCCGGGCAGCGAGATAAAACAAAGTCTGGACAGTGAATAAAGGGGTGGAAACGGAGGATACGGGGCTGTAAAGGAAAGAGACCGCTTGCAACGGTATAAACACGTAGCCGGGCGTGTGTACGCGCGTAAAAAAGGCGCGATAACGTGTTGATAGAGAGACCGGGCAGGTAGGTATGTAAATGCGCGAATGCACAGAGGAAAGTGGTTTACTCCCAGCCCCGGCAAATAATAGTGGTGGGAACGAGGAGGCCTAGTTAAGCCGCAGTGTGAGCATTCTCCAGGGTAATTTTAATTCCCGACCAGGTTACTACCGTCGGCGCATTCATATTGCCGGCATTACTCCCGGCGAAACCCGGAGTTTTGATCATCCTTCGTCGTCGATAAGCGAAAAATGTACCGTGCACCGACCCGGTCTCGAAGGGATGCTTCATTAACGCGCCTGTTTACAAGACACGGTTGATGCGCGTGGGCTATGCTCGATTTATCAATTTAACGACCTGATTTTTCAGCCTCGCTCTTGCACCTGAAAGCTCCTACAACTTTGGAATCGTCGTTCGCTGCATGAATGCAGCGGGAGGAAGATCATCTGCCTCGTCGTTAAATGTTCTACGTGTGATCGTACGATTTCGAATACCATTCCGTGGAATATTCATTTGTGAGAACTGTTCGAAAGCAAGAGATTTATTTCTTAACACGTTGACTGCCGCGTGTATCATTTGATATACAAGAACAATAACTTCGTTCTGGGCGTGTGTATGCTACGAGGGCACGTTTAGAATAGGTTTCTTATGGCAGGATGGTGGGGTGGCATGGAGTAACACACATAGCAACTTAGCCGAAATTTTTTTTAAAATATAAGGGAAATACCATGTTATATTAAAGAAAATTGATTTTAACCCTCATCCGTCCCTCGGTGTCAAATTGACACAGTGATAAAAAGAATCGATAAAATAACAAGTCAAACAGTTACTTTTCGATGTTTTTTTCATTCAAATTGATGAGTTAACATTTACATCTTAGGTTTTTGCGGTTGTTTCGAATTAAAAAAATAACAGTCAAGAAGTTTCGGACAAATTTACCTACAAATCGTCAAATTGACACGAGAGACGGATAAAGGTTAAAAAAAATGGTGTGACCTGAGGGAGCTTTCTCAAAAATACCCGCGGCAGTCAACGTGTTAAAAAATACATAGCATTCCATTTCAAAAATTGAAGGTCACCTTCAATTATAAAACAAAAATTACTGACACAATTGCATTGCTAAAAAAAAAAAAGTACAATCTTTTCCTATTCTTTTCTAAGATTCACTATTTGCAAGAAAAACGCTGGTGTTGGCACGATCACCCTTGTACATCACTTACCGTGTTCATTATTTTCATTTTTGCAATATATCGCAATGATTGTAATTATACAATAAAAATTTTACATATATATTCAAAACAAAAAAAATGCAGGAGTGAAATTTTGCTCTGGGCATAAACGACCCAGATTGCCCAGGTTAATTCTTTGCTTTAATATTTGATATGCAAAACGTCCACTGGAATCGCAGTAGTTCGATCATATTTTCACCATACAATCCCCCACACACCGGCAAAGCTGCAAGTAACTATTTCTTCCAGGAGCATAAAGCCCTTTCGAACCATAGCGGGAACAACTTGCCGTTCCGAGGAGGTATTTCCAAGCGAAAGAAAAAATCTCTACAAACTCGGATACTTGATTCCCACGGAATCGACATCGATGGTCCGAGCTCGTCCTAATTTTTCCTGAAAAGACGGGCGCGCTGTGAATAGGCGCAAGTATCTGGTGCGTGAAGGAATCGTCGAGACGCGGAATCGGGGGAGAAAGGAATTGGGGATGAGGCTGGAGACAATGGATCGTCGCGGTTGTCGCGGAAAAACGCCGGCGCGTTTTACACGGCGAAAAGAGAACAGAACAACGTGGTAAAAAAAAAAGAAGAAATATTCCCGAACTGGGTCCGGCGGGCCTGTAATCCGTGAAAACCGCAAGACGATGTGGTAAAACGAGAAATTTTGCGTTGTCCTGCCGGCTGGACGTAACCGTACTTATGCGGATATGAATTAGGATAGGGCAGAGTCCGCACAAAAGCCGTGGCGCTTGCGCTGAAAGCGTCTGGAACGGGGAAGGGGTTGGATGAGGATGGTGTAGCGGTCGTCGAAAGAGGGGTGGAAGCTGAGCAAGGCCAACCGGCGTGGGAGGACCGGGGAGGAGGGGGTTTTACGAAGCTTCTGCGGGAAACGGAGAATCTGCGGGAGTCAGTGCAATCCGCGTCGCGACGCCCTTCGTTCTCACGATCCGCACTTATCGCTGGATCGAGGGCGCACGAGTGACGGGACGATCAGGACTCGATCCGTGTGTTGTCACTCTCATTCGCGTGCCAGGCTTACACCTGCTTCACCTCTCCAGTGCGTGGAACCTGCCCTAAAACAGACAAAGCATCACCGAATTAAAAAATTTTTTTTAATCTCATCCAGAGACTCTCCAAGTGTAACGAGTGTTAATCCGGTGATAATCGCGGTTTCGCGATCTCGTGTGTTTCAACGGAGAAATAGAGCTCGTGAATTACTCCAGAAATATTATTGCCAGATTCTGAAAGTTTCTGCTGTAAGAATTTGGAGCGTCTTTTACAGATATCGTTTTCCCGATACACGTACAAAACGACGCGTCCGCTCGTTCAATCGTCAGTTTCTCCCCATCTCATTAATAATATTACATTAGTACCAAGCCCGTCTTATATTTTTTCCCTCTGTTCACAAAGCTGTGCCGATTACAAGTGCGCTATAGTAACGTGTCGTCACGTTGACTTTTGCCTCGGAACTTCATTGATCGTTCCGAATACGAGGTCATTACAGTTTTTTTTTCTCGCAATCACCTGCATTTTCGGCGCGCCCGACACACCCTCTTGCAGAATTGAATATTATGCATACGTAATTTTTATGGTGGCGCCAGGTCGCTACCACGTTCTGACACGATCGCACCGGTCCTTCGTGGGCTGTTCCGCCGAAGGTCATTGCCATTGAGCAAGACTCGGCAAACTATACTCGAATATTTAGGGTTTCTCGAACACGATTTTCTTTATTTTTCTGCGACAATTTTTGGTGTTATTTTTTCATTGTGGATTGTTTGGAAAGTGTCATTGTGCCATCGGAAAGATATCGTTGCACAAATCTAGTAACTCGTAAAATCATTTTGTTTGCACGCGAGTTGTAAAAGTTCAACTGTTGTTATTATCCTGTTCGCTTTTATGGGGAACTGTTTTATAACTGCCAGACGTATGGAGGAAATGTTTGTAGCGAATTCTGACACAGTTCCCTTGAATATTCAACATATATCGATGGATGTTCAATTTATTCTTAATAAATTCTCTAATAAAATTACTCTAACGCTGAATTGTTTCTGTGCGAATTACAAGTGTGCCGTGAAGCATTTAACACGTTTTCGGGATATTTGTTGCGAAAAGGAAGCGTACCCGGTCAGTACTCGTTTTTGCCGATCGGTTCTTTTATTTGCCGTGTTCGTTGTTCGTCCATATTCTATCAGTTTTGTTGATTTTCCCGCAAGTTTCACCGCGAGTTCATCCTTTCAGCTCCCTCCGTTCACGTCGAAGTTTCAAGCTGAAATGCTGATCGCAGGTTGATCCAGGTTGATAATAACGATCGAGAGGTTCTGCACCGATCGTGCTTGTCGAAAGTTTAGGGTTGAAAGTCAGTTTCCGCCTCGCGTCCCACGCAAAATTTCGACCTTTTTCCCGAAGCGGTTGGTAGGTACTGGAACGTGCGAATTGCGGAGCGAACTGCGAACCAATTACGGGGCGGCCCGCGCTGTTTCGGCATAATATTTATTCCGTCGGGATCCGCGGGTCGGCCGGCGGTTTATTCGGCGGTTTGATGGGCGGAGAGGGGTGGCGGACACATAATTACGGCGTTGAAAATCTGCCTCGTTAAATGATTTTTAATCGCGCCGCATTAAATGGAGTGCATCAAAATTACATGAATATTTACGCCCGGTCCGACCCAGCCCGAACCCGGCGCGGCGAAATTGCGTTTTAAGTGATTCGTCGACATCCGCCGAATGAAAATTGCATATTAAATATCCGCATAATACTAGCTAATTTGCGTAAGTAAACCGTGTAACGATCAATTAATTAACCATAACTATCCGAAGCTAACAGCTCTAATCGAGGACCTCCGAACAAAATTTAAATATCGTTTAACGGAACTCTGTTTGTAAGACCGGAAGGCGATGCTTCAGTCGCCGAAACAGCCTGTGTCCGCCGCAAAACAGTCAGGACGGTGATACAACGTCGGGGGAATGTGTACTTCATCCTCAGGAACATCCTCAGCGTGATTAGATAATGTGTGGAAACTCTCGTTAACATCACGTGCCGGCTGTCTCAATGGTTACACCAACGGACAGTGTCTCGGTGAGTACTTGGAACAATCTGTCAATTGCTCTGCAACGTTGTTATAGTAATGATCCATAAGTTTCCTCAGATTTCCGTCAACTTGTGCTTGTCGCGTTTTCGTCGCGATGTTTATTCGTGGCGATTATGAACGTATACATTGAATAATTGGATGATATGGTATACTGATTTAATATGTTTTACTCTGTTCGTTTATCATTGTAGACACTTTGTCCACTGGTTACATCGTATTTATTTACGTCCTTGTTGACTCGTCTCTAGTTTTGATTACGGCACATGTTCCGCAACCGTGTAGATACGCACGTCCGAGTTGTAACATGTGCAATTGCCAAACAACTGCGAAACATTCCCACTAAATATCGAACGCACCACTCCGAATTAGCGAAACTCCGAATTAACAAAATTCTGGATTGAAGCGTTTACAATGTACAGTGACTCCCACTAATATTCGGACACTTTTAAAAAGACGATAACATTTTTAATATTGGACCATACGATTTGAAATTTTTTGGGAAGTTACAACAATTGTTTTGCTGCACAACGTGACCAAAATTTTTGAAAAAAATTGCAATTGATCGGAATTGTAGAAAAAATACTAAAAGTTGCATTTTACAACTTTTTTATGTGGGCCTATATTGAAAATTTAAAAGATACGTTTTGTAGATCTGTGACAATTATATGCACTGTGAAAGTTTCCTCGAAATCGGTTGATGCGGAAAAAAACGACAGGCATTGAAAGATGTAAGAATCCTCAGATTTATTGCAGTTGTAGGCAGAAAATTGTGAAAATCTGCAATTTTTACCATCTTTAAACGCTTGTAGTTCATTGCAACGTCGGCTAATTTTGACGAAATTTTTAGAATATGTTTGATTCACACAGATCTACAAAACGTATTTTTTAATTTTTCAATATAGGCCCACATAAAAAAGTTGTAAAATGCAACTTTTAGTATTTTTTCTACAATTCAGATCAATTGCAATTTTTGAAAAAAATCTTTTCCACATCCTGTAGCAAACTAATTGCTCTAGCTTCCAAAAAAAAGTCAAATCGTATAGTACAATATCAAAAAAGTTATCGTCTTTTTAACACTAGGTTTACGGGACCCGTCAGGATGACGGGTTCTAATATTCTTAATTTGCAATTATTAAGATTGCAAAGATGCTTCCCTGAGGAATTATTTACCAAATTTATTTCTTTGGGTATATATTATTGGAAAAATGGCCAAAAATTTGGATAGACGCATATTTGTTATGTTCATAAAATAATGTGGAATAGGTATTTCTAGAGCTCCGTAAACCTAGTGTTAAGAGTGTCCGAATATTAGTGGGAGTCACTGTATGTACAACCAGTAACAAGGAATTTCTTGTTTCTACATGATTTGTGGTTGCTTAGTGTACATACATAGTAGTTTCTCAAAGGATTCATCGCACAGGATCACTGCTATAGTATAAATACATGTATGTAATAACTAGACAACGGATCTTTATGCAAAATAAAAATTTTTGACTGGAGCGAAATGGAAATTTATTTTTTATCTTAATATGTTTAATAAGTTGAAAATAATATAACAGTATTTTTAAATTAGTCTAATATTTTTACTGTATCAAATTGCACCTACTCATTTCTGCCATAAATGCATAAAATCCGCGGTCTACTAATAACCATTTATATACAGACGAGTTCAAGACTTGATTTATTTCCGTCTTTTAAAGAAGAAACTAATATTCTCCGAATATCTTCCTGCATTCGTATAAATTCTTCGTTTGAAACATTTATAAAATTAAAAATAGCTGAAATGGCAACCGACGTATAGATACGTACACATTTATTTGTTACGAATATTTAGCTCTTATTTAAAAGTTAAATGGGACGGACAATATAGAATTCGTATATTTTTGTTTTTTTTTTATATTATCGGAATCGCAGAAATAATGCATAATGTAAAAATTGCGGGTTATGTTGAAAATACAAGGATTTTTATTTGTTTATGAAACAAGCTACAATATATCCGCAGTTGTCAATACACGAGCGTCATCTGCATTCCTGAGGAATATATTAAAATATTGTTCTCCAACGACCGTCGATGGGCATCCACGCGAAATAAAAGATAAAATAACATATCTTGTGTCAACATAGAATTTCGTGGAAATATTTCGTTACGGAGACCGGACACTTCTGCTGCGAACTGTATCCGTTTATACATACAGTGGGTATACAAAGTGTTCGTACACCTTTTAAAATAGAATAACTTTTTTATAAACGACGTGATTTTTTATAATCAATTAAGAGCATTGGTTTACGAAATGATATGCAAAAAAGATTTTCCAAAAATTACAATTTACAAGGTTACATGCAAAAATAAAAACAGCATTTTTTAAAACTTTTTTATTTATTCCCTTAATGAAAATTTAAAATATATGTTTTGTAGATCTATGTTAGTTATACACATACTGAAAGTTTCATCGAAATCGGTTGACGCAGAAAAAACACGCATCGAAAGATGTAAGAATCTGTGGATTTTAAACAGAAATTGACCAAAAGTCGCGAAAAACTGTGATTTTCACCACATTTAACCACTTGTAGCTCTTCGGTACGTTAATCGATTTTGATGAAATTTTCAGCATGTGTATAACTAACATAGATCTTCAAAACATATATTTTAACCCTCATCCGTCCCTCGTGTCAATTTGACACAGTTTTCCCGAAATAAGTTATACTGTTCCGTTATTTGTAGATAAATTTGTCCGAAACTTGGTGACTTTTATTTTTTTAATGCAAAACATATAACCGCAAAAACCTAAGATGTAAATGTTAACTCAGCAATTTGAATGAAAAAAATATCGGAAAGTAACTGTTTGACTTGTTATTTTATCGATCTTTTTTATCACTGTGTCAATTTGACACCGAGGGACAGATTCAGTTCGCGAAATGGGGGACGGATGAGGGTTAAATTTTCATTAAGTGCCCAAATAAAAAATTTTTTAAAAATGCTGCTTTTATTTCTGCATGCAACCTTGTAAATTGTAATTTTTAGAAAATCTTTTTTGCAAATCATTTAGTAAACCAATGCTTCTAATTGATTATAAAAAATCAGGTCGTTTGGCACAATTATAAAAAAGTTATTCTATGTTAAAAGGTGTACGAACACTTTGTACACCCACTGTATTGTGACAACGTGTCCACAGCCGAAACTGTAAATTACTATGCCTTTACTTACTGAGGACACCTTGCGGTAGTATTACGGGCTTGTAGGCAGATTCCCGCCAAACTGTCACAGAACTTGCTGAATAACTTAGCTCAGTACTGTGACAGTTTGCGGGCTTTTGAGGGTGTTTCAAAATGCCGAAATACTTGGAAAGTATGCTCTCGGAGAACTTATCGGGAACAGGAAAGTTGACGACATTAAAAATCTTCGTTAAAGATTTAGAACGCTAAGTGGGTCACAAGTTGAGCCGCATTCGTGACTGTATAATTCTCTTCGACTATGCACAAGAATTCAACATTTAAAGTATCCTCATGATACGAAAGTAGATAGCGGGTCTTTACGCAAAATAAAAATGTTCTACCTGAATTGACCAGCAAACTGAAGTGAAACAGAAATTAATTTTCTTTCTTGATACGTTAAATAAATTGAAAATAATGTAACAGTACTTCTAAACTCTTCTTAAAATTTTCAATACCGCAGAACATAGTCGGAACACATTGCTCTATTGTATTTAACTGCTAACGGAAGCAGGAACTACTTTTATCTATTTTCATGCGCAGCATGAAAGAGAATTGAACAAAACCACAATTTTCTTTATGAAAAATTCGGACGGGCGAAAAACAATTCGAAACTGGAGCAAATTCCCATTAAACATGAAATTTCGCTGCCGCTTGAACATTATCATGTGGATAAACGTTGGCAGTGCATACATGGAGCGTATAAAATAATATAAATTCGTCGCGAGGTGATTTTTCATGCGTACTGTGTACCCTTTTCTCGAAAGAAGAAATACGATGGAAAAACCCGAAAAATTTCGTTTATTACTGAACGTTCCATGAATGGGACACGAGGATTACGGGAACAGGATCGTCATGCGTCACAGGATTGAAAGTCGGATTCACACGGCATAGAAAGGATACGTTGAAGAGCCAGTCCCGATTAACGCGAAATACATAGTCCGGGGCGTGTCGCGCGCGGCGGGCTTTAATTTTCTTTCGTCGTCTTAATTCACCGCGGTAATTCGCGTTCATACTTTATCCAGTTAGAGGAGCGCATCCGCGAGTGCACGGGCAAATTGTCCGTAAGATTTCAACGGTATTCCAACGGGCGATCTCTCCCGGGGTTTCTTAACGGAATTTTCCGCGGGTAATCACGCGTCGTAAGTTCTCATCTTCGAGCGACAAGTTTAAAAGTTTCACAGGAGCAACAGGGGACCCGGTCGATTTCCGGGCGCCGTGTGGGAAAGTAAAAATTAATAAAACGGGCCAAGCAGCTGGGAGAACGAGGTAACGAGCTATTACGGGGAAGGGAGAAACGGTGGGAAGGATTGGACAATTCCCGCCCTCCGTTCATTTCGAACGATAATAATCTCGCGTATTGATCCGATTAGTTTGATCAATGCAACCTGAAGCGCCTGGAACGGCGTGGCGCTAAGGTTCGCTCGTTAATTACGTGCGGTCGCCTCATTCGCCAATGGGTTACGAATCATTTTACCATATTATACCGCGTTACTGGTATTATTCAATCTTTATCGTCGCCATCCGGATTTTTCATTCGTGGGCAACCTGTGAATAATGTAATTTTGAAGCTGTTTGGTATAAAAGAAATTAAATTTGCGTTCTTTCAACAGCACATTCAATAAATGCATTGAACAGGTTCTTCTTTAAAACATCCGGTCTCAACTCTGTGGTTGCAAGAAAAAACGGCGCATGTGACAATTTCAAAAAAATTGAGTCATACATTAATTGAGCTCTATAGTATAGGATTTATGTATTTACCAGAAAAAAAGTCGTGAAAATAAATTCGGAAGGCTCAAAAAAATAATGCAATTCAACCGATGTTCTATGTCAAAGCATTCGTGATCAAAATTTTAAACGGCAATATCTCGAAAGTGAAATTATGTGACATGCGGCGTTCTTCCTGACAACCACAGAACTAACAATAAGGCAGGCTTTGCTGTATTGCCACCGCAACAAACGCTTTTCACCGGCTTTTTTGTTAAACCGTTTTGAACGAGGCTGGTTAGTGCGGGGACAGTTAGTTAATATTCGTACGGTACTGAAAATTCTTGAAAAATAGAATGTAAACGTCATCAATGGAAACATTTCCCGGCGTTTTATAAATCCGTAGAAATCCGCAATCTCGTGTAGATTGAATGGTCCACGGGATTAAAGTTTTTGCTTCTCTGTAAATCCAACTCTGTTATGCACACGGTACGCTACATTATCACCTGGAAATGTCAAGTCTCTTTTCCGAGTGAATGAGGCAAAGGTACGTCTATTAAGCGACCAAAAGATTTTGTTCGGAACTTCGAACTAGTTGTAGAACAATCTGGAGATTTGTCAATTGTAGTAACGCGTTGCATATTTCATTGTAATAAATAGATCCGGCGAATGAACTTTGCGAAGGATTAAAGTTTTACGGTTATTGATGGAAAACAGTTGCAACCAGCCGTAAAAAGTTCGCGCCCGTTTACACGTGGGATTACACGCGTTTAAGAGGATTCCAAGAGCCAATAAAATCCGTTCCGCCCTATAAATCGTTGCCATATAGCCTTCTATTTGCAGAAGTTCTACAAATTCTTTCTGCGATCTCTTGCATTACGCGCGTATATGCTGTCATTGTCTTCGGTAAAGAACGGTTTGCGTTTCTGCTTAGTCTACGCCGAGGAGATATTTAAATTTGCACGAGATAACTTAAAACAGAGAAAGAACAACAGTTGAATAACCGTAGTACGGATCCTTGTGCAAATTCTGGTTTATATAAAAATTCTTTTTCTGAAATTAAAATGACAAAAAGTTCACGACAAGAGTTACTAGTACACGTGCCTTTATATTTTACAAAGCAACATTGTGCAACACTGTTCCTGATCAACTATGCAGAATTCTAAGGAGTAGCGGATGAAAGGGACGACGCAGGGACACCGGACGACAATAGTCAGACATCATCTAGAATGTCTCACTGTGTTACAATGTATAATTTAAAGAGACGAATATCAATGTTTATGTACATTTTCTAGA
The DNA here is from genome assembly GCA_028455795.1 of Lasioglossum marginatum. Taxonomy (NCBI): domain Eukaryota; kingdom Metazoa; phylum Arthropoda; class Insecta; order Hymenoptera; family Halictidae; genus Lasioglossum; species Lasioglossum marginatum. The sequence goes on along the minus strand of CM052259.1, from coordinate 4,811,408 downwards.
CACACCGCGACGAAATTAGATACAATAAACTTCGAACTTGTAAGAATGAATGAGACTCGTGACTGAGATTTCATGCAGAGTCTACTAAATATAAATGGTATCCATTTCTTTATTTCTCTAGTATCAATGTTGAAACAGTAAAGTCCAAAAAAGAAGTTCTACTTATTATAGTTATGTAGAAAATAGGGAGAACTCTAGAATGATCTCAGACCCGATAATTTAACCATTAGGTGTCTTCAAATAAAATTCAGTGCATCACAAAAAGCTTATTTCTGACTAAATCAAGTTTCAAATGAAAATCGTCAATTTTCGATTGATTTTGATGGTCGAAAGCGTGAGATCGAAAATATTTCAACTTCCACAAAGATCCGCAGTCTATTTATAATTTCGGTTACATTCTTGCCCGCCGCCGTTGCAATTCAATAGAGTGGTTATGTCACGCCTGTCACGTCCGCCCTCGCATAAATCGCAAAACATTCCGTTCACCGTGAATCCGTATAAAACGCCGGTAAAACATTCTGCGCGAGCTTTGTGGACTTGGCCCGACGCGACGCGACGGGTTGTAGAGAAGCTGGAACAATGAACGAAAACAGTGTATCGTGTGCGGACGGGGTTAACGAATCATTGCGAGGACGTCGATCATAAGTTCTTAATCTCCGCGGGCTATAACGACGCAAATAAATGCAGTTTATTTAGTCACGCATCGGTTAATACTCCTATCCGAGCAATTCCGTGCGTTAATCGGGCCCGACGAATCCCGGCCGCTTTTATCCGGCACGATAACGAGAAATTAGCTGCGAAACACAGCAGCGGACCGTGTGTAATTGGGTGCATCGATTAAAAACTGTCGGAAAAACGAGGGTCCGTCCGCATCCACCCTCCTTGGCTGCTGCTGCTCTGTTCTGCTCTGCTGCTACCACCATGCTGATTCTCACCCCTTTGTTTCCAGCGCGTGATGAACGCGGATAGATGAGACATCGATTCGAGGCATCCGCGTAAACTCCCGGGGCGCATTAGCGAACCGGCTGTATCGTTCGGGACCAATCGCGAATCAATAGCCGATCGTAGCAATAGTTTAAAGATACCCGTTCACGAGCCGGAATAAAATATTGCTTCATCCTCGCTCACACCACACGCTGCACAGTGGGGCATTTCACCCGGAAAGTCGGGAAATAGTATTTTACTGTTATTTTTGCGCTCAAGGTCACATTATAGTTGGTTGTTGAATTTGTCTTAACGTCAGCTGTAATATTATGAAATCAGAGAAATGCACTTTAACATTTAAAAAATTAAAATGATCTTTATTTTCTGTAGAATCTATTATTAATTTTCTTTAAGGGGTTATCCTGGTTAACGAGTCCGTTTTGCACGAATCTCTTGGAATTTTTTTCAGAAAAAGTGTTGAACCTTTTGCATTGGGATTTTGCGTATCTGCTTATTGATGTTCGAAGTACACGTGTGATTTTCTCAAAATAAATATTTTACTTACTTTCCTCCACACAGCGTTAATGCACCAAGTTTACTGAAGTATTTGGCCGTATCCATTCGGAATCATTCCACTTGGATCCACTTGAAATAATATAACACTCGTCGAGTGTCGCGCGCGCGACCGGAAGCAGAAAAACTTCAAAGCTTCTCGAGCAGTTCGACATGAAACGAAATGATTAAAAGGTTCGTTAGCGGCGGTCGGAGAAATACGCGGTCTCATTTTTATTTCTTTGACCTATTTCCCCGGGCTCTCTCGGGACTGTTTAACAAATTCTTTTTTTCCCAATTTCGCGTCCCGGCACCGTTTCATTTATTCGCCGTGTGTTTCGACGGGCGAGCATTCTATATACCGGCAACAGTTTTCACCAGCTCGAAATTCGAGCAACTTTTGGATTTCAAACGCGAAACGACTTCCGCGATTATGATCGACAAATCGAAGCGGGCCAGAAGTTCTTCAGTTTAAGGCTAGTCTCGACCGGTAACGTGAACTCCGCGTCGAAATTCTGACGGGCTCGCGTGATCTTGGAATTAACGAACTTTTCGCCGAACTAATTTTGTAAGGCTTTCGCGGCAGCCATCGGCAAGTAACGGAGAACCAATTTGTGCAGCCACGTGACCAGTTTTACGTAACGTATTGCGTTGGTTTCATCGAAACTTTGGCAATAATTCACCGGGAACTGTAATTTTATCAAGCAGTCGTTGTGTTATCCCAATTTGATTATTGGTCAATTAGCGAAGCGGTCAAATTTCATTTTCCTTCCTTCATTACAGTACTCGGTCAATAAAATTTTATCAACGCTGACAATTTGATGAATCTATCACCAACGCAGTGGGCAAACAATTTTTCAGATTTTTTATTCTACAATTATTCAAATTATAACGACTCTTTCATTAGAAACGATTGAATAAATCTTTTTAAAGTGAAATCCAAAAGAATTCAATCTTGTCTCATTCTTATAAGTGAAAACGTACTAATCACTAGACTCTGTAAATGTTTATGCAATTTTCAATTTTTGTAGACAAATTTTGAGGGAGTAGTACCAAATAAAATCCTATTTTCATTGGTAATAACTAGTCTGCGAATCATTATGCAAAATAAGAATTGTCTGCATAGATTGCAAGAAGTAGAAACTAAATTGAATGTTATTCCTTCTCTTAATGATTTTAAAAGAGGAGCAATCGTATATATTGACATCTTCAATTCTAAAAATTTTTTAACAATTTTGAATTTCATCTATTCAATTTTGTTATAAATGCATGAAGATCCGCAGTCTAGTAATAACACATGTGGATCCAAAATAAATAAAAATCGTACTAGATTCTGTCGAATTTGATACTGCAGTATCTTCTAAAAATTTTTATATACCGTAAATGCCTGAAGATCAGCAGTCTACCAATTGCATTTAGTGTCATCAATGTTAATCTAGTAGTATTAAATTAGTGTACGTGTTATTTGTACAACAATAATACCTGCGATCAGTGCCGCCAGACCATGGGAATTGAGGAGAATACAGTTATCCCCTGTCTGTCATTACCGGATTAGTCACGTGACATTGTGACACATGCACGGCAGAGACGAAACGCGTCACGTGACCGGGCTGTAGCGGAAGCGTGGTAGAGTAGCATCGTGGAAGGGGAAGGGTAGAGTGGGGGACAAGTCTTAATCTGGCGACACAGCCTGTGATTAAGAAGGAAATTCCATTTCCGGGCGAAATTGAGCTGAACCTGACACAAGGGTTAAAGGTAACTAAACTTTTTTCATGAGACTTTTCATAAGCAGTCGATGCAACTTCGCGTGCATATCTGCATCGGCGGGTGATATGCAAGAACAAGCACACCTGCACGCGATATCGAATATCGTAATTTTCTGTGTTCATCTGTGTACACCATAACTGTGGTCAATTCTCTGCGGGTAAGCAGCAACCGAGTTTCGGAACATTCTACAACTTCCTATCCATGACACTTTCGGGAACGCCTACGCGTGTCGCGAAGTTTGCGCTGGATCGCCTGTTATTCAAAACTTCCGCGATTTTCTGCTAATCGTTATTATTCCGATCGCTTTGAAGCGCGCTCGTTTAAATCTGAAACATTGATTACTAGACTGCGGATCTTTATGTAGAATAAAAAATGTTTTTATTGATTGCAGGACGCAGGAGACAAATAAAAATTGTATTCTTCTTTTAATTGTCCTATTTTGCTGAAACTCATACATTGATGTCCTTAAATATTTTTAACATGTCCACTGCTTGAAATTGTACGTACCAATTTTTTTATTACATTGGAGAAAATAATTGAACTGACAGCTAACTTTATGTCAACAATTTTGTTCTGTAATATTAGTCTTTTAATATTTTATACGCCTGTCTAGTCACAATTGGTAATTAAACATTAATTATTGATAACCAGATTTTCCTCGGGAACTCTGGCAAAAGCGACGTGTACTCGTTCGCGAAAGAGAAAACTGATTTCGCGTAATTTTCTATCGACTGTCATCGCTTTGTAACGAATCGATTTAAACCGTTCGCATAAAACCAACGAGGTTCCTCTCTGATTTTTATTATAAATCGCCTTTGACCGGGTAAATGAAAAATCAACTTTCTCAGACAGGAATGTTAATTTCATTTTTCTAAACGATTTAACCCAATCGATAAGATGGTTTCTCTCGCTGGATTCCATTGTGCGAGCCATGAATGTCATTTAACTTTACCGAGTGCCTGTACCTTTTTCTTCATTGGATGCTCACACACTCTTTTCATTCTGCCTTTAAATATTGAGAATCGTTTTTATTGCTTACTGAATGCACTAACAAATAAATTCCATTTACCCCTCCGGCGTAATAATATGAATTTAATTTTAATTTGATTTAATATTAATTTTAATTTTAGTTCTCTCTCTCGATATTATAGCTCGATAACCAGATCCCCGATACCGTTTAATATATTCATAATTATTTTCATATTTCCATACTGTGTTTAATTCCTATACTGTCGCAAATATGTATAATTAACCAGACAACAATAATCTGTAGATGCTTAAAGAATTTATTATCGAGGAGATTAAATTAACGGTGGAACAAATATTGAAAAAAATCTTGACTGAACATGATCGCTTTTTCATCTGAGCCTGTATCGAAAATCGAAAAAACACATTTTGTACATGACTCCCACGAATATTCGGACAATCTGAAAAAGACGATAACTTTTTTAATAATGTACTATGCGATTTGAACTTTTTTGAGAAGCTAGAGCAATTAGTTTGCTACAGGATGTGAAAGAAATTTTTTTCAAAAATTGCAATTAATCGGAATTGTAGAAAAAATACTAAAAGTTGCATTTTACAACTTTTTTATGTGGGCCTATATTGAAAATTTAAAAAATACGTTTTGTAGATCTGTGTCAATTAAACATGTTCTGAACATTTCGTCAAAATCGGTCGACGTTGCAATGAGCTACAAACGTTTGAAGATGGTAAAAATTGCAGATTTTCACGATTTTCGGCCTATATCTAAGAATTCTTACATCTTTCCATGCCTGTCGTTTTTTCCCGCATCAACCGATTTCGACGAAACTTTCACAGTGCATATAATTCACACAGATCTACAAAACGTATTTTTTAAATTTTCAATATAGGCCCATATAAAAATGTTGTAAAATGCAACTTTTAGTATTTACTCTGCAATTCCTTTCAATTGCAATTTTTAAAAAACTTTTTTTCACATCCTATATCAAACAAATTGCTCTAGCTTCCCAAAAACATTCAAATCGTATATTCAAAAAGTTATCCTCTTTTTCAAAGCGTCCGAATATTAGTGTGAGTCACTGTACATTTCTTTCTCATAGTTTCTAAAGAAAGCTATTTTCCTTTGAAGATCGATCTAAAAGTTTGTCCGCTCGTCATGTTTTGTGCACTTTTAAAGAAGTGGTCCATTTCAAAGAATGTACAGTGACTGTTGTAAGCACCCCCGCCTTGATTTTGCGTTAGTCTGGAGACATTTTGTGCATGTTGAACATTGAGGACTGCAGAAGTCGTGGGTCTAGGAGCTTGAAGGATTAATCGTTCTTGCGGATGCGGTTTATCATCGATATTTCGATCACGTAGAAGTTTGATACGCTGGTACTTGACGTGCAGTAAACGTTTATCCGTAAAGCGAAGCAGCACTTTATAACAGCTGTCAATGGGGCAACGGTCACAAAGACTTCCACGCGGATATCAGCGGCTTTGCACGCGTGACAGAACACTCGATCGCAGTCTTTGCGATGGAAATCGATGGTAAAACTCAAAGGGCCCTCGATAATTTCGCAAGCGGCCCTCCGGAAAGGGCGACGCACCGCACGATAGAAACCAATATAGTGTCCAATAGATGTTCGACACGATGCACGAAACGTCGTCGTTACAAACACGCTCAGCGATTTAAGCTGCGGTTACAATCAATTCTCACGAACCGAACGTGCACAGAAAAACATCTTTATTTAAAATAATTATCACCCGCAAGCGGCAAAAATCGTGACAAAAAGCTTCCATTGTCGTCAGGGCCTAAGAAAAGACCCACTCCCTCGAGAAACTGATTAAATGAAATTAAACTCGAGAAATAAATATCGTACGGGCAATTCTATGTAAATCCTTCCTTGTGTCTCTAACTTTTTCTATATTTACAGTCGCCTTAACGTTCCCGAGATACCATCAAAACTTGGCTAAAAACTTGGAACGGAAGTGGCGGATACTGTAGTTCGCTATTAAACTTTGCTCGTTCAAGTTTAGCGGACTATTCGTGTTTCACGCTTCATTCACTAACGTGCGTGCAGGATTTAATTGTTGAATAATTCCGCGGTTTGACGAATTAACGAGAATTCACCGTGAGAAGCAAGAGCAGCTGTATGACCTTCTCTGTGCTATCAATTACCTTTTGTTCTTTAATGTATGCTCGCGTGGCGCGATATTTCTATCGTGTATCCTGTCGGTTAGAAGTCACAGGACAACTGGAAAATTTAGATAAATCACGTATTGTCTTCCTGACAATATAATTATGAATTTTTCTGGACAACTTATCTTCAGACTTGCTCGCAAGCAACTATAAATAAATATAAATAAACATTAGCGATATATTAATGTATATGAAATTTGTTACTAGATAAGAAAGAAATTAATGATTTTAATATGACTGGTCAAGAAGAATCCTTAAATGCTTACCGGAACATGCATTCACAGTTGATTATAAGTATAAATCACTAATAATTAAAACAATAATTTCAGTTTGACCGGACAATGGAATTGGTAATTTCGTATCTCTGACTCATTCAGGTAGAGAAATGTAAGAAATATTATTGTCGCATTTGTCACATGATGGACAGGGATGTGTTAATCTGTCAGCGCTGCGTGATCTGATGATTCGGTTGCGTTGATGACAAACGATCGTTTAAGCTGACCAGATTCCAGTCGATAATATCATGTGAATGAATCTCGTTATTAATGATGCAAAAATATTCTGCGAAGACTTCAAAATCATATTTCCAGGATTTCCAATGCTTTGATCAATGTATATGAGCAAGGGGAGAATATTTCCGAATGTTTGTACACGAAGGAGTTCAAAGATCGACATATTTTCGCAATTCAGCGTTCGTTTGATTTTGTGGAGTTGGTGGTTTATTTTGATTTTGTATTGCAAATACTAAAAGGCGTGGTAGACTCAGTCTTAAAAAAATAGTGTCCCTATACGATATTTCTCCGTGCAAGACTCAGCCATTTGCAAAATAACGCGACTTTACTGTATATATAACTTTTTTAATATTGTACTATACGATTTGAACTTTTTTGGGAGGCTAAAGCAATTAGTTTGCTACAGGATGTGAAAAAGATTTCTTCAAAAATTGCAATTGATCGGAATTGTAGAAAAAAATACTAAAAGTTGCAGTTTACAACCTTTTTATGTGGGCCTATATTGAAAATTTAAAAGATACGTTTTGTAGGTCCGTGTTAATTATATGCACTGTGAAAGTTTCATCGAAATCGGTTGATACGGGAAAAAACGACAGGCATTGAAAGATGTGAGAATTCTTAGATTTGTTGCAATTAGAGGCCGGAAATCGTAAAAATCTGCAATTTCTACCATCTTTAAACGTTTGTAGCTCATTGCAACGTCGACCGATTTTGACGAAATTTTCAGAATATACTTAAAATTAGATCTACAAAACGTATTTTTGAAATTTTCGATATAGGCCCATATAAAAAAGTTGTAAAATGCAACTTTTAGTATTTTTTCTACAATTCCCATCAATTGCAATTTCTGAAAAATGTTTTTTCACATCCTGTAGTAAACTAATTGCTCTAGCTTCCCAAGAAAAAGTTCAAATCGTATTGTACAGTATTAAAAAAGTTATCGTCTTTTTTAGAGCGTCCGAATATTAATCCGGTTCACGGTAGCTGGTTGATTGGCGAGCGTGAGAAATATCGCATGTCGATTAGGCGATGCATTTCCCGCGTGAAGGATTCGAAGGATGTCCGAGGGACAGGCGTGAAGCCGGTGCTAAGCTTGAACAACGTCCACTTTGTGAATATCAATGCGACCAAGAGTATACAATAGGTGGGCCACTTTTGCGGAAGTACAGCCGGCCAGGTAACCGCCTATTGGATCCTAGTTCGTGTCACCGAGGCTGTAACTAGGCGAGGTGGTCTTTGTGATTGACGCCCTGCGGTTTAATACTCACACGCGTCCGCGTCAATTAAAGTTTAGAGGGATCGGACCGGCAGCGGCAGCCAATAACACGACGTCGAGTACGCCCGGCGAAGGCTGCGGAATAAAGGTAGTCCCTTTTGCCGCCGCGCCGGTCGCATAGAAAATTAATTGAACATGAGCCCGCGATAATCACAGAGGAACATTATAACCGGGAACTCGTATGGATATCATCTTGCAAGCCGAACACGTAGACTAGTTATTGCGCCGAGAGTTCGCGTTCGAATTAAACCTGTCTGTTTGGATACGCGCCACGCTAATTGCGATTTTTGGTAATTGTCGACTACCATTCACAGCTTATTCATTGATCCCCTGCAATGTTATAGAATTAACCTCTAGGTTTTAGTGCAGAGTGTTCAACAAGTATAAACTTCGTCACTGTCTATTATAAGCGAAATTAATCTCTCGAATGGGGTTGTCGAGTTAATTTGTTATTCGAAGCGAATATTGGACACACAAACGGTTCTGTTTTAAGGTGGTATTCCCATTTAGGTCGTTCATTCTAGACAAAATGTGTATGAGATAAGAAATGGTTAGGTTTGCGTTTCACTTTGTTTCCAGATAATACAGTGAAAGTCGTACTCAGTTTTGTCATGAATGCATAACATACACTGTGGTCTAATAAGGCATTGCATAAATCATGTTGTGTTTGGCAAAAAGCGACTTGATTCTACAAACACTCCAGAAGCGAAACAACTGGGGAGCGTAACTGCGGAAACATTGTCTTGCATCATTGAATCTTGTATCTGTGTGTACACAGCACATCGCAACGCGAATCCGAATTAAACGCAATGTCGAAGGATCTGGCGCTAATGTAGTCGCGAGTAAATAAATTACGTCTTCCAATAAATTTCGGGGACTGGCGCAATTAATTACGGCACTGGCGACGTTGCTCGCGCAATTTACGATCACGGCTGAACATATTGTAATTGCGCGTCGCCTAAATGCGCGGAGGCTTGCCAAAATTTTCCCGAAACGAGTGCAAGTCGAACCGGCTCGCCGAGCTGTCGAAAATTTTACGAACGCACGATCCGAGCGAGCCTTAATGAAAGAGTAACGACTCCAAATGGACGGGCGTAAGTCTTAATCATCGCGACCCGCGAGTAAATCGTGGAAATAGGATGACGGTGCTCCAAGAAATACGAGTTTCATTAGAGACCGTGGACTACGATGGGTTTCTTTCATTCGTCCGGCAATTTTTTTGTTTCATTTCCGTTTCACGTTTGATTGTAACGCTTCTGTAAAGATTCTTCATCCGGAGGTTTCATACTTCGCCATACATCAACGGAGTTTTCATCGGCGGCCGGTTGACCGGTGGCTTCGTTTCGAGAATGTATTGAGTCTGGGATCCCATAAATGCTAGATTTATGTGGCTTTTAGGTTTTAAAGCTTGGACAAGCCCGGTGTCACTAACTCTTACAACTTTTTATTTATCGACTCGCAGGAAGCTTCCCTATAAGTATAACAAGTGCTAGACTGCATGGCTCCCAAGATTTTCATGATCATTCAACATGGATACTTCGCTATTTTCGTCACTTGATATTTAGATTTTGTAGCTTGAAACCACTCAATGTCGTCACTAGACTGTGGATCTTTATGCAAAATAAAGATTGTCTGCGTCGATTGCAAGAAACAGACAGCAAATAGAATGCTATTTCCTCCCTTCATAATTTTAATAGATGAGAAATCATATATTGACATCTTCAATTTTCTAAATTTTCCTACAATTTTGAATTTCGTCTACTCAATTTTCTTATAAATGCATGAAGATCCGCAGTTTAGTCATCACCTTCCCCCCTTTTCATTGACTGACTAGGGTGGAAACTTTTCCCGAGGAAACCTTCGCCCTAGAACACCATCGTTGTATAGTCACCTTAGTTCCTGAGGCCGAAAATACTGTTACATTGGTAATTGTACAGACAAGAGTACACCTCACCGATTTTAATGATCCTGAAATATGTTGCCAAGGTCATCTTGAACAACTTTTTTCTGCATATGTTGTCGCCGCTCTGTTTTAGTTTCTGAGATATTCTCAAAAAACTGTTGTTGCTACTAGAATGGTCTAATTAGGTTATTGCCATGAATCAATTTTCGATCAATTAGGAAATCGATTAGTTCGCTGTAAGTATCGCATATGTTTAAAAATTCGTATAATTTCATTATATAATATATGTATACTCTTCTTGCTAAATGGACAGAACAAAGGTTTGTCATTTACAGAAGTATACAGTCTGCAACAGCTAAGATGATTGTAAGTTATATTTTTTTTGTCTCTCCGTGATTAGAAAGTGAAACGTGAGACATCTAAAGGCATTTTACCATGGAACAACAATTCTACGAAACAACGAATTCTAACCCAGACGAAAGAGCACGAAAATTATTTAATAAATACAGTAAACGCCCCTTTACTGTCCGGGTTCGTGGGCACGATCACTGTTCAGTGCCTACCCACTCCACTGCCTGCCAACGCCGATCCGTATTTCATTCTGTCCTTCTCTATGTTCGGCTCTCTATTGAAGTCTCGCTCGGCGCGGTCGGCACGGTAGACGCAGTCATAAATCAAAAATAGTGTCCGGGTACGATCACTGTCCGTGAAAAACACGGCTGTTGGACAGGAAGAAGTTGTTTAGAATTATGAATTCTACAAGATATTTGAGTTTCATCAAAATCGGTTAGTTATACTTTTCTGTATATCGCATCTCCGCAAGAATGATCCAACTCAAAAAATAACGATTTTGAAGTTCGAACACTGATAGATGTGTTTAGATTGGCCTCTACGTGCTAGAAAAACGTCACATTTCTAACTCCTGATTGAACCGCTAGAAGACAGATACGTCATTTTATAATTTTTTTAATATCGTTATTGTGAAAACAATGCATTTTTTAGTTATTATCTGTCACTATTCTTGCCGGAGTGCGATATGTAATTACCGTTACATTGAACTCCGATCATCCGCAATTGATGTAGACAAAATTCCTCAAAAAATCCTCAGTCAATTCTCAACCCGGTAACCAAGACCAAACTTCTTAGGTTAAATAGTTGGCAGAAAACGAAATTTTTTCGAATGACCTGATATCAAACCCGAAGAGCAAAATCATATTCTCCGAGAATGATACTTGCGTTTATAAGAGGATACCATCTCGGCTTTATTTAATGATTTCTCATCGTTTATATTCACTTTCCTTTCATCTTACGCAGTCGGAGACTTGTCTTAGGGGTACTGCCATCGTACTCTCTCATCAATCTTTAGATTCGATAAATGAAAAACTAGCAGGGTTCCTGCGAGGTAACTTACAAGGGCAGGTTTCTTGTTGTCATTTCATTAGCGTGTCTCCTTGCGAGCCACAATTCGCTGCTATTATGTCGCATTCGTTATTCTTTGTGTCCCTCTCGACTCGTTTCCAGGTATTTCATACAGCTCTATCAGGATTTCTTTCTTATAACCGCGGGCAGGCGGCTCAAAGAACGCCGTCCGACCTCTCGTAACGTTGTAAGAGGGTAATTGTAATGAAAATGAACTCGCAGTGTCCCCGGGAAAGCGTCGCATGGATCGCGAGAAAGTCGAGTCGTACCGCGAGAAAATGAAATAGCGCCGCGAGGAATATTTCTTACTCCGTCAGGGTTGATAACCAGGGTCCAAAGTCTCTCTCTCTCTCTCTCCCTCCCTCTCTCTCCCTCCCTCTCTCTCTCTCTCTCTCTCTCTCATTCTCTCTCTCTCTCTCTTTCTGCAACGGATATTGTAAAAATACAGTTGAATATTCTCGACAGGATGCGCATCCGTAACGCCGTTTTCGCGAGCGTCGAGAGGAGCGGTCGCGCGTGTCGCGCGCACGTCGCTCGCGATTCGAAACGTCGCATCGCGGCGGGAAGTGACGGGGGAGGAGGCGCAAAATGAAGACGAAAAAAATGCAAGAGATGAAGAGACATCCGCCCCATGCAAATTCGCGACAATATGGCGCCTCTGCGGGGCGTCTATGCATTGATACCGGAACTATTCCGCGTAGCCTAGTTACAACGACTTAAGCGGCCACGCCGAGTTAGGGTCTCTTTATATTCGCCAGAACAAGCCATCGGAAAGAACCTTACCACCCTGGTTTTGTATCTAGTATTTTCCAAATTTCTCCAATTTTCCAATATTTCTTTTCGAGACTGTCGGTTTATCTAGATCGAGCGTGTTGACGGTTCCCTGCTGTGCGTGGCACAAAGAAAAGGTGTTGCGCCAGACGTCTGGCTGGCTAATATAAAGGTAGGTGTTCTGGTGTAACAGCACCAAGACATGAAAAGTTTAAAATTTCATTGCATTGAAAAATTTAAACATAGCAAAATTGTACATTTGCGTGAAATTACCAGTTAAAAATCGATTTTCCCTAAAATTCTTGGTTCGAAAGAACCTCCAGTGAAGAGTTAGTTCAGAATTTTTCGAGATTTTGTTGACAAACAATATTGTCGTGTCTTGTCAGCGCTGAACTGCGGATAGCGAGCCGTTGGGAAATACGCCTCATGGAGAGATAATGAAAGAAACAAGTTAATAAGGAAATAGTCGAATTTTTCGGATAACAATCATTTTAATAAAAGGAGTGTACAACGGTATACAAAAGATAGAGAGCTGTGTTAAAATTGACTTGATTGACTGGGAGTCTAACAATAAGTTGTGCGACTGACCTTCTTTCGAAGGTCCAGGAACCTCGTGGGGATGAACAGGATGTCCCGAATTTAAATGGCATAACTTCAGGAGCGTGAAAAACTAAGACGAAAAGTCTTTTAGAGATTTGCTCGTTTTTCCTTGCTCGTTTTGGAGAAAATCACAAAAATTCAATATCTCGTTGTCAGTTGCTGTCTTGAATACGAACGATGGATTGGACGTGGAGGAATAGTACCTTGGCCACCCCGATCACCTGATATGACACCCATGGATTTTCAAGGATTTAAATTTGGGACACCCTGTATATAGATATCGAAAAGTAGGACCACAATAGCAGCGTAGGAGGTTTCTTAATGAGGGCAAAGCCCATAGACGGAATTACAGAGACACGAGATATGAACATTTTAGTTCCTTGCACTCTTTGGAACCCGTAAATTAGTCTTAAGGGGCCTATTCACCACTAATCATGTTGCGCAACATGATAGACCGTGAATGATAGTGATTGACGAATTGTGCAACCTGTTGTGTAAAATGAGAATTTCCTGATATTTTTTGCACGATAAACGGGTTGCGCAACGATGTGTACTGTGAATGGCAGTGTTGTACTTTTGTCAGACGAATCTCGTCACTGCGGAGTGAAAAATTCAACGATTGCTCAAACTATGTGTCAACGTGAATACAATTTGGATTTGCGCAACACAATGCTGCATAATAATTGTTGCACAACATGATTGATGGTGAATAGGCCCCTTCAGGGATTCAGGCCCTTGACGTTATGTTTGGGCCCACGCTGCGTCAAATAGCACTGAGAGCGATACGTCCAGGGCGACTTTCTCAGATGTTAACTTAAACCTTCCAATCGTACCCGATCCATAAACTAATAAACTCATCAAAGAGATACTGAAAGGACTCTCAAGAACGGCATCATTTAAAATCGAACACAGTCGGCCATACACTAAGCATGTCTTGACAACTGTGATTGTTTAAAGAAATCATTAAATAAAAAAAAAAATAAATAAATCATCAAAATATTAACTAGGCATGACCCCTTTAATGTAATTTCACTGGTGCAGAATTTCCATCTGTCCCTGGAGCGGGTGGTTGCAAACTCAGTTTATGGTTGCGTTCACAATGGCGTCAGCCTTGTCGATCAGACACCATGGCAGCCTGGATCCTGTGTTCCGCCGCATTGAAAAGGTCTAACAAGCGTAACAAGTCCGGTCGATAAAAACATTTCGAGTTCACGGACAAAAGCCTCGGCGTTCAAGAGCGCCCAGCATTCGCGGGTTTGCCCTCGAAACGGCGCGGCGATGGTACGTGTGTAAGCTGCATAATAATCGCGAAAGTAGCGTTTGTCATCGAGGCGAGACGCGATTCGAGGAATACGCGTGCAGCCGCTTCATCATCCAGCGAAATAGAATTACGAGCCGCGATAAATTGGAAACTGGAGGGAAGTTAAACGAGCTGAAAGAACTTTTTAAATTGCTTCGCCCGTTTCTTTCGAGTATTTCATTCGAGCGCGCGCGGTTGTGTTTTTTATATTTTTTCGTCGGGGCGCGCGGGCGCGGGCCTGGGCGCCGCGTTTTCGAAGTGTTCGAGCGGTTGAAGGAGATCTACGCGCGTGGAGGAGTCATTGATGTACGCGATAACTCGTCCCTTGCCGGTGGAAAAATTGAAAAACTGTCTGAAACTTTCAGGTTCCATGAATCCGCAATACGCCGCGCCGCCCGGTATATCGGGTTTCAACCAATTGTTTGAATATCGCGTTCCAGCTCCGGCGATTTTCGCTTCCCTGCAATCCGTTTCGTTGTTTTAACATTTATTGGTTCACAGTAATCTGCACACGATCTCTCGATTCTTGTTTCTTGTAACATCGAATTCGATTCGAATGGCTTGAAAATGTCGACTGACAGCACCAATATTTGAAAGTCAGCTCGCTTTCTTGTTCGTAACCGAGAGGCGACGACGTTGTAAGACACGCGTTGAAAATGATCGCTGAATAAGACATATCTTGGAACTTACCAATTTTCTCCAACGAAGTCACGAGGATTTAGATTTCGATATCTTGTCCACACAGAGGAAGATGTATGTTGAACTTTCCGCGAATGCCTATTTCATGTGACACACGCGAAATACGCCGCGCCGCGCGCTCTCGCGTATGCGCGAGCTCATGAAAGATTTATGGCCTAGAAAACGCGGCGAAGCAAAACGGGGCGAGCTGTTCGAAACGTTCGTCTTCGGCAATCAATTTTGAAGGGCTTCTGGACGTGCACCCTTCGAGCCTTTTTCGCTACACGTATTAACCCGTCAAGGATCCCGGCAAGCGCCCATGAATATCCCGATAGCATCGTTTTCCTTCCAATAGGCCGCACACCGAATAATATACAACGTGACACTGCTGCCGCCGGTATTGGGGTAATAATTCCCGACCAAGTATTTGCATAATGTAGTGACGTTACTGGCTACAGGTCCATTTCAATTCGACACTCGTGTTTCGAATATATTTGTCGGCTGATGCTTCCAAGAGAGAGATATGTTCGACGGGCATTTCAGCGCGAGGGAACGCTCGTAAAATTTCGGACGTCCAGCCAAATATTTATGAAATGCCGCTCGGTAACCTTTGCAATGCTCCATTCTTCTCTCTTCTCTATTTTTTTTATGCCTTCGGAGGATGCATTTCCGACAGCCATCGCGCTTGAAACGCTTTTAAATAGGTTATAACTAGACTGCACTGAATTAGAGTGCATTTTATGCACTTCGAACAAAAATTAATACATCGAAATGACAATTGAAAAATTGTCTATTATATTATTTGCGACTTTTTAAGACGATTTAAAGAAATAATACATTTTTATTAACTTTAATTTCTTACAATTGAATTGTACAATTTTTGTTTTGCATACATGCACAACCTAGCCTATAATTGTTCTCCCGTAGCAGTTGCTGGTAACTTAACATACATATTTATGTAATAATTGTAACAATTTCTAGATGTAGCAGTGGCAACAGAGTTATTAATTACATCTAAAAAATGTTCATGATTTGAAGGATCAGCTAGCATATTTCTCACACAGAATATGATGTTTGGGAAAACTTCTTCTCTGGGGTATATCATTGGAGAATGTGATGGTAGAAAAGTAGAGAATGCTGTCATTAATTTTAAATATTCTTGATGGGTGAAATTGACTTGTAAAAGGGTCAACTGGATTTGCATAAGGATGAATTTGGCATATAAAAGGGTGGATTTGGAGTGCAAAACCTATAAAAATCCGCAGTCCATAGTAGTGAACATGTACATAATTCTTCAGAGAATGAATTATCCGCTTGATATATCGGGTTGGAACGAAAGTTAGTAGTGTTTTTAAATTAAAACTCAAAGATAAAATTAGGATATTTTCCATTCTCTTCTATTACTTTTTGCCATTTTTTAGGTGACTATTTTTAGGTGACTAATTAACTTACTACTTGTTGTAATTTGACAAACATCTTGACTAGATGTTATTCAATAAACCTATGAATAAATATCTTAATTTTATCTTTGAATTTTGATTTAAAAACGCTACGATTATACATACGATAATACATACCTCTACCTCGCTACCCATCCACACTCCACAAGAGTTTGGTGGGGAGGACCCTTTTTTTGTTAAGGATGATGACAAGAATGCATTTGCGCACACCCCTGAAGGGGTTAGTGTTGGGCTCAGGGGATCGGATCCCCCAGTACCCACTAAAAAAACCATCACCCAGGACTTGTGCCCTTTCCTCCCACAACTGCAGGCTCGTGTGTGGAGCGGCCGGGGCCCAGCGATAGTATTACGTGCAACTTTTCTCGCATGCGCGGCGATTTCAGCCTCAGTACCGCATAAAATGGGGTACCTTGAGCATTCCGCAGAATTTTAAAAAATTGGTATTATTTGATTCTGAGAAATGAATGTATAACATGTGTATTTTTGTATATTTTGCAACTCGTAGAACACGTCCTGGAGTCTTTTTGTCCGGAACAGATTGTTTCGGTACAGTCCCGCCAATATAACTAGCCTCAGAGCTCTGCTATCTCATCGTCGTAATATAGATACGTTACTGTTTTGGCCGCGTATGCCTGAGAAAAGTTGCACGTAATACCATCACTGGGCCCCTGGCCGCTCCACATACGAGCCTGCAGTTGTGGGAGGAAAGGACATAGTCCTGGGTGATGGTTTTTTACCATCACTGCCGGGGCCCCGCTCATCGCATTTCTCCCGGCCGCTTGATGTGCGAGCTAAGTCGATGCCTGTTCTTGTTAATCTTGGTGGGGAGGACCCTGGAGTAGGGTCTACCTGGAGTAGGGATAGAAGTCGCCTGCGACTCGCGAGCCGCAAGTTGAGCCGTTTGAGCCAAGTCAGACCCGTTTCAGAGTCACGTTTGCTTTAAGAAAATATGAGAAAAAGATTGTACGAAAGTTCTAGAGCAGTACTAGAGCAATACACGCTTAACATAGTAACAGGCTCGCGTGTATATGCCGTCATAATAAGTTCGGAGGACAGAGACTAATCGTTAATACACTACGTAATTCGGGCGATCGCGCACGCAGGACTACCCTGGTGAGATAATGCGAAAGTTTTCTTCCGGCTCTACGAGACGGAACGAAGATATTTAGTGCTCATAAATCTCCTAGATCGTTTCATTCTATCCCTCGCTGGCACGTGCCTGCTGACTTTTATCGGTGGACGGGGAATGGTTTACGGGGACGAAGTATGCGGGATTTTTAATCGTCCTCTCTAACTCAGATTTGTATCCCCATTAAACCATCGCGATTAAATCGCCCACCCTGAAGAAGGATTCGCGCGGGCATTTATCTCTATTCCGCGTGCACGCTGCATTTTCAAGAGAGAACGTTGTGTTGGATTCGAATGGAAAACAGAATTATTCAATGCGTTTCAAGTGTGCTGCTTCAAGATTCTGTCGCTGACTGTTGCCGTAAGCGAACGCTCAATTTCGAAAGCCGATTTTCATTGCTGCTGTGAACTTCACAGTTCACAGATTCTTGAACACCTTTACTGCAACAATTTACATGTTTTACTGTAAAGTTGTGTTTTGTTTCAAGTCATGTTGTGCTTTCTTGCTTCTGAATAAACTTCGTTGGTACATGTACATATATGTATATTGTAGAGTGTGGTTTATTGTATAGTTCATAATATAATAATATCTAAGAGAGTCACTGCAATGATCTGTTTTAGAGCTCTGGTTCCTATCGATAATAAAATTCAACTTAGGGTAAACTGTACAATGATTGATTTTTATCTTTTTTTCAAATGTTTAAACGAGCTTAACTTTCTATTATTATAAGCTAATAGAGATTTTTCAGCAAAATCAAACAGTTTTACGAGTCATAAATCTTTTATTATAAAATATATTCAGTGAATAACAATCGTAAGACAAATAGTACAGTCATTGACGCATTTGCTAACAGTCATATGTGGAACTCTGTTATGAAAACTTATAACTAGACAGCGGATTTTATGGATTTATAACAAAAATGAGTAGATGTAATTCCACACAGTGAAAACATTATAAGAATTTGAAAACACTATTATATTATTTTCGACTTATTAAGAAAGAAAATAAATTTCTATTTCACTAGTTGGTTGCAAATCAGGTAGAAAAATTTTATTTTGCATAAAGATCAGCTGTCTACTTATAACGTTGCTTTGGAATATAAATAAGAAGCAATAAAATTTGATTTTCTACACCAGGAATTCTTAATATTTGCCATTTAAATTACAAGTGCCAATAACTACTGCAGTGCCACAGCAATAGTACAGTTTACTCTATTTGATCACGAAGCATTTCTGGATCCGGCACGGTTCTTCGTTATCTGCGAGGTATGATGGTTCCCTTTCGAACGAATATTGCGTTCTGTTCAATTCGTTCGAAGTGGAAAATTATGTATGAAACTGTATGGGAAAAGCGGCTCGGCGTTGTTACACAAGGACTGGCACTCATTATCGATTTACCAATCGTTACGAACCGCCAAATGCACCCTAACGCGGGAAGGGACACGAACGGCAAAGGGGCGCGGAAACTCCTCGAGGCGATTCGTCAGTCTCTTATAAGGCTTGGTAGGTGTAATCGGCTCGAAGCTTGAACAAAGTAAAGCGACGGAGGACCAGGAGTTAACGTTTTGCGAAACGGGAAGGCACGAGCAAAATTGGCGGTGATTAGATTTAATAAGCCCAGCGGGAGTCCCGCGACGCCGCGCCGCCGAGCAATTTGCTGCAGCGCTGTGCCGCATCGTGGCGTCTTGGAATCACCTATCACCAAACTGAGAAGTGAGTTTCATTCGCTCAACTCGCGATGATTCCTATTTCCCGTGTAAATGCTGAAAACGACATCCAAAATACAGTTGGAGAGAATATCTTCCGAACAATAGGTACAGCGACCCCCACTAATATTCAGACACTCTTAAAAAGACGATAACTTTTTTAATATTGTACTATACGATTTGAACTTTTTTTGGGAAGCTAGAGCAATTAGTTTGCTACAGGATGTGAAAAAAAATTTTTCAAAAATTGCAATTGATCGGAATTGTAGAAAAAATACTAAAAGTTGCATTTTACAACTTTTTTATGTGGGCCTATATTTGAAATTTTAAAAATACGTTTTGTAGATCTGTGTGAATTATATGCACTGTGAAAGTTTCATCGAAATCGGTTGATGCGGAAAAGAAACGACGGGCATTGAAAGATGTAAGAATCCTTAGATTTACTGCAGTTATAGGCCGAAAATCGTGAAAATCTGCAATTTTTACCTCTTTAAACGTTTGTAGCTCATTGCAACGTCGACCGATTTTGACGAAATTTTCAGAATATATTTAATTGACACAGATCCACAAAACGTATTTTTTAAATTTTCAATATAGGCCCACATAAAAAAGTTGTAAAATGCAATTTTTCGTATTTTTTCTACAATTCCGATCAATTGCAATTTTTGAAAAAATCTTTTTTCACATCCTGTAGCAAACTAATTGCTCTAGCTTTCCAAAAAAAGTTCAAATAGTATAGTACACTATTAAAAAAGTTATCGTCTTTTTAAGAGTGTCCATATATTAGTGGCAGTCACTGTACATCTCAGTAGCGCAGTGGAAGATTTGCCCCGAAAAGTTGGCCAAAATTATTTTAGCATTATTTTAGCATTATTTTAAAACTTGCATTCATAGTGTAGTGAGTCATTGGATTCGTCTTGACGTCAAAAATACACAGTGGCATTTAAAAAATTAAGTTGACCATAATTTTTTATTAAAAAAAAAACAATGTTTTGTCGGAAACATTTTTTTGCCAGATTATCTACTGTGCCTGAAAAATCGTGATAACTATTGGGCATTTTCAGTGTGACATCGCAGTGCAAAAAATAATGTAAAAACCGTATCGGCGCATCTTGACAGCCAATTCTTTTTGCGTCGTCAACAGAAACCTTTACAGTTCCCAATGGCCCAAAAAAGAACATCGGGACCCACATGGAAGCCTAAAAATTTCTTTCTTGAAAATTCTACAAATGCGAAATATCGCAGTAAGTAATAGATCGTCTTCAAATCTGAATAGTTTTAAACAAGCAAACAATAAGGAAGTGAAAATTGGTGAAACTTATAATGCATACCTGTCTAAAAAATTTCTGTAAAGAAAATATTAATACAACAT
The DNA here is from genome assembly GCA_028455795.1 of Lasioglossum marginatum. Taxonomy (NCBI): domain Eukaryota; kingdom Metazoa; phylum Arthropoda; class Insecta; order Hymenoptera; family Halictidae; genus Lasioglossum; species Lasioglossum marginatum. Next base: position 4,790,874 of record CM052259.1, on the reverse strand, counting down.
CGTCGTCACATATCAACGATCCTAATAGCCGAGCGATGTCTCAGAAACGAACGAAAAGAAACATAAGTACTACAAAAGTCATCAGTACATAAATAAAAAATATAAAACTGGTACACAGTTGTTCATGCATTCCAATAGCTGAGACAACTAAAAATTTTCATCTTATGCAAGATTTGAAACATCGTATTTTGGCCAACCTTAATACAATTTTCCAATTTTAAAACAGTGGACGAAAGAACCCGATTCGCGACTTTCACATTTCGCGTATGATCATTATACTGTATATTTACAATGAAAGTAAATTATATGAAAGTGATGAAATTTAAAACAGTTTTTCCACTTTTCACAAACAGTACTTTTCCAATTAATCTCAGTACATTACAGAACATTATATAAATGAAAATTCAAGTGTAATAACTTGATTAACTCGCTTTTAATATTGCGATTTTCCTATACTTCCCATTTTCAGCACCGTATTATTTTGTTCTCGGTTCACGTGAATTACATTTACAGAAAGTCACGATTCACCAATTCCCTGATAATCATCTTAAAACTCCGGCAGTTCGGCGAACGGCGTAGAAACTCGTGAAGTTAGAGATAATTAAATTTAATAAGTCCAGAGAGAAGTTTCGGGTGAGATGTAACGCACACGGTACGATCTCCAAGTGAAATTTCAGCAGAGTCTTATTGTAATTGTAACAGTTATAATCTCTACGTACTACATTTTACAAATTAAAGATCTGTATACAGAAATCAGCGAGTTACATTCACTTATAATCGAGACTTATAAATTCCTCGTAGAATATAGCTTTGAAACACTATTACTAATGGGTAAACTACGGATCTTTATGCAAAATAAGAATTTGAGTTATTATTATTTGATTTATTATTATTATTGTTTGATTTATTATAATTTGAGTTATTCCTCTTAATAACTTTGATAAATTGCGAATAATATAATCGAATTTTCTTAAAAGTTTCGGAAATTTTCACTATTTTGTCTTTCACTTACTTATTTAGAATGAATAATGGATTGTATTGACTTGTTGAACATTTCTTTCGTAAATTACACCTAAAACAACAATAAAACACGTATACCTTCGCGTACTGTATAAAACGACAAGCTAAATCGATTACACAGTGGTGTCCGAATATTTATTTTCAGTTATAGCTCCCGCACGGCTGTTTCGGTGTAACTTACAAAATTTTTTATTTCGTTGCCTCCAGCACGAATGTTTTTTATGGATGTTGTTTTCCTTTTACTCTCCGTGCGCATCACTCGTCCATATTGAGCCCAGTTTCGCTTTTCTCGTTTCCGCCGTTTACGACCGCATCTATATTTGCATAGGAACACAGGCAAATTGTGCACCGTAAGATACAGTCACTTGCGAAACTATTTTTTGCATATCCTTGTGTCAATCTAGAACCAAATTTACGCGGCCTGAATATTTTCGACCGATAAAACGTCTTGAAAAAATTTCTAAATCGGCTGAGATCAATCACGATTGCTGCAACGTTCCATCATTTCCGGTAGTAATTTTATAGAAACCGCGAGAGTTCGTTTCCACGCAATTATCATTTTAAAACCGAATCGCGGTATCGATTTCCGGCTGTGTTGTAGTTGTGGTTCAATCACGAGCTCATTGATATCCAGACTGATAGCTCGTTAACATGAAATCGGAGCATCGAACAGGTGCATCGTGGTCTCTGCTCGCAAATGAGTTCATCAGATCGAAACGGCATGTTGGACTAACAGTCATCTGAACCATCTCGACTTCCACCGCTAATAACTGACGGCAGCTGACAATGGGCGGTTTTCCTTGGTACTCCTGCCAATTTGCATGTTTCCGATTATAAACTATTATTATAGCCGCTGTAATTGCTTCTTTGATTCCTCGTTTTCTCGGTTATTTTGTGGTCAATTTCGCTAAAGTTGCTTTGCTCATCACAGAGCTGGAACATTATTTCAAACAGATATACGTATAGATTTGATAATCGAATAGTATTTCAAATAGAATTCATCTTATGTGGCAGTAAATATATTTTTTAAATAATTTTTTGATCACCTTATACAGGACGTCTGGAAAATGTTGTATTTCGTTGAACAGGGTGATTCCTAAGGTGACTTGAAATAACTTTTTTCTTTACGAAAATGTTCTCCGCGGCTTCGTTAAGGAGTTATTAACAAAAAACGCGAACCAATTAGAGCGCGACTACAGTAGAACGCGGTGCTGGCGTTGGTCGAGCCGGAATCCACCCGCTAGTAGCCGCACTCTGATTGGTCCGTATTTTTCGTTAATAACTCCTTAAGGAAGCCTCGGAGAACATTTTCGTAAAGGAGAAAAAGTTGTTTCTAATCACCTTAGGAATCACTTTTCTCAACGAAATACAACATTTTCGGAACACCCTGTATTTACTGCCTTATAAAATATACATATACCTAAATACAGTGTTTTATCGATATAAGTCCCCAGCACGGGTCTGCCGAGGG
>CM052259.1:4730649-4788283 GCA_028455795.1 Lasioglossum marginatum | reverse complement strand
CGAGCCGCATGATATCATACTTCTCGGCGACCGAGGCCTCTCGAGTTTCATGGCCCCTCAAAGGGTATACCTCGCAGTAGTGGGGATAGATATGGGACATTCACAGGCCAGACTTTTGGGACATTTATGGATAAAATACTGTATTTCATTACCGCTTGAGTTACATCTTTTCGAAAAACAGGTTTTTCGAAAGTTTTTGTCTAAAGCCTAATGTCAGCCACTGTTCGCACGTTGCGAAAGTTCGCTCGGTTATTGTAGTCGATCAGTTTCAACCGACCTAAGTCGTTAATAAGTTCGGACGTTTTAATTGACTACAGAGCCAGGAATCGCAGCGAGATAGAAATTGCTCGGTGCGGGGGGTGGGGTGTGTGTCACGTCACAAGGAAAACACGAGGCTCTCACGTTGCCGCCCTCCGAGAATAACGGGCGCGAAGAAAAGTTTATCCTCGGGTCGAGGATAGAATAAAGAAAACGTCTGTAGCTTTGACGCGCCTCTACAGCCTTGCCCGCTACTCGGATAATTGGCCCACCAATTAAAAGTTTCATCCTGCACAGAGAGCACCGGATTTACCTTCCGCTTCTGCCAAGATATTTCTTTATCGCCAAACGTACTTCGGCCTTCTTCACGCTCCGACGCCCTGGAGTTTTCTTTCGAAAATTATACTTCAGGCTTTCTCTGTTTTGTCTTTCGTTAACTTCCGGTCAGGCTGGCTTTGATCGAATCGACAATTACCGGAGCTCGAGCGAAAGTTCTCTTATTAACCGGCGCGAGACGTTTTACAGTCAGTAGGTATTCTCGAATTGTCATGATGACTCGCGAATTCGATTTTTATCGCGTCATTTGGATACTCGTGCGATTTTGAAATTTGATTTCTTCCACGTTACTTGCATCTTTTTCTGTACTGCTTTACAAAATGTAGAGTTGTACATTATCATACAGTAATCATATACAACCCTACATTATGTAATTTTAAAACAATAAAAAAAAGTGCTTATAAACTGAAGATATTGTGTAACATTCCCTATAAAAAATCTTATTCTTTTACGGTAGGTAGCCTACCGTTTTATGTTTAGAAAAAAACATAAAGCTTCCAGAGTTCTCATACCCTCTTAAGGGAGTAGACTCCTTTTTCTAAGATTGCAAGGGCGCGAGGTTCACGATCTCATTGCTCGATAATACAAAAATGTGGTTTTTTAGTAGTCAAAAACGCTAGATAAAAGATCGATTTAGGACGCTATCACCCTCAAAGATCCTATTTTTTTGTTTACCAGGCGTAATTTGCATTATTCGGAAGCATGTATTATATTATTGCGAATGTAGCTATTTTCATAGCTATATGCTGCCGAATAATGCAAATTACGCCTCGTAAACGAAAAAATAGGACTTTTGAGGGCGACAGCGCCCTAGATCGATCTTATATCTAGCGTTTTTGACTACTGAAAAATCCGATTTTTGTATTATCGAGAAATGAGAACGCGAATCCCGCACCCTTGCAATCCTGGAACCGAGTCTACCGCCTTAACGAACTTCGTGGAGTCTCGAAGATTTCAATATTTCAATATTTTTAAATGATTATTCGCAGAAGTAATTGGTGGTTAATTAGCAGGACAGTTTTAAACGAACGCGACTTCCACTTCGAGCAAGGTGAAGTATTTTCCTCGTTGCCGCCGTTGAAATTAAGCAAATTTGCAGGAAACGCAGCCTCTCCTCCTAGACAAAGGATGCATTTCAAACAGAAATCATGATTTCGCTAACCCTACTTGGAGTGGCACGCAGAGAGGGTTGACAGTGGAAGCGTACGCGTAGGATGTGTACAAAGGAGAACAGGTGGGGTGGCTAATGGAAGCCAAGAAAGTTCGGGGTTCAAACTCGTTTCGTCCCACCCTCGGCCGGACATGCAGACAACAAAGCGCCCTCGGCGTTCTCTCGCCACGTTTTTTCTCCTCCACTGTCGAATTTCCAATCCCTTCAGGGGGGAGGGAGGAGAACGAGTGGAAACTTGAGAATAGAAGTTACCCGTGGATGCAGACTCAGTTAGAACTTTCGCGAGAGAGAAATGACGGAAATGACGTTTCAGCAAAGATGACGACCGAGCAAAGTTCATCGTTGCACCTGCTAGGTTGTGTACTTCCGCGCCGCGGCTAGCTGATTAAATTGTTTGTTCATTCGTTTGCGTCGTTATTCTGACGCTCGAAAAAATTCCGGCCTTAACCAATCATCAAACTTTCATTCTTACAATTATTGCTCGAATTTATAATTTTACACATTAATTTCTTTCTTTTCAATTTATCTAATTTATGCAGGGTGAATCACGAATCGTGATCTATAGAGATTACTCTGTTATTAGCTGACCGATCGAAAATGGTTTTATCAGGTTTCTAGGAAATTATTATTCATAAAAAATTTTTAGCATGGTTTCAAGAGAGCTTTCACGTGACTATAGCAAATTTTTTGTAGAAAACAATTAAAAAAGCAATTTTTGCAATTGTTTTTGCAATTTTTAAATGTTATGATACGTTTCCGAATTCGGCTTGAAATCCTCTAACAGATAGGTGTAAAAAAATTATAGGTGTATTTGCAAAAAAAGACCTTGAAAAATCATAAAAAAAGAGTTGACGAAAAATTTGTTATAATCACGTGAAAGCACTCTTGAAACCATGTTATACCTGATAAAAACATTTTCGATCGGACTGCTAACAGAGAATAATCTCTATTGATCACGATTCGTGATTCACCCTGTATATTATTTCTTTCACAGAAATGATACAAACGAAGAAATATCCTTTATTGAACAGTAATTAATAGATTGCGGATTTTATGAATTTATGTCAGAAAAGAGTAGGTATAATTTAAAACAGCAAAAACATTAGACGAATTTAAAGCTACTGTTATATTATTTTCAATCTATAAGAAATTAAATTTTCATTTCAGCCCAGTTTGTTGCAATTCAGATAGAAAGTTTCTATTTTCCTTAGATAAAGATCAGCAGTTTAGTAATTAACACATTTCAGAATAAAATATTGTTTATAAATACTTTATGAACTGTCTGAAGACTCTGCGTGGTTATCGAGTAATTCTTTTCTTGTTTTCAGAAGAAAGTTATTAAAAATATAATGTGGTAAAATCGTTTTGAAACATTTCTAGAATATTCTCGGTTTTGAGGAACGTGAGCATTGCAGGGGTATTCCGATGACATAATCCCGGGACGTAATTAACGACATCGTTGGCTAACAAACTATCGCCAGTAGCGTTTATTCGGATATCTCCGGCGTGACGCGAAAACATATTGGAAACATACGATCCTCCGAAAATTAAATCCCTCCGCGCGGATCGGTCTTCGTCAAATTCTTTTAATCGGACCGACGGTATTAATCGTTAATTCCATTTGCGGCATCGGCCCGGCACGGGACCGATAAATCTATCGGAGCGTTACTTTTTCGAATTTATATTAATTTATCATCCCACCGTTCACGTCGAGTTCTCGCGGCGCACGGCCTTGTTATATTGGCCGCGCATATGGATGATCTCCGCGGATTAAAAACTGCCACGGCGCCCACGGCAATGTCAACGATTCATCGCACCGTGATATTAATCCTTAAAATAACACGGAATGCGTAATAATTCCAGTTCGAAAGTTCATATATCCGGACGGAAAAGATTGTCTACTTGACGAATACCCCGTTGCTCGTTTGCAATTGTCGGTCAATGACGGTGACACACGTCAGCTGAAAAAAATTTACGCTGCATTTCTGCTGCACTCGTTCGTGCCAAACACACTGTGAATCTTCATAATAGTCCGGTGATTGTTCATCGATTCGTCTGGTTTAGTGTTGCGAAATTCATACAATATATTCGTCGAGAGTAAAATTCTAACTTCCTCCGGGCTGTGTAAATTAATCTGTAAAATTTTCGATGCGAAGTTGCATAATTGGTATAAAATTACATAGAAAGTGAAATTCTACCTTCGTAAGCCCCGTCTAAACTGACGGACAATTATTTGCGGATTGTCCGCGGAGAGTATCTGTAGGTTTCAGAGAACTCGTCAAGTAACTTTGAAGTGTTTCATGCAATCTGGCATGTTTTTAATTGTAAATTACCTGTAACGGAAGTTGAAAATTATTCTATAAACGCACAACAGGATTTTGCTCGATGTTTTCCGTTCAGAAGGTAACAAAAACTCCATTGTCCAATTCGCCAATGAACACAGAGGTTTTATTGTATTTTTGTGCGGGTCGGTACATTTAGCTTGTTTTAAGCTCACATGCCTAATTACACCCCTGATGGAGTATTACTTGCATGCGGGCAATGCATTAAAGTTAAATGGCGTCGCAAAACCAGTTGCTTGCAAATTCACTTATTATAGTATTATAATGTAAAACATATTCCATCGCGTTAAGTAGATTCTAGATCCACAGAATAAGTAGTGAGGCCAATATTGTTAAATGAATAATGTCGTAACGATCATTCCATCGATGTCACCACGAAAAAGAGTTGCTAAATCTAAACTTTTTAAAATTTGAATACAATACAGTAAACAATTGACTACAATTATTTTAACGAAGCTCTCTCTGTGAACCATATTAAACCAGATAATTCTGTCAAATTTAAATAAATCCGATCTTTTCATTTTTTTGAAGGAACAGATATAGCTAGATTGCGGATGTTTATGCATTTATGGTTTCCAAAAATTTTCAGAAAATGCTGGAGTATCAAATTCAACAGAACTTAGTACGATTTTTATTTATTTTGGACCTACAAATGTTATTACCAATGAAAATAGGATCCTATTTGGTACCACTTTCTTAAAATTTGTCTACGGAAATTGAAAATTGCCTAAACATCCGCAGTCTAGATATAGCCATATCTAGGACTCGATAGATTTAGTGTTAGATGTTTCGCATTGAATCGAAATACATTTCCGCGACAAAAGCATAAAGTTCGTAGTCGATTCATCACACGGTATATCGCCGAAAGCGTGAACGTCTGTGTCTACGGTGTGACGATGACGAACGCGTTATCGGAAATGTTCGGGGGGCATTATTTAACACTATCCCGTGTCAGGACACAAAGCGGCACAGGGGTTTAACCGAAGGGAACGCGAACGGGCAATTAAGAGTCACTCGAGCCGGATCGAGCAGCTCAATGATGAAAAGGCTGGTGAAAGAGTTACGTGTAGTAGATCGATGATTGACGTCCGATATAACACGTACGCGTGGCCGATGCTATTGATGGTGGGTCAACCGTTGACGAGGCCAGGAATCAGGAAGCACAAAGGGGTGACCGGACGAAGAAGCGGTGCCGACCGAGAAGGGCGTAGGGCTGAGTGCAGGGGACGAGAGAACCTCGGAGGATCAGGCCGACTACTCGGTCGTTTATCTCGGCTCATAAACGCACGATTTCACGGGCAATTTCGCAAATTGGAAACCCGACCGCGATCACGCGATTCCAAAATTCTCCGACTCTGCCACTCCCTTCGTCCACCCAATACTGGCCTAATCCCCTCGATTCTACACCCATCTGACCCTTTCTAACCCATCCGCAGCCCCAAATCGCCAAAACCTCGAAAATAAACTCTACATTCAAGGTATCTAACCTTCGAATCTTAAATAATATGTTTCGACTCTTTAAAACTTTGGTACACGTTAAATTTCAGACCACGTGTACCACTGGTCCACGTAGTGGTGGTACACATTGACGTATTTATTTAATGCGCTAGAAAAAGATATTTTATAACAAGTTTAATACTGTAGAATATATTCCCGCCAAAAAGAATGAGGCATTATAAAAACTTTAGCATTGAACAAAGCAAATGGCCTGAATGAAAAATCGAGGAAAAACTGCTCGGCACGGAAAGTGTTTTAATCTTCAGATCCTCTAATAACCATTGGGTCATCCCCTAAGTCGTAATGCGAATTTTTCTTCATTTACAGGTAGGAATAAAATAACTAGTAAATTAATTTCTTAAAAATGGTTTCGTTGGTTCAATGTTGTTCCAGTATTTTCAATAATTGCGTGATTTTAAGTAGAAACAGTCCTTCGAGACCACTGTCCATTGCTCGTATCCATCTTTTCCGTGTCCCCGTTCCATACGGTGCAGCTTTTTGCAGCAGTGCATCGACGACGACCGGTGCACACGCGGCGCCGCGCCGGGACAAAGTCCGACGCCGACGCTGACACTGCCTCATCGAGACGCCGTCGCGACCGAGTTTACAAACGGGACGAGACGAAAAAGAGGATTATCTTAAAAGGCGCGGCCCGGAGAAAACTTCGGCCGACATCCTGCCTCGGACATTTAATCTTCGCGCGGAACAACGTATCGCGCAACACTGGATTAGATGCACGCGCGAATTTAATTTTTCATTCAGCCGAGCGGTTCGGCGTCGCTGCATCTCTGAAGGAATACACTCGATGTTAATGGCCGTATTAATATTAACGGGCTGTTTGCGTACACTACACGCGAAACGTAATCCGACTGCCCTTTCCTCTGTGTTCTTGTTCCCTCCCTCTCTCTCTATTTCTCCCTCTTTGTGAATTAAAATGATGCTACCTCGTCTGAACAAAGACGTTGATCTTTCTTTGAAATTGCGCTTGTCTTCGGACGCAGTTGCTTTGCAGGATATTGCTGGCTCGTAAATTGTTTACGGAATAATTGGGAAGCTAAACAGAGTCCATTCAGAACGCGCCCGATTGGCGCGAGAGCTCCAACGCGTGGTCCACTTCTGAATTTATACAGCTGTATTAACATGCAGAAGGTGGACTCTTTGACGATGGCACACATGGCTGTGTTTAACTCCATTTAAACAGTTGCTCGCCATTTCCTAAACATATCGACCTCAGCTTTCTTTTGAACCAAGTTAAAAAATTGTATTTTCAGATTTTTTTTAAGCGATACCCCTTTGTCCATTTAAAATTTCAATTTTCATTCTGATTTTGCTTGAAGTTGATGTTGCCATTATTGGAACATCGTAATTACCAACAGAAACAATCGCTTCATTGAACAATTGCAGTGTTATAATAAAACTGGAAGTTTCGCGAACATCCGTAGTCTAGCAAGAAGTATATTATTCTTTCCGCTTGTCGGATAATTTAAAATGATCGATTTTATAATAAATCTGGAAGTTTCACGAACATCCGTAGTCTAGCAAGAAATATATTGTTCTTTCGACTTGTTGGGTACAGATGTTTTAATTGGGCGATTTTAGAATAAAACCGGCAATTCTACGAACATTCGCAGTCTAGTAAGAAATATATGATTCTTTCTCTTTGGGTAAAAACGTTTGAGCTATCGTTTTCATTATCGCGGAGATAGCTTTTTAGGGAACTGTATGAATTGTCGTTTTCGTCGATTCAATAGCACGCGAGAGGAATCTCTGCTATGCCGACGATTTTAATTACGCTCTAACTTGCAGCGAACTTGTACATTAAAAAGGTATTAGCGGGACGCGATACATTAACGAGATATTAGCCGCGGGTAAAGAGCACAGAGTCTGGATAAAGTACCGGCGAGTCTACTCGGCAAGTTTTACTCATTATATATTCTCCCGGTGAGACGAGAGGACTGGGCAAAAATCTCTTGTCGAAAAAACTCGATTATAGGGATTTACTAGTATTTAACGGCGTTGGAATATTCCATCAAGTAAAATTCTCCGGGCTCTGCTCGTTTCGACTGGTATTCGCCGATCGATTCGCAGTTATAATTGTAAAACACGCGTTGAATCGCCCGAAAGAAATACTCGGTTGGTGCAAAAATAATTGCTGTTTTAGAACATCAACGATATTTGTGTTTCAGCTTGAGATATAGTCGATGTGTTTAGTTAAGAAGCATTCACGCAATATTTCTAGCAAGAAAGCGTAAATGTTTTCGGAAGAATATTATCGTTTCTAGCACAGTTTTCTCATTGTACATATGTATATGAGCACCATATTGTATAAAGTGTTTATACAACTATTTTAATATTTTGTTGTATGAAATGTTCTGTCTATTGCCGTCATCTGTAGACTATACTGTTTCCTCCCTCTTTACCACTTTGCATGACGTTCCATTTGTATAAAATGTAATGTTTATGAAAAGTGTGACAGTTTGGCATCGTGAACATCAGTTGTGCTTCTAGACACTCTTGCGATTTTTCATTTCTTTTCATTTCATTGTTATTCGTTACGAGCTCAAGTGAAAACATTTAAAAAATGCAGCGAAGAACACGTGCAAAGTAAATAACAAAAAGGACATTAAAATAAAATATAACCACGGGACGATAAATATTGGGTCGTTCGGAAAGTCATTTCGTTTTCTTAATCCTCATTCGTCCTTCATTTCGCGAACTGAATCTGTCCCTCGGTATCAAATTGACACTGTGATAAAAAAATCGAAAAAATAACAAGTCAAACAGTTACTTTTCGATGTTCTTTTCATTCAAATTGATGAGTTAACATTTACATCTTAGGTTTTTGCGATTATATGTTTCGCATTAAAAAAATAAAAGTTACCAAGTTTCGGACAAATTTACCTACAAATAACAGAACAGTATAACTTATTTCGGGAAAACTGTGTCAAATTGGCACGAGGGACGGATGAGGGTTAAGATAAAATGAAAGCCAATTTTTTACCATTTAGAATAAATTTTATGACATTTTGTTCTATGGTCTCTTGCGATTTTTCAGGCAACTTAAAGATCCCATGCTGATAGAATTTCTATTTTTATACGAAAAATATTGAGTTATATGACTTTTCACGACTTTTTTTCACGAAAAAAGCGAAGAAAATAGTAATCGATGGTACATCCTCTCTTTAAACAGCGCACAAATTTTTCTTTCGTGCACTACGTTTTTACCCTTGCGGTAATAAAAAAGCAAAAGGTGATAGAAATGCGTACTTTGATTTTGCATATTTGATGTGATGATAAAAACGTACTTGAAAGATTAGAAAGCACTACAAGGTAGAAAATTACGTCCGAAATGTCAGCTGCCAAGATATACCACGATTTTGCGATTTAAAATAAGGTTAGTAATAACAAATGGAAGCAATACCATCTCTACACGAAAAACGAAATGACTTTCCGAACGATCCAATACATATAAACACTATACTGATTTTATGCATTTATGTCAAAAATATTTAAGGACATCAATGTATTAGTTTCAGCTTAATAGAATAATTGAAAGAAAAAAACAATTTTCATTTTGCATATAGATCCGCAGTCTAATAATCACAAATGCAATAATTCTAGCTGTGAGCGAAATAGTAAAAGGGTAAAAAAGAAGTAAAAAAGAAAATAAGGATGCAGGAGCGGATTTTGATGAACCGACTCTCAACAACGTATCGGTAATAATGTCACTTTATTAGCAGCTAACGATATGCGAAAAAGGAAGAAATTAACAAAATGCGTTAATCGATAACCGATGTGCTACGACTAGACACGACTGGCGACTCCTTGTATTCCCTCTCCGCTCGTCGCCCTTCGTTTACGTTTTTTCGTTCTACGAAAGTTTCGCTCGTCGTTGCTAATCTTACTTAAAGCTACATCTTTTTCATCGTGACATCCTTGATAGATTAAAAATTTCTAGAAGCCGTTCTGCAAAAAAATATCATCAGAGCGTAACTAGCGCACGTAGTAGGTAAGTAGTCCCCCGACGTTTGCGTACACTCGTGTAATGTCCATGCAATAAATTCAAATGCCGGCCTGCCATTTCATTTTCATCTCTGATTACATCTAAAAATTGTATAAGGGTGTCTTTCAGAGGTAGATGGCGTGGAAACGGGAACCCGTAACTCACGACATCGCGTGTAATCCCCATCGATGCAGAGCAAGGGGTCGTAGTTTATTGAAATATTCATTGTCATTTTTTTTTACGTCTCCGACGGTGGCGTCGCGGCCATAACTCGACGATGCTCGCCCTTCCGAAACGAAGATGAGAGACCTTTGATTCACGATAAGTACAGGCACCGTACAAGTCTGCGGGTTCGAACCACCAACGCCCCTCGTTACGTGCCGAGTGTTCCGTCGCGGCGTATCGCTCTTTTTGATGTCGCCGGGTACCCGTCGGGATTTTCGACAGTCATTTAAAATTAGAAACTCCGTCTTTCATATTCAAGCTTTCATTTACTATACTAAATGTACATTTAGAATGTTTCACGACCACATTTGATCATAACGACCAGCTTCATGAAAGAAAATAACAGGAATTCGGTGTAGCTAGATTTTCGCTTAACATTAGCTTTAAAAGTAATTGGTACATACTCCCTTATAAAAGTTACCATATTGATTTTATTGAAACTTGCGCGACTCCTATCGTAATACGTGCTCTACTAAAAATATCTATGCAATCATGTCTTATGAAATCATTTTTATTATTTCTACACTTGTAAAATAAAAAATCTGGAACCGATCATTCTGAACGGTGGTGGTAGGTTTAGTGTTAAAAATTGATTCTTCTAGTATGAACTCGTCAATTGATGTAAGGCTCCAATAATTTAATCCTCCGTTGCATTTTCCTTTTAGATAAAAAGTTTATTATGTCCTGTGCATACATATATCACGAAACAAGTGTCAAGATGTGGACAATTAAATTTTCTATGAATTCAATGTACAATTTGGTTATATGAAACGAAGTGCGTTTTCTTCTTTGTAAAATCGTGCTCGGACGGGAATATAAATTCAGGACACGTATCGGGCAAAACGGGCACGACAACTGGAAGTACAGGTTTTTAAAAATGGACGTACATTTTTCTTCTGCCACTCTGTTTCGCATCGATGGTAAAAGGGGTGATAGCATCCCCGGCGTCGCATCCCCTAGCTCTAGAAAGTTATACTTTCGGTGTTCTCCGTCCCGCTCGTGGCCGACACCGTTCGCGGCGAGTTCTCCATAATTTATCGGCGTTATTCGCGTCGTTTCAAGTATACTTTGCCGTCGTTTCGGGGCCGACTATCGATCGGTACCGACGGCGCATACAAGCGCAAGAAATTAATTTCGTATGCACCCTCCCGGACGCGGGGCCGGGATAACAAGTGAATCGCCGGGACGCATGGGACTTGACATTGTAATCCAGCTTGTATGTCTGATTGAGAACTTTGGCTCGTCCGAGATCGATTGCGGCCTCAGATTCTATCTACACGGATAAGCGAGAACAGCGAACGCAAAGCCGTGAAAATATTCTAAGCGGATGAAATCGCGTTCGACTTAAAGAGCTGTTCTCGCGTGACGTTCCAGGCTCTTCTGTGAATTTCTTTCAGAAAATTTCGGTGAAAGTTAGTATGATACATGAGCTTCGTTTCTATATACAGTCAGCGAAATTATCTTAGTTCAAAACAAAATACTTTTTCTTTTATGTGATTAATTAAAAGAATACGCATTTCTGATAAAGGTATGTGCGAAATTTCTATAGTTCCACTCAATAAATAATAGAGTTACTTTATGTACTCCATAGAATCAAAATGTTAATCATTATTAGACTGCGGATTTTATGCATTTATAAGAAAAAGGTGTAGGTACAATCCAAAGCAAAAGCATTAGAAGAATTTAAAAGTTCTGTTGTATTATTTTCAATCTATTAAACATATTACAAAAGAAAATTTTTATTTTGCATAAAAGTCCACAGTCTAATCATTATATACATTTTTCAAGAACATAAACAAAAACAGTTCCCTAGTCGGTAGCAATTAAAAATTCAGTCGATATCAATAAAAATACATGAAATTTTTAGTGGAATTTATTTTGATGGGTAATTACAAAGGCTATAGCCGGGTTTGGTAGTGAAATTCGCCTCCGGCGGGATTTTAATCGAGCTTGGACCATTCGATAGCCTATCCAAAAAGACCCCTCTCTGCCAAGTTTCAGCCCCATATCTCATCTGTAAGGGTAGTTATTGAGAAAAATCGAAAAACCAGTTTTTGGCCCATTTTCCCTATTTATTGACAATTAAAAATTCTGAAAAAAATCTGACACATTTCGGATACTAAGCCAGTTACAGATGAGATATGGAGCTGAAACTTGGCAGAGAAGGGTCTTTTTGGATAGACTATCGAATGGTCCAAGCTCGATTAAAATCTCGCCGGGGGCGAATTTCACTACCAAACCCGGCTATATCCTTTGTTTTGTTAAAACGTAAATTTAGCAAATTGAAACACTCATCGAGTATGAGAACAGAATGTATGATTTTATGGGTTGCTATGATTCCAGTCATGATTTTGCTTATATAAAATGAAAAGATCCAATTAATTCGCTCGTAGCGTGCCTCTGGCTATGCGAATTGATATTTGAGAACAATGAAGGAACAATTTTCCGTCGGGTCAGAAATGTATTTAACATTTACGAAAGTGCCAGGTTTCAAAGCGGAAATTACATCGCCATGATGAGGTACATTTTACGGCGAAGCCAAACAGAATTTCTCTATCGATCGAATATTACTTTTGAACCGAGCGCAGTATCGGCCGGAAGACCCGAGCGATTTTATTCGCGATATTGATCCGTAATTTAATGGTGAAATTCTTAGTCCATTGGGGTTCGAGTACAGAGTAACTCGGTGTTAGCAGGAAAGACTCGGCGAGGCCAATAATTTCCCGAAGTTACCGCGCGGCCCGGCACCGCTGTGTACACTGAAATTTCCGGAGGAGGGCAGAATTTCTGCAAATACGAACTTTCCGCGTGAATTTAGCGCGGATTAAGAGGAAATTTCATCTATCGGAATCCTTTTAAAATGTCCTCTCGCCGGGATTATGGCCGATCGAAGCTAATCGAAACGTGAAATTCGATACATCGCCGTGTCGAACAAATAACTTTTCAGATTCCGAGAAAAGATCGGCTCACGTGAACCGAACCGCTAGTGCAACGGTCCGAGAGGGCTCCGATGGACCGTAAATTTTTCGAGTTTCCCGAAACTCATCAAACTTTTACATTTTTAAGAAATTGAGTTGCAAGCTAAACTACTTTCCGGGAGACATAGCAAATATTTATTCGATAAATTGAACGAATAGAAACGTATTCGCTGTCTTTTTCAATAATATGTAGTATGTTTGAATTCTTGAGAAAGCCGAATTATTATTTATTTATTTATATACAGTTTATTTTAACGTGGTCGCATTAACAATTACGATGAGAAACAATAAAGCTATAACAGTTCATATAGATCGATTTATTTAAAGAAGAGGACGTATCGACGCCGCGGAAGAATAAAGCAGGGAAAGCTGTGATTTTGTATTCGATCGACTCTCTGAAAAGCCCCGAGATCCTAGATAAACAAATTGTTTTGGGATCGGAGGTTTCGACTCCTGGAATCTCGAATGTCTTGTAAATCCGATCGCTGGTTTTCTTAGCTCCGTCGAAGAATAGAGCGAGGAATCGTGAGGACTATTAGGTCGTAGAATCCATTACGGCGTTCTGTAAACATCCATTCCGGTGCGAGCCGATAATGTCACTTTTCAGGATACAATGGTTGGATCTGCTCTGTTTGGGATCAAAAGCGTAACCTGGTCGGCTCTCCTTCCTGTTGTTTGCTGGCCAGGCATTCTGGCATGCTCCGTCCAGGAATTACGCGTCCTCTGACTAAACTTGTCCTGCTCTGCACGGTTAATTGCGCAAATACCTTTCGTACAATCCATCTTGTAAGAAGCATTAAATCGTTCCATTAACGATGGCTCGGATGCCATTGCTTAAAACATACTAGGTATGTTTTAGTTCTAGTAACTAGTAGCGACTCTACGTGAAAAGATGAGAAAAGTAGAAGGAATACAATTGCTGAGCAGTGAATCAATCTGATCCATCACACTCCGAGGTAAAACGCTATTTGGATAAACTCGGGGAGCCGAGTTTAGCCGAGCGAATGCAATCGCCATATGAGTATTTGTCTGTTTTTTATTTTAGAATAGATTTTATTTTGTTTTACATAAATAATTTACTCATCTTATCTTCTCTGCCTTGAAATGTGAATATTGTAAAGGATCAATTACGTGCCGGGATTAGTTAATTACTTTGCTTGAACGCTCGAAATACTGCTTTCGCTTTCCAAGATAGATTAATCTGTAATTAACGTGTATTCTCTTTCCGTAACAAGTAGAACAAAGAAGAATAGACATTGTTTTGCGTAGCTCCTGCTTAACACATTGTTGGAGCTGTATGGAGGTTGACCCCGAAAGCATTGCCAGCTCCTTAGCAAAATGGATCGGGTTTACTAGACGATGATGGATGAACACGCGGAATAGAAAATCTTGGCTACGAACAAAGTGTACGGTAGCAGGGTATTACACGAAGGCATGGAAGAAGCAGACTGAAATAAAAATGACTTCCGCCATGAATTATAGTCGCTCGGAGTTTGTGGCTGCTTATCTAGTTAAGTATTAAGTATTTTTAAAATTTTCAAAATTGTATCCACGGACCTCTCTGTTTTGAGAGAATTTTTCGAATGATTCTCTCTACCATCGTAATGTTTGTACCAAGGGACTGAACATTTTCTTTATCAGTTCAGTTACGAGCTATTTGAGGTTAACCCCTGATGACGGAAGTTGGATCCATTTTGATTCAGAGTTATGAACCTTCCATCTAAAGCCTAAATTTCAAACTGCCAATTTAATTCTTTGCGGTCGAAGTCTGAACTATACCTTGCAACGCTATGTTTACTGTCAAATAATAACATAAAATTACAAAACTATAGAAAGCGATAGATTTAGGTAAAAATTTTTTAGGTAATGATCAATTGAACGTACGTCACCCATTGAGTGAGAACAAAATAATTATAATAAACGAATCCATACGTTCTCAAATTGTTCAATCTCTAAACCATCTGCTATTTTTATTAACCCCTTGCCGTATTTTGACGAGCCAGACTCGTGATGAAGGTTCTTAACAAAGTCTAACAAATATGAATGTTACACGCGTTTCATTTTAGATGAAATAAAATTAGATTCGTTTGTAATCAATATTTAAGCATTTCTCTTCTCTTCTACGACATTTTTCGGGATAAAAACGTTCTAATCACTGTAAAAGAAAAGGTTCGACAAGGGGTTAAGTCCAATAAGTAGATCAGCGTTAGTTTCAAACCAGTGGGTGACATGAAAAACATGTCAAAGAAAACTTGATACGTAAGAACTTGAAAGGATCTATCTAGGCCTCTCACGAAACTGTCAAAAGTGCCTGCCATCCAAGGATTAATTACTCATCAGATCACTTACAATTAGTCATCAGATTTCCAGGTTGACACGAATAGCATTGAAGTAAAGTTAAAAAATTGATCGCCAATGAAGGCTCGGTTCGTATGTGGTAGGAACTGGCGAACGCGATATTGTGGTCCCGTTCGCGATTTATCCTGTCACAGATTTCGGCGTGCGGGAGCGTGCGTGCCAATATAACATGACCGCGCCGCAACTAGGCTAGCCGGTTTGCCCGTGCGACCTGCGATTAAAGTATTAAATATTTAATAGCGGCTCGCGCATCCTCATAAACAATCGAGTCGTTTATCGGGGATACGTCTATACACGAGCCGCCCTACGACATATGGCGCGTCCGATAAATATCCCGTTTTGAGAGCTTTAATTTCGTCGGGACATCAATTTTCCAATTTTCATGGATACTTTTCGCTGGATGCAAAATTTTATATTATATTAGTCGCGACAAGAACCTTGATTTAATGTTGATATAGTACGGCAAAACTACAGGAACGCTGAATTGTAACCAAAAATTGTCAGTCTTGTGACTCCGTGCAAACAAATCTTAACTTAGCACTTATTCTAGGTCGGAAGAAATATCTAATTTTCGAGTTAAAATAGCTCCGAGTGCAAACGGTTAAAATACGTAAATCATACTATTTAAAGTCTCTTCTTTGTTACAAAGCAAAGTGTCAAAAATTGGAGTTGCTTGTTTGATAGTAGTGAAACTTGATTTTCAAGTTTGGTGAAAAAATTATGCCAATCATATATGATTAACGTGGCATCTAAAGTGTTAACCTTTTGTATAATATTGCTCTTGGATGGAAAAGCAGGACGCCGTGTGTTGGTACACAGCAGCAGCTAAAACAGGACGGTGTTCGAAGGGCTGAAAAAGTATGTGAAATCTCGGCGGAGAGGATCTCGTCAGGCTGGGCGATGACAAATTAATCTGGCCGAAACGATTAATTAAAATGTATTATAAGTCTGGGTCACAGTGGCGCGAGATCGCGTGACGCGCCAAGGGACGGCGCGCACTCGATTCATCATGTTTTGTGTCGCTGCCACGTCGATGATAATAAATCCCTGTCAGGACGGGCGGTTCGGTGAAACCGAAATGACGAAGGCGGCCACTACCAAAGGACAGCCAGAAGAGAAAAAAAGGCCTGCATCTCTGTTTCATCTACATTTCCCGTAGCAGTCCAGCGACCAGTCACCTGTCGCGCCGCATGTTCCTCTCTCGCGACCTGCATTTTCCAACCCCCTTCGTCGACCGTCGAGGAACCTATGCTAAATAATGATCTATGATACCCTCGTGGGCTGCAAATATACGCCCGTGTTGCCTGCACACATATACGGCGCATCTACGTCGATGTAAACGGAAGGTGCAAGAGAACACCACCCTTCATCCCCCAACCCCCGGTGACCTCTCGTCGTTGCTGGCCAAAGTGCAGGTGAACGCGAACACGTGATGCAAGAAGATATATTGTTTTTCACTTAAAATGGCCGCCCTGGTATCTACCTGTACCTCTATTTTTTTTTAGAAGGCATGGCTCAGCACAGATTCTATTAACTATTTGCGGTCCAAAGGGTTTCCTTCCTTTTATCTCAAAATTATCTGCAACGTCGTATAATTCAATTAGATATTACAGGTAACCCTCCTATAACACGGTAGATAGGTTCCTAAAATGCCGTGTTGTGTGAAACCGTTTTATATGAGACCCAGAAAGAGGGGTTACGTTCCGAAAACCTATTAAAAACAAACATTTTTTTAAATTCCATATAAGGAACTTAATTTTTATCAAAAATATAAATGTATGTACAGTAAACGCCCCTTTACTGTCCAACAGCCGTGTTTTGCACGGACAGTGATCGTACTATTTTTGATTTATGACTGCGTCTAACGCGCCGAGCGAGACTTCAATAAAGAGCCGAACATAGAGAAGGACAGAATGGGCGTTGGCAGGCAGTGGAGTGGGTAGGCACTGAACAGTGATCGTGTCCACGAACCCGGACAATAAAAGGACGTTTACTGTATAACACAAAACGAAAAAAAAACAAATATTATTTTCATTTAATGTAACCTTAATTTAATAAATTTCTTGAGACGACAAGTCTCGCCGCGGATGGCGCGTAAACTGTGCATGACGCTTTCTGCTATAACATCGGAATAGAGTTAAAAACGAGTAAATTATAATTTATTTATATATTTTCATGTAAAGGCACTGTATAGTTCATTATTCCTTCCCGTAAATATGTTAAATAAAAATCATGTTATATAGTGTTGTAGAAGTACAGTGTTGTACAAAGATTTTCGCAATTTTCTTATCGCGTTAGAACGAAACAGTGTTACAGGTTGCAGTGCTATTCGTAGGATGTTGTAGGAGGGCTACCTGTACATTTTTAGGCATGTAATTGTGGCATTATCGATGAATGTAACAATCGTTCTACAACCCGCGAAGATATATCGCACAAAATGGTTAGGTATAAATAAATGTATTCAAACGGTACGAAAAATGGCAAAAGTCGATAATAGAAGTTTTACATTTCGGAACGAGTGCAGAAAGTACTAGAATAATTCGGTACCTTTCCCCTCTGGAAAATGATTGGTCTGCTAATAATCTGTCGAAGAGCCAATTGTATAAAGTGGGCAATCACCATTATCGATAAATTGAAACTTGGAGCGTATCAAGTTTGAAGTCCGATGGAGAACACAGTCGAGGTGTTTGGTTTTGACCTCAGGCTTCGGAACAAAGCTTTGACTTACAGCTTACAAAGCAACCGCGTTGCTGGTACGTCGTGTCTTGTCCGGATAACAGTGTTGCACGTCGCGTTCGTGATAACAGGAATGGAAATGTCTTCTAAGGAACACGACTGATAATATCTGACTTCATGTACGAGGCGCAATGTATCATAAAATATTTTGCCGGTATTTTTTATCCGCTGTCACTTTTTTTCGTACATGAAAGCAATTTCCAAGATAGGGGATGAAAAACACGTTCAAGAAACGTCAAAGAAACCTTAACAGTTCAACAACAAAAACACCAAAATTATGCATTAAACGCATTCGTTCTGGCACGAATGAATAAAATATTTATCAATAATCGAAGTGCGAAATTTTATACAAGTATCTTTGAATCAAATTTTAAGGAAACTGATTGCTTCCTTAAAAATATGTAGTAGCGGGAAAGTACATATAAATCCCACATGCAATAATGAGCTTTCGAAAGCATGGATTTTCATAAATACCTATGGCTTAGTACCTAATTAGTCAATGATACCGATGGATGAATGTATTCTCTCAATTATCCAATTTGCTTTGCAAATACAAAAATGTATACATATGCATGTCGTCGAAGTGTCGATGGGCGATCTTATGCATTTATACAGAATTTTAATGCCTTTAATTAAATAACTTGTTAATACCGCTTTCCATTGAAGCACTGAGACCGTAATATTATTATTTTTTATTTCTGTTTAAATTATTAACTTCCCTGACGAAGTGTATATTATTAAAATTAGGTAGTTTATCAGTTCCAAAGTTATTCGTTTACGATTGTAAAAGAAAAGAATTATTCAATTTTATTTTTTTGGAGATATATATCTATATATAATTATGATATAAATCGCTAAAAATCTGAATAGAAATTTTTTTATATTCATAAGGCAATGTGAAACAGTGATTTTAGTATTCGTAGATCTAATATTAATTGGGAAGGTGGACATTAGGTCAGGATATTCGCATTTTTTGTGTAACGGAACGTTCACGCGCGAAATTAGTGACCATTACCGTGGCGAGGCCGTTCGATTATTGTGCCCCGGTGTTTTGCTAACATGCTCGGATGCATTATGAATTTTCTATTTCTGTATTCCAACGGGGACCAGATGGGAGCGATGCGTGCGGCTGCAATGGCATCACGCGCGAGGGATGAAATCCCGAGCACGAAGAAATATATTATTTTCAATTTAGCGTTTCACGCAGCTGCTCATTATCGATTCCGTGTGTCGTTTGCTCCGTAGAAAATATTAATTCATTCGCGGAATCGTTTAAATACATTTCACAGCAAACGACTATTTTAATATGGCCCCCGGTCGACCCTCCCGTTATCTTCCTCCGAGGGCACCCGCATCAGAATCGCATTAGACATTTCGGTTTTCCAGCCGCTGAACGAATAAAATCCACTCCGAACCGTTTTTCTGTCAACCGCTGTTTTCTTTAACTTCCTTGCTTCGCCAGGAGAAGCCAAACTTATGTAACCCATTCGATTTCTTCCCCTCAAGGGAGTTTATTGATACGGAGAACGTTATTCTACGTTCTGCTCTCCAGTAGCTTCGATTATTTCAATCGTGCTTTTTACTTTCTTTATTTATGCATTAAGCAAACGCTTATAGTTTGTCAATTATTGGTTATTTTAAGTATATAGTACAGTCAGAGTTGGGCAAAATTTTTATGTAAGGCGGTAGATTCGTTACCAGGATTGCAAGGGTGCAGGATTCGCGTTCTCATTTTTCGATAATACAAAAATGGGGTTTTTCAGTAGATAGATAAAAGATCGATCTAGGGCGCTATCTCCCTCAAAAGTCGTAGTTTTTCGTTTACGAGGCGTAATTTGTATTATTCGACAGCATGTAGCTATGAAAATAGCTACATGCGCAGTTGCATGCTTCCGAATAATGCAAATTACGCCTCGCAAACGAAAAAATACGACTTTTGAGGGCGATAGCGCCCTAAATCGATCTTTTATCTAGCGTTTTGCTATTGAAAAATCTCATTTTTGTATTATCGAGAAATGAGAACGCGAATCCCGCACCCTTGCAATCCTGGAAAAAGGGTTCTATCCTCTTAACTAAAATTTTTGTCCAACTCTGAGTACAGTAAACCCCCTTGATCTAAGAAAATGTAAATTGTGAAATTAGAACAGACCCAGCCGATTCTATGTCATCGACTACCCTACCCCGCACGTCAGCGCGAGTCGGTCTGTCGCGGCAGGTCTGGACTAGGGCTGTAACTTTTCCGAAGCTTCGAAGACTTCGAAGCTTCGAAGGATTCGAAGGAACGAAGGGAACTTCGAAGTTTCGAAGTTTCGAAGCTTTGAAGTCTTCCAAGTGCTCGAAAATACAGATTTGGTACAACCGTTATTCGAAATAAATGCCGGTACTCTTCAGTTTTTCCCATGCAAAAAATGCCCCATATAAAAAAGAACTGCGTGCCACTTATCCCAAAATCCTCAAGAAGCACAGTCTCCTAAATTAGTTTAGTGTACACAATAGAAATAGTAGAACTCTCCGTGCGAAGGAACAAGCGCGAATCCGAATTCAGGTAGGTAGGTAAACTCTCCACCGACGACCGTTTTTTTCAATCTTCTAATAATTTACTACGGTGGTTTGAAATTCGATACTTTGATTCTCATCGCCTTCGAATTTTCAGAAATCGAAGTTTCTGAAATCGAAGCTTCGAAACTCGAAATCTTCGACCTTCGAAGGAAAGTTACAGCCCTAGTCTGGACAGGCTTCCGGAGCGCGATAGTGGGAGTAGCCGAATCCGCTGTCATTTTCTGCGTTCAGCGTGGTTGACGAGGTCACAAAAAAAAAAATAGTAGAACTAGACGATCTAAGAAACAGCATGGACTCTCTCTCTAGGATTTTTGTTGGATCAAGGCATTATTGTACCATGATATTATTCAGTCAATAGATGCATTGAATTTTATGCATTTATGATATAAATGGGTACGTGGAGTACGAGTAGTGTTCCGTCGCGCAGCAACAGTCCACGTGTTTTCTTCCGGACAATATTTATGGTGCGTTCGTGACTAAAAATCTTCCTCGAAGATTAAGTAAATTAGGGTCTTCGGCGACCATTCGAGACATTGCCAGAATGCGCCATAGAATTGTCCCTCCGAACGACCACCCGCGACCGTTAAGGATGGTTTCGAATGACCGAGACTTTCGTCGCCCGAGTCAGGTATAGCTTCTCGGAACTACGGGAAGGAGGTCTAAACAGTCGAAGTGTGCTGATTGGTAAATGCAACTTTCGACAGGAACCAATCAGTGCATTTTTCTGTTTCATCACGGTAGGACTGGAAGTCAAGTTCACTCAGTTGAGTTCCACGCTCGAACGCCATGACACTCTCTAGTCCTCGGGTCGCGATCATCAGTACAAAGTTTGTCGTACCAATCTGGCACGCGGTATTTCGTTGTCCAGTGATCAGGACAACCGCGCTAAATTCCGCGTCACATCATTCGAGATCCCTCGCGAGCGCTAGCGTATGAGGCAGGACCTGCTAGATTAGCCTTACTGACGAGTCCACTAGCAGGTCCGGGACGAAACGCTTCTTTAACGAAATTCATTTCAATTCGATCAAAGGTCGCACTCGAAAGTCATTGAACTGGCTGCCCAAGATTAATTTGGCGGGTAGTAAAACATTCGTGCAAGGGCATTCGCGAGTTCGATGTGTCCGCGGTCTTACCGGGCTCAAGATTTGCAATCTTGAGCGGAAACTCATCCGCGCGCCACCCGCGAGTGTCGCCTCATCAAAGCACGACGAAACAGTAGAAAGATAAAAGGAATTTAAGAATAAAAATTATTAAAGGAAGGAGCATGTGCTTCTAATGATTTCTAATTAAAAATGTTTATTTTGCATAAAGGTCCGCAGTCCACTGCTCAGGATATACTCGAATCTACACGTAACGTGCTAAAGTTAAGCTGCCCATCGCACAATCGAATTAACTTTCCGCGCGCGGCATTTGAAATCATACTCGCAGTGATTGAATCGAAGCTGTCGATTTTCTGAGCCATTTAAGACGTCAATTTCGTGCGCCATAACGCCGGTTAATTTAATTTTCACATCGATCTGTAGGCGATACGGGTGTCGATCGATACAAGTTGCGAACGGTATTATTCACGAATGGACATGGAGAGTTTATGGTGCGGCGAGAGAGCAACCGGTTTATTCGCACTGAAATTCTTTTATCCGCCGACCGAGGGTCGATTGTAATATTTTTCACAGTGTTCGGACTGTTATGGGAGCCGGCAGAAAATTAATGACACCTAATCTAAACCGTTTTCGAGCTAAGATCCCCAATACTTATTTTTAAAGAGAATCACGAAGGTACATCGATTGATGGGAAAAAATGCAATGTTGCTGAACAAATTAAAGTGATTGTTCTTTTATTAAATAAATATCTTGTTTCTAATTTTTTATCACAATTTATTATGGTACAATTACTGACCAACATCGGCTTCAAAATTTTTTAAAATTTTTACGAAAAATTAGAGGCACTTTTTTTAAAAACTCGAATCAGAGTTTATAAAAATTTCACTTGAAAAATTGGGGCAGATTGTTAATATCTAACAAAAATATTGGTGAGTTTCAAAAGTCCTTGTACTGAACGTAACATGTAAAAATTATATTAATCGAATAAACATTCAGCGAGTATAGTAGGTATGTGTTTTCGAAAATATATATTTCGTAATTGTGCGTAGCATTTACAACTATATTAATAATGTTTCACGATAAACATTTCAGACTTTTTAGGATTGTCCCGGACACAGTGCGGTGGTCGTTCGATCGATTCGCTCGGTGAAAGAGAGACTATTAATTGCGCAATTTCCTACGGACGGGGTCGCGTAATTAGAAAAATATCGCGGGGTGCAACGGATTGCGCGATGCACCGCTCGCTCGTGGGACAATGCGACCGAGCGGATCGATGGTTGAAATTAATTTAATAGACACGTTCCCGCATAGTCCATTAACTTTTATCTCGTACCGGCATCGGTGTCATTGTCGCAAGCGGATCGCGTTCGCGTCTGCTGCAATTGCGGCCGATTGACAGCGAGCTCGTTCAAGCTCGTTTGGTCGTCACGGTTAATATGATATGCTGACCGATCCAGATCCACTACCTCTCTGCCATTGCTGCTCCCTTGTTATCTAGAAAAACAAATTCCACTCGTCGCATCGTTTCGCATGGTTTTCCACCGTTGCCTCGACGCGCGACAGAACTGTGTATAGCGTTTCTCGCGCCGCTATTAGCACGCTCGAACTGTTCGTCGCTAATGCGGCTTGCTCACGTACGCTGCTACTCGTTGCCGACCCCGTCATCCCCTAGATCGAGACCAACGTGCACACGAGCAGAAATTTATGCGCAAGCCGTGCAACACCCACGAAAAGCACATTTAGCCGCGTTTCCGTCTCGTGACCGGCCGCTACGTTTACGTATCATTACTGCGGCATCTGATTACCAAACGATCAATTTAATCACGATATCTTCTTAGACCTGGATCCCGCGCTATACAGTGCTTTATCGATATAAATCCTCAGCACGGGTCTGCCGAGGGACATTTATGCGCCAGGGATAGTATTCTACTCAGGGATTGACTTTTGCCGAACGTAGATAAGGACAGCCGAGCTCGAGAAGCTCGATCGCCGAGAAGTGTAAACATAACTAATCTGAATTTCTAACTTCTTTATTTTTCATTATTTTTTTATGGGACTTCGAAAAACTTGTAAATGATATTTACTTTAATCGCCTATTACAAGTAAATATCATCGGAATTATATCATATTTGGTATGATTTTGCATTAGAAAAATGCCACGAATACGTTTTTCGAAGTCCCATAAAAAAATAATGAAAAATAAAGAAGTTAGAAATTCGGATTAGTGTGATCTCACCGATATACTCGAGCCGCATGATATCATACTACTCGGCGACCGAGGCCTCTCGAGTTTCACGGCCCCTCAAGGGGGTATACCCCGCAGTAGTGGGGATAGATATGGGACATTTACAGGCCAGACTTTTGGGACATTTATGGATAATATACTGTATATGGCAAACGAGGCGAAACTACTTCTTTAGCTAGGAGAAGTCTGTCCAGAAAGTAATTAGTAGACTAGATTTTTTAGGCAAAATAAAATTGTGGTAATTATAGAGAAAAGGGTACACCTCACCGATTTTGTTGACCTTGAAATACATATGTTGACAAGGACATCATTCTGAACAACTTTTTCCTATGTACATTAAGGAGCATATGATTCCATATACTTTAACCAGAATAACATTTTTATGAATGGACCAAACGACTTCAATTTCTCTGTAAGACTAGAAGAATTAGTTTAGTAAATGACGTCTAATAAATAAGTTAAAAAATGCATTTGCTCGGAATTGTGAAAAACAATAGTAAAAATTGATTTTTCCAACTTTTTTAGCCGGGCCAGTAACGAAAATTTAAAATATGTGTTTTGTAAACTCGTATGAATTATATACGTTCTGAAAATTTCATTGGTTAAGCGGTTTACGAATTATAAACGATCAAATGTGGTAAAAATTGCAATTTTTTCTGATTTTCGGCCTTTTTATCACTTTTTATCACAATTCATTAACCGATTAACCAATGTCAATGAAATTTTCAGAACGTATATAATTCATACGAGTTTAAATTTTCGTTATTGGCCCAGCTATAAAAGTTGTAAAAATCAATTTTTACTACTGTTTTTCACAATTCCGACCAAATACGTTTTTTGAACTTAATTGTTAGACGTCATTTACTGAAGTAATTCTTCTAGCTTTACAGAGGAATTGAAGTCGTTTGGTCCATTCATAAAAATGTTATTCTGATTTAAAGTGTGTGGAATCAGTTATGCTGTTTACTGTATGTTGCCGCCGCTCGGCTTTAGTTCCTGAGATATTCTCAAGAAACTGTTGTTGCTAGTAGAATAATCTGGGTTTGGTCTGACTTAGGTTATTGTCATGAATTACTTTTCAATCAATTAGGAAATCGATTACTTCGTTGTAATTATTGCATATATTTAAAAATTCTTATAATTTCATTGAATAATATATACTCTTCTTGCTAAATGGACAGAACAGAGATTTGTCGTTTACTGAAGTATACGATCTGGAATAGCTAAGATAATTGGAAATTGTATTTTTTTTTATCTCTCCCATATCTTCTATGTACAATATTTAAATTTTTTTATTTAAAAAATAACATCAATCATTTGAGACCACTTGATATCAATCAAATTACACAGAAAATAATTTTGACTTTGTAAAAATTAAAGAAGATATTCTTTGGATCACACTTAACATAAAACACCGACTGTATACCTGTCATGTACTTTAAATTGTTAGTTAAAATAACATACGAAGAACGTATCTTGCGAAGTTCTTCAAGAAAGGAAACCTATTTCTACAGTTTTTAGTTTATCAAAGGTTTTAATACAGGGTATGAAATTTCAATTTTTAATTTCATAGCGTTTGCTTGGAAGAATATGAAAAAATTCAATGGTAAATATTGTGAGGTGCAAGTAAGGCTTTCGCTTCGAAGGCTGTTTTAATGATATTGTTACGCCACCGCACCATTCAATTAATACCGCAAGTAATTTAATAGAATCTCTTGTATACCCGTTGCAGGGATCAAGTATCCCATATTTATAATCATGTCTTGCGGGAACGAGTTTTCGTATAATTTTACTGGCGGATCAAAATTTTAGTCGAGAATCATTAGAAACCATGCAAAATTCACCGTGATTACCATGCATCGAAGATGCACCGTAAAATTCGCTATTGGCGGATGCAATAATGAAGTTTCTGGAACAACGTGATGAGACTCGGAGTCTTCTCTCGAACAAAGCCTTAAAAATTAACGGAGCTTCTAAATTGTTTATTTTCGAAGTTTCATGGGCTCGAACTTTATTTTCATCTTCTCTCCCGCGAATTTATCACAAATTATCACCTCATTGTTTCTGCAGGAAATAATTAAACCTTCCACTACGAGAGTGCACATGTCCATGTAGAGTTGCATGCTACAACTGCACTAGACATTTTATGCAATTATTGGGAAGAATTGTGAAGTTATTGATTGATAGACAATGGTATGCGATATTGGAAATATCGATTACCAATAAATGTAGTAATGATTTTCTTATTATATGAACATGTCGTACTATTGTGGTTATATAAAATAAATATTAGGTATGCAAATAAGTTCTTTCCCCTTTTTTTCCAAATTCAAGATTTTATTAATAAAATTTAATAAAAATCTGTCTGGTGACTTCCAATCTTTCTGCCAATTCTTCTTGCGTCTTGGTCGGATTTTCGTTGAGCAATTCCTTTGACTCATCGTCATCGAATTTTCTCGGTGCACCTGAACGATCGTCATCTTCCAAATAAAAATTTCCGGTTTTAAATCTTTGGTACCACTTTTTGCATGTTCTGTGAGATACAGCGTTCTCTCCCAGTGCCGCACAAACCACTTCAGTGGCTTCAACAGTTGATTTCCTAAACTGGAATGCAAAGAGTAAGCAGTGATACAAATGATGCTTCTCGCATGCCATATTGCTTGAAATTGTTGCACAGAACTGGAAACTCTTAAAGCGCTCATCACGACTCTTCTTAAAACTAAAAGAACGATCTTTTAGACGGCACCAAAATCGGGAAGTAATTCGAATTCAATCAGAAGTTATGATCGTAGACAAAAAGAGGAAGGAACTTATTTGCACACCTAATAGAAATTGAAGTTATTAATTGGTCGTAGATAGCGATATAAGATATTGGAAATATCGATTACAAATAGATGTAGTAACGATTTTCTAATTATATTAACTCTCATCCGTCCCTCATTTCACGATCTGAATCTGTCCCTCGGTGTCAAATTGACACAGTGATAAAAAGTAAAAAAAATTTCGATGTTTTTTTAGTCAAACTGATGAGTTAACATTTACATCTCAGGTTTTTCGGTTATGTGTTCCGCATGAAAAAAATAAAAGTCACACAAAGTTTCGGGAAAATTTACCTACAAATAACAGAGCAGTATAACTTATTTCGGGAAAACTGTGTCAAATTGACACGAGGGATGAAGGTTAACATGTAGTAATATTGTGGTTATCTCCTATTTATATAATTAAAAATTAAATGCTGATCGTTGGTAAGCGCATCACTTGAGAACGGCTGGACCGATTTGGCTTTTTTTTACAAAATGTTCGTAATAGTCCGAATAAGGTTTTTAGGGAAAGAAAAATTGGAAAAGTTGCTCGGAAAAATGGAAAATTCGGGAAAAAATGAAAGTGCTTTTTTCACCCGCCCGGAGGGCCTGGTTGCGAGGGCGTGCCGTAGGCATCCCATGAGCAGCCAGTATAAAATAAATATCAATTATGTCGTTATTATGAAAATATACAAAGTTGTTATCATCCGCATTCACAATAATTATGTCCCAAAAGAGCAACATGTTAAATACGAGACCTGCAGAATTTATTGTTGCACATTATATTTTTCTGCTACTTCATATTCAATTTGGTATACTGTCATTATTTTTAATAACGCGATGTAAGCGGAGTGGAAGCCTGGCAGAGTTCGCACGGCGGCGAACGCGTTAATGGCAATGCCCCATCGAATACCGATGCTTATTTTAATGCACACATTTTCTATAGATCGGTGTGAATTTTCGACTCGGCGAGACTACGCTTAATATTATATAACAAATGCAGCAATCCGTGCCAATTAATTTACTCTACCCGCGGCAACCGTGGAGCTTAATGTCGGCGAGCGTGGATTTACAAAACCGGACGCCCGACAAAAATTCCGCGTGTAATAATACGGGGCGCAAGTTACTTCGTAAATTTCCATTAATATTTACAACTACACGTCAAATTGTCAATTATAAATGCAAGTTTAATACTGCGTACACAAATTGTACGTGTGATTATCATTCAATTACAACTGCGAGGAACGCGAGCGCCAACGCGAAATGAAATTAGTTGTCCTGCTTCCATTGGCATAAACTATTACGCAACGTAGAATATTTCGCGTAGCGTTCCCGCGATTTTCCATGTAATGCTCTGCGGCGCGGCGTGATACACTGTCTGTCAAATACTTAATTCTGTTTCGAAAACAACGATGTTTTCCGAAACTCGCGGTTCCGAAACTCCATTTTACCTTTCAAGTTGTTAGATACGGGTTTTGTATCTGTTTAACCAATTGACATCCGACGTTTAAGCTTATTTGCGAAGGCAGCTTCAATTTGAGGAATAAATAATGACAGTCGTTATTGTTACGGCTTCATGCAATTTTCCAATTTCGTAGTTCATTTTATTCAAGCTACACAGGGGAAACATTCACAGATATTTATGCATTTACGAAGAAGTTGGTTGGGTGAAATATGAAACAGTTTTAGATTAGTTTATTTTAAGAAACAAAGATTAGAAAAATAAGAATATTTTTATTTTATTTTTTTATTTTATTCCTGCTGCTCACAATCGAACATTTTTACTTTGCATAAAAATCTGCAGTCTACTTAGTATTATTCGAAGCAAATACAAAAAATGGCTTTACCTATAGTTTTTCTTTCATTTCAAGTAAAGTTAAATTGTGACAGTATTCATGATAACAGGAATGGAAATATCTTCCAAGGAACACAACTGATAATATCTGACTTCGTGTACGAAACACAATGTATCATAAAATATTTTGCCGGTATCTTTTATCCACTGTCATTTTTCTTTCGCACATGAAAGCAATTTTCAAGATAGGGGATGAAAAGCACGTTCAAGAAACGTCAAAGAAACCTTAACAGTCCAACAAAAATTAAACCAAAATTATGCATTCAACGCATTCATTCTGACACGAATGAACAAAACATTTATCAATAATCGAAGTGCGAAATTTTGTACACCCAGATCAATTATCTAAGATTAGAAAAATAAAAAAATATTGTGATGTTGTTTTCAGTGTAATAAAGTCATTGATCAAATCAATTTTTATTTTATTCCTGCTGCTCACAATCGATGCAGAACATTTTTATTTTGAATAAAAATCCGCAGTCTACTTATTATTATTCGAAGCAAATACAAAAATTGACTTCATCTATAATTTTTCTTTTATTTCAAGTAAAGTTAAATTGTGACCTTTAATAGTCACTACTGTGCCTAATCATAACTTTTATAATCAACCCTTCTTTTCCATAAAATAGGATGTGCAATGAAAAGTGTATAAAAACAGAAACTCATTATTGCTGAAAATCTTCCAATTACTGGTATAGAGATTACCAAAGGGAGTGCGTTACGGGCAAATAACAAGTGAACAAAGTTCGAGCTGGGTCTCGTAGAATTTATGAACGTCCCGAAATTTCATCCACCACGGGCAACACAAAATTCATATTCATTATTTGCGTAAGAACCGAGCCATTTTCCCGAACATGGATCACGATTATTCGTGCGTTACGATTGTACGGGAACCACTACAGTATAAATCCTCCGGCAGCACCGAGGGCAGCATAATCTCCTTGTGTTTCACGGTTCGGGAGCGTTGTATACATAATATCGGGGAGCGTGCAGCATACTTTATTTAATTCCTTTCAGCGACTTCGTCGGTAGCAGGCGCCATCGCATCGCTGCGCTGCAGCCGGCCGAACACACGAGGATGTTGTTTACGGTAACCTACGCAGAAACAGATGAAGATATACGACTAGATGTTTTTGCAATCGAATTAATACAGCCGGGCGCATTTTCCACCGGGACACTGTTATCGAGCGAGTCTAGCGTTGCCGTCCATTACATAAATAACAGAAATCCTTGACAGACGATGCTCGGCCCGATCGATGCTTCGTAAACATTTCTTTATTCCAGATAAACATTTGTTTTTTCATAAATCTATTCCCAGTCGGATCCTCTTAGCTAATCCAAGCAAGGAGATTTTCAGGAATCTTTTCTGGAAAAATTACTGGATTACCTTTCTTTAACTAGTACCTTGTTTAAAAGTATATACAGGATGTTTCGTTTATCTTTGAACGGAAATATTTCATAACGCACTGAAGTTCCAAAAAAAATTTATTTACAAAAATCGTTCGGTACGAAGGGAACAATCGTATGGTGTCATTTTTTCGGGACTGTGATGGTGGGGAGGGGGAATTTAAAAAACAAAGTGTTTTTTAAATGGAACTATATACTTTTTTTGTCATACCACGATAGCATTTTCCGAGACGAATTCAACGATATATCACATTATGTTATTTACTGTTACAAAACATTAGAAATTACAGGGTGTTTCACGCAAATTGTTTCAGGCCATAACTCCGTTATTAATGCATTTACGAAAAAATATCAGAAGAGAAAGATCAATGATTCGAAGAGCGCTACATTCGTAGGCCCCTAGATTTTTTTTTGCAACTGTGCATGTGCAATTAACAATTGCATAATTTCTTTAAATAGAAATGCATATCTTTTATGCATTATTCGATTCCTCTGTTCATTCTACGTAAAAACTTATTAGGGTACCATGGCAAAAAAATTATTTGTTCTCGAGATATTTTCAAAACCTATTTTTTTCCAGATATATCGTTGAATTCGTCTCGGAAAATGCTATCGTGGTATGACAAAAAAAATATATGGTTCCATTTAAGAAACTTATTTTGTTTTTGAAATCCCCCCTCCCCACCGTCATAGTCCCGAAAAAATAACACCGTATGATTGTTTCCCTCGTACCGAACAATTTTTGTAAATAAATTTTTATTGTGACTTCAGTGCGTCACGAGATATTTCCGTTCAAAGATAAACGAAACACCCTGTATGTTGTGAAATTTCTGGTAATTTTTTGGTACCAGAATCATAAAAAATACCTGAATAATAGCATCCCTTCCAAAAGTTGTTTTCCCAAGACTTTGGAAAGAACGTTGTTGGTCCTTTTCCTTCAAGAAGTATCTTGTTTAGAAGAGTATACATATATTGGGCAACTTGTAGCAACTTTGTTGTTGTTGCAAAATTTTCACCATCGTGAAAAGAAATTTTGCTCTAAATCATGCAACATGTTAGAATGGAGACAGTAAAAGTTTACGATTCTGTATTTCACGGGTGTTCCTCCGCAATTCCATTTCAAGCGAAAAATCAATATCTTATGAAGGAAGAGCAGCAACAAGTAGAACACGTTCCTAAAATTTAGTCAGATATATTTCAGTTGGTGCGAGTATGCGTGTTTCATATTCGCGTAGTGTCTTCCCCTAGAGACGGCAGTTCGTACCTTGGATTTTTACAGAAGGAACCACGAGTCACGAATAACAGGAGTGCCGTGTTGGATCGATAACATATCACGAGCGTAACGCGTACTCGGTCTCCTGATATGCGAGTCTAGGGGTGATTTGTATCATCGGTTCGCCTCGGAGTTCTTGGCTTATATTTGGATCCGAAAGCATTACCTTCGACTGTATTTCTCGGTTCACCTACGAGAAATGGATTTTCGGGTACGTCGAGTGCTATTATTTTTGCGAAACTCTACCCGACTGTACCAATATTATCTTAATTGAACGTACGAGATAACGAGCACGAAACTGCACCAAAATTAGAGTACATTTGTGGACTATTTTTCAAACAGACGTTTCATTGAAATACAGCAAAGCCTTGATCTGAGAAAAATTCTCGGACCGTATTGTTTCTTGGATCGTGTAGGGTAAACTGTACAATGATTGGCACCCTAAGCCAAAATCGTAGTAAAAATCTTTTTATCTTTTTTTGAAATGTTTAAACGAGCTTAACTTTCTATTATTACAAGCTGATAGAGATTTTTCAGCAAAACTAAACAGTTTTACGAGTCATAAATCTTTTGTTATAAAATATATTCAGTGAATAACAATCGTAAGACAAATAGGACAGTCATTGGTACTTTTGCTAACAGTCATATGTGGAACTCTGTTATCAATCAATAAAAAATTTAAATCAAAAGTGCCAATAACTACTGCAGTGCCAGCAATAGTACAGTTTACCCTAGTTCTACTACTTACTTATTTGTTTGACTTCTAAACTTCTTCTTCTATACTTCTTTCTAAAACTTACTATATACCGTCTATTAAACCAGACCTGTTACTAATTAATTAATGTCATTTTAACCAGATAAATGCCAAACTTTATTGTAATACCAAAGTTCTTAGCCATAACTTAAAAAAATTATGACATAATTACCAGTAGATAATGTGTTAATACACTTGACAACGCGACCAGAAAGAAATCAAACATTTCTTAATGCCTTGAAACGGAGAATGAATGAACTTCAACTCTAAGAAACGTACGGGTGTTGAATATGAATAACAATTATTATCGTACGTCGTGCTTCTTTTAATACGTTGGAATAAAATTAGCTCCAAGTCGTACAGAGTTTCTTCTCGCCCCGTAACGAGTAATTTCGCCAGTTAATTATTCAATGTAATAAATTGCCGGGAAAGAAATATTATTAATGATGCAGGGGGTGGGGAGGGAGGGTGAGTGCGATGGAATCGGCGAACAATGCAGAAAATTTCTTGCCGGACGCGGCGGTAACAAAGAAAGGAAAGCAGGCCACGGGTGAACTTGCGACCGGTCGATCCGGGCCGGTCGTTTATCATCACAGGTCAGTTCCCTTTAGCCTGACATGCAAAAGTCGCGTCGGGGCCAGCGACTTCCGGTTGGTATCACGTGTGCGTCTGGTCCGTATTCGCGATTCCCCATGATTTACTCGATCCCCTCGGAAACTTTCTAGCCGCGAGTGCTTTCGCAATTGCGCTCGGCGCGGCGCGGCGGAGGGTTCCCTCCTCTTCTTTTTTTCCTCTCCGACAACCGGAAAGAAATGTTTTCCAGGTGAATTTCCTCGTACGCCCATCGCGGACAAAGCGTGGCCCCGAGACGAAAGACGGCAGAAATATTTCTTGAGGAAGTTTCGATTCACCCGACAGGTCGGAAGAACGATCGCGCGAATTTCTGATTCGTCGAGCACGCCCGCGGAAAGTTGCCCGCTCTACGCGCGCGCCCACTAAATCAACACTGCCGCGATGGACCACCGCGAAACTCGAATCGGAATTTTCCACGATTATCGGTGCCGCCGCTGATTTAATGGCTGACCTTCTCGCGAACCGATGTACGATCGATGATTAAACGGTTCGTGCTACTTACAGTGGTTCGGAAAAGTATGGCCGCGCTGAATTCCCGATTTTCGGAACATCGTAGATATCCGAACTTTCATCGCGTCATAATTCCATGAAGGGGAGTCCCTACGACAATAATATTTTACATTACTTTACAAAAATAAAATTTAGGTTTGATCTCTATCTTTGAAGTTCAAGGTCATTCGAAGGTCATGTCACAGTACATATTTGAATGTACTTTTTTATGAGCTGCGCGATTCGACACGAAAATAAATGTAGTTATTTAAAAAAAAATCTACGATCTTGGAAACTACGAGGAAAAACATTTAAAAAGACAATCCTTGCAGGATACTGACCACCAGATACCAGTCCAATTACATCTAAAAAATTGTTGACTTTATCAACATTAGAGAAGATATGCTGAGAGTCACATTTAACTGACACATCCTGTATATGCATAATTTGATTGCTCACATAAATTATTGGTACTGCACGCTAAATGGTGTTTATATCTCATCAAGATATATGTTCCGTTTTATAAAACGTTTAAACAATGAACGTAGACAGCGAAATGAATGCTGGTAACGAACACGTTAAACCACAATTAATGTATATTTTACATCGTGATAATTCCTGTTAATGAGGTCGGTGTGATTCATTTAGTGATGAAATGTGAAATACAGAAATGCCTTACGGCCGGAAAAGTTAAGCGAGCTTTCAAATACCTTAACTAAATGATGTGATACAAAAGTAACGTTTATGCTCGGTAATGGTTTGTCTTATTTATTTATTCCGCTCGTAGTATACGCTAATCGCATAGGTCACGGATGATTTTACCACTCGGGGGAACATAAATTGAATATTTTATAGTAAACTTGTTCGATAAACGTGTACAATACAAGTGTGCGTACACTGACTGGCGAAAGTGTACGTCTACTTGTCTTCTCGAAAGACGAAATGTATACTTATGTACGCCAAATATTTTTCTTCAAGTATAATCTCTTCCTTGAGGTATAATTGCATTAATAAAAAAAAATCGGTCATCTTTACACCAGTCTTCTTTAACACCAGAAAAAAGACAAATAAATAGATACAGTAAGCCACCAAAGTATTCGAATGCCCTTTAAAACAGAATAACTTTTTTATATGTATGTATGTTTATTACTTGTTCCCTTACGGGTTACAAGGAGATCCCGTTCCCTTTACAATATAAACATTTTACATTTGCAATTACTCTTTATCTCTGTACAAAATGTAAATATATTTTTCTTTTCTTTTACACTCTCTCTCCCTCTCTCTCTCTCACACACACACATCCCTCCTCTCCCTCCCTTGTCTTTCTCTTAGTCTTCTTTCTGCCTCTTCCCACATTTTTCTTCTACCCACGTACAAGCTGTTGAAAATGGTAAAAATTGGTAAAATACACGACTTTTGATCAGTTTTTGCTTAAAATCCAGAGA
The DNA here is from genome assembly GCA_028455795.1 of Lasioglossum marginatum. Classification (NCBI taxonomy): domain Eukaryota; kingdom Metazoa; phylum Arthropoda; class Insecta; order Hymenoptera; family Halictidae; genus Lasioglossum; species Lasioglossum marginatum. The sequence continues at coordinate 4,753,818 of CM052259.1, read as the reverse complement.
ATCGTACATCTTTCGATGCGTGTCGTTTTTTCCTGCGTCAACCGATTTCAATGAAATTTTCAGCACGAGTATAACTAACATAGATCTACAAAGAATATATCTTAAATTTTCATTAAGGGCCCAAATAAAAAAGTGTTAAAAAATGCCTTTTGTATTTTTGCATGTAATCTTGTAAATTATAATTTTTGGAAAATCTTTTTTTCATATCATTTCATAAACCAATGCTTCTAATCGATTATAAAAAATCAGGTCGTTTGGTACAATTATAAAAAAGTTATTCCGTTTTAAAGAGCGTTCGAATGCTTTCGTGGGGCTCACTGTAAGTGTATACTCGAACCACAAGTGTGTTCGTTGTAATTGTAAATTGTAACGCAAGGGTAACTTATAAGAGGGATCTGGAGCGTTTCTTTCCGGCGGTGTGCATTAACATGTCGTAACTAATCCGGGTCGGTAATAAATAATTCTAATAACGTGTCGCGGATTAACATCGCGCCGGCCGGCACGAGTTTCCGCGGATCTTCGAGGTAACACGTAATTTCTCAAACCGAACGTTCTCTCGGCCTCCGTTTACACGTAGGTACGTGACCTGCGTTCGTTTGTATGCATTACAACGGCACATATTACGTTGCGCGACTTCGTCTCCAGCCGGGAGAACGAGCCATCTTCCTGATGGATAGCGCGGTTGGTTTACGGAACCGAAAGCTCTCGGATTATATCCATGGGCCCACGGCTTGCAAACGCGTGCGCGAGCCCCCGAGACATGCTATAGAGTAGTATAGAAGAGTATAGTGAGAGAAAGCAGAATATGCGAGGGAAAGGGGAGAAGGACAAGCCAGACGATAAAAGCCGTTCTGAAAGATGCAAATATTTGACGCGGTATCGGCACGCCGCGCCTCGGCGCCGTGGAAAAAGAGGAAACTAAGCGTTCGATAAACGCGCCGCGGGGCAAACGCGTGATCATTACTCTGACGTTTACCCCCTTGATCTATGAGTGGTGTCGATCCTGAATAAGGATCGCTTGTGAAAATGTTTTTCCAGGTAGACGTGCTACTCCTCCTTTGCTCCCGTTGTGCGTGAAATGAAATTATGGAATCTATGCATGTGTATTTCGAAAGAAGGAAGTTCTACTTATTTATTGCCTAGTTGTGCAGAGTTATACAGGCTGTCCCAAAAATGTTGCATTCCATTGAGAAGGCTGAGTCCTAAGGTCATTTAAAGAAACCGTTTCCTTTCCGAAAATATTCTCCGCGGCTTCGTTAAGGAGTTATTAACGAAAAACGCGGACCAATTAGAGTGCGGCTACAGTAGAACGTGGCGCTGGCGTTGGCCAAGCCGGAATCCTCGCTAGTAGCCGCGCTCCGATTGGTCCGCGTTTTTCGATAATAACTCTTTAACAAAGTCGTGGAGAACAAAGGTTACTCCAAATGACTTCAGGAATCACTAGCTGAGTGTTATTGATTCTTCTCGATCTTCATAACCTCCGAAGCACTAAGTGTGTGTACACGAGTGTTCCAAGAAATGGTTCAGTTGCCGCTACTCTCGAAAATACATTTGAACTTCCCTATTGAAATTTCTAAAAGGGATGGTAGAACAACAGCGAGAAACAGAAAAATGGTCATTGCATTTTTTAGAACACCACAAGCTGACTGAAATCGATGGCTCTCTGCAAACTGCAAAACTTACTTTAGATTGCGCAATTTGTTAAATTGCACAATTTGCAGAAATGTGGCAGTATTTCTTTAAAAAATGAACCTCACCTTGTCTTCTTGCTTTCTACTGGAGAAGCATGTGAAGCTGTTTATTCTGAACTTCCTCTTCAAACTCGACAAACTTGTTCAACTTAAACATTTATTAAGTAACAAAATTTCTATCTCGACCATTTACTCCTCATTTTTATCAGTCTATCACCTAACCCATTTATAATCCTACTTCACCGATTCCGGAACGACATATCGAAAGATCAGATCGATTCGTCTCGTCTCATCCGGGAAACCTTGTTTCTTTCGGAAACGTGCAGTTCCCAGCGGACGAACTTGACATATCGTCGCGCCGGCGTCGCCCGACGTTGTGTAAATATGTATAATCCGATTCCACCCGCTGATTGATGCATTTAACGACCGACCGAGAGATTTATGAAAAATTCATTTTCTAAGTAAGCGCGAAGCGCGCGTGCACACGCGATCAAATGGGATTCACGTTCTGTGCCCGCCGGGAGCAGTTAAGTGTTTCCTGACGAACGAGTGTTTTATCGCTTACGGGCACGTAAAATAAAGTGGATATAAATGGAACAGCCGCGCGAGGACCATAAAGCAACGAACCGAAAAAAAAGAAAAAATAGCAGGAGAAAAAAAAAGGAGAAACAACATTTATGATTCAGCCGAACGTATTGTAACTGCTGTTCTACATACCGGCGTCCTTCTCCCATCTCCTCCCGGTGGCGATGAAAGCGTACGAACTGCGATAAAAGCGCTGGGCGGCGCGGCGCCGACGTTCACAGAGTTTCGAGGAACGTCGATTATGCAGACGATCCGTGGCTGTATTATCGATAAACAATTGCCATCGGCGCGGAACGTCGGAGCTTTTCAAAGTCATTGCACGTACGAAACTTCGCCTGCTATACGGCGTTATACCGTCGGCGCACGTGTGCGCGCCGCGCGCGGCGGGTTCACCGACACGTGTGCACAGAAACGGACTGTAGAAGCGTGTTCTCGCGCGAGGGTTAGTTCGCCCGACGCAACGCACCGTCGTCGTCGTCAAGAACCTTCGCGGAATTCATATTTGTCGCGATAAAATCGCTACACGAACGCAACGGCCAGAAAACGCTGGCTTATTTCAATTAAGGTTCAGACGCCCTGGCCTCGCGGCAGCGGCATCCTGGCTTAATTAAAGTGTTCGAGGAATACCTATGATGACGCCCTGATTCGCCGGGAGAAAGACAATATTTCTACTTATTGATTATGTATTGGGTCGTTCGGTAAGGCATTTCGTTTTCTTAAGAGAAGATGAAAGCCAATTTTTTACTATCTAGAATAAGTTTTATGACATTTTGTTCTATGGTCTCTTGCGATTTTTCAGGCAACTTAAAGATCCCATGCTCGTAGAATTTCTGTTTTTTATTAGGAAAATATTGGGTTGTATGACTTTTCACGACTTTACTTGAAATGAAATTTGCATCGCATAAAAAATGTTGAGAAAAGCGAAAAAGATAGTAATCGATGGTACATCCTCTCTTTAAACAGCGCACAACTTTTTCTTTCGTGCACTACATTTTTATCCTTGCGGTAATAAAAAAGCAAAAGGTGATGGAAATGCGTACTTTGATTTTGCATATTTGATGTGACGATAAAAACATACTTGAAAGATTTGAAAGCACTACAAGGTAGGAAATTACGTCCGAAATGTCAGCTGTCAAGATATACCACGATTTTGTGATTTAAAATAATGTTAGTAATAACAATGGAAGCAATGCCATCTCTACACGAAAAACGAAATGGCTTTCCGAACGACCGAATAGTTGTACAGAATTGTATTAATCGGACGTTTGGGTCATGCCATGCCAATCGAATTTGCCTTCGAAGTTCCCAATTTTTGCCCATTTTGGCGAAAACGGGCCTCAGAAGGGATTGTGCTATTCTAAAATGATATTTTCAACCTCGACAACTAACTTCATATAATAAATAAATAAGTAACTTTATAAAGTCAAAAAATGTAAACAAATTCTTTCTTTGCGTTTTTCTCCATGATGGACCAGAGCGATATAAATTTTGAAAAAAATATGGTGATATACATTTCTGGCAGTTTCCCCTTCAAAATGAGCCCTTCAAAAGGATGGAGAATTGAAAATTGGTGTCACAATGTGCTAGAAAGGATACGGTGTACCTATTATGGTCAGTTTTCTATACCGCGCAATTAATTTGGTTGTGAGTAAAGAACCATTAATAATTGATCCCGTAAGCGGACAAATTATTCAGCGAGAGATGCAACCGGAAATTCCGCTCGCTTTGTACTCGACGTGTTTGATAAAAAATTAGAGGACCTTGAGGCACTATTAACAATCGTTCCGCGATCGTCTTTGTGGTCGATTGTCAAACGGATCTAATACAATTATCGGGGAAGTCGTTGAATCGGGTCGGTGGAAAGTGGTGCGCGAAACGGAACGCGTACTCTCGGCATAATTTGAGCTTCGGTTGCCGTGGATCGGCGGAATGCTGAGCTGAACTCTCGAAATCCCCGGACGGTGGGGCCGTGTAAAGGATCGCGGGCCGTCGGACTATATTAGAGAGATATTAGCACACGCGAAGTCTACGAGCGAATCGAAATGAGCCCGCGAGGGCGGTTCCGCATCGACGCATATGCGCAATCGTCCTCGGAATGGCCGGTCCGTGTGCCATGCGGAATTTAAGGGAGGAATCGACCGCGCAAGAAGCTAGCCTAATTAACAGATAACGGTCAACCGGGATGGAGTTTATCCGTCGGCGAAACGGCATCGCCGAATGCCTCGGCGATACATTAGCCCTGTCACGGGCTTAATGTACTCTCTCGACGTTGTTTAGGGTCGACGGAAGTTCTGCCAGAATCCAACCCACCGGAAAGATGCGACTCCAATTACCAAATGCGCAAATGTTTTTAATAATCAGGTCCTTTAACGTTTTAACTGGGCGATTATTATTATTAGATTTGATAATAAAAATTTTACTATAGTCGACGTAAATATAATATATGTAGCTTCTACCAATATCGATGCTATGATACGACGAAGTGAAAGAGTTATTCAATGAAGAAGATAATGAATAGTGATGGCGAACTCGAATAATGAATCAACCTTCCGCAGTCGGAGCGATTTTAACTCGAAAATTAAACATTTCTTCCGACCTAGAATAATTCCATTCTATATGATTTTTTTCATTTTATGGATATGAATTTAATATAATACCTCATATTTAAATGTGTAGTAATTGTAAAACCAACATATTTAATAATGTAAACAATATTTTGAACAGTGGTATAGCAATGTGGTAGTGGTGCCTCATTGCCAGAGTCCCACTCGAGTGCTAAGGGTTAACTTGTCATCCCCAATTAAGAGCGTAAATCAAAAGAGGGTAGTAGCCAAGTATGGAACACTTATATAAAATAATGAAACGAATAAACATGAAAAGAATAAAATGTACACAGTTTGGGTTAATAGGTTGCATAGAAAAATTGTTACAACTATGAATAAGAGTATAATATTTATTCATTAAATGAAGAAATAGTGATGGCGAACTCAAATAATGAATTAACTTGTTATCCCAATGAAAAGCGTAAATTAAAAGAGGTAGTAGCCAACTATGGAACACTGTTTTCGTCAAAATCGATTGTAGCACACTACACAAAGGCAGTATAAAGAATAAAATGTACACAGTTTGGACTAACAGCACAGAAAAATTGATACACCTATGATTTCGTGGAGACTGATTTCCCAAGAAATACATACAGCGACATTCTGACGGCATAGTAGAGTGCTTAATAAATGGCACCGCTATCAGGTTTATGCTGTTAAGGTCCTTGTACACTAATTTTCATTATGGGAATTATCGGCACGCTTTATAATGGCGATCGATGGGTGCTAAAGCGATTCGAATTTGGCCCGAAAACGCGAATTAATCCAGATTTCAGGTAGAACGTGATGGAACATTTCAAGGATAGAAAGTTGAAGGCCCAGTTCCGGAAGTTTTGTTAATTTCGCGAAGACTCCAGTTCTTACTCGGACAAACCCGTGCACGCAGAAACTTCAAAGCCGTGGCCCGATCAAGAAGGCAATTCGTTTACTCTGAACTCCCTCTTCTCTCGCCGCATCAACCCTACGGCTTTGTCATCGTTATTCTGAACGCGTCGTGGTATATATCGTCTCTTAACTTTTCCGCTTTAAAGTTTAACTTCGCTCGCGCCAACACCCATGGCTCCTTTCTCCTTAGTCCCTTTGCAAACTTCGTTACAGACGTACTGCGTGAATACCTTTATAGACTTAACGACCGCTTAGTCACGCATCAGACAACACCTTTGATGTTAGGGAAACTGACGAAGCTAAAATTGTATCGTAAAATCCTATTATGCGATCCTAAATCTACTTGCGCGGAACGTTACTTAACAGACGAAAACCAATGCTATAGAACGAGCATTTACGACGAAGCGACGTTAAACAAAAATAGACTGACATTTCAAATTGTCGAGATACAGTTTTATTTTAGTAGCTGCCACTCACGGTAAGACTCATTGTTAGTCTCAATGAGCTATGACTGGTTCTTATAAATAGATTGTGAATTTTTATGCAAATTAAAAATTGCCTGCATGAGTTGCAAGATACTGCTTAATTATTGTAAACAAATTACAAGGAGGCTACCACCTCTTCCTTTAACCCTTAGCAGTCAAGGGGTCTCTACTAAAAATTGCTGTACCATTATTCACAATATCTAATCAATTATTACACATTTAAGTATTGTATGAGGTATCGAGTTTATATTCATAAATTGAAAAGAATCATATACAATGGAATTATTCTAGGTGGGAAGAAAAATGTTTAATTTTCAAGTAAATTAGCACCGACTGCAAAAGATTATTATTTAGTCAGTGAACGATCACTGTTTGTACGGTGATGTTTAATTAACCTCATTTATTCCGGAAAGAACACTAAACAAAGGAAACATATTTCAAGGGATCAGGAGACAGCCTTCCCCATTGTTAGCATTACCACACGAAGAAAGTAGATTAGCCACAGTGGACGATCCATGCGTAACGAAAGGGAAGACATAGGAACGAATTCGGAGGGATGATTAACGATCCGTTTAAAACCCTTTCTCGGTACGTAATTATTCTTCATGCGGTTCGGCTAGCACTGGATGTCGGAACTTCTGACCGGTATAAATCCGGCGATAAATATATTATAGCGATAATACAACGGGGGCGGAACTTTCTAATAGATCGAGACGGCACTTTATAGGAACAGCAGCCGGCAAAGTTGCCAAGTTCCGAATATATAATATGCGGGGTAAGATCAACCGATGCTCTGTACGGAGTAGCGGACGTAACTCGATAATAGCTGAGTAACGAAATTAACGTCAGATTTACATAATTGCATAGCCACCTATTGAAACGTTTGTCTTCTGGCTTCAGGAGATAGCCACGCTGACCAAGGTTTGATGTTCGCCGTGGGAAGCGTACCGTTGTTACGTGCACGCGTACTTGTTTACACTGTAACATCAATATCTTGCTATCATTCGGAGCGTGTAGAAGCAAAACGTACGATACCCTTCCGCTGTAAAAAAAGGTTATCGCTGGACTGCGGATTTTTATGCAAAATAAACATTGTTTGTGCCAACTGCACCAGATAAAACTCCTGGTTTTTTCTTCAGTAATTATTAAAACTGTTGAAATATTTCCGTGACAAATTTTTTAATGAACTGATCTATTTATAATATAAATTATTTAGAAATCTGGATATGTTTTGGATCAAAATTTGACTATATATCAAATGCAAGCCTGAGTAAATTTTTCTATTTCATGACTGACGTATGTCACTTTATAATAATAATGACAAGATTGTATATATTCAGGTTTCACACAAATTTTTTAAAGAAATTACTTTATAATATAAAATTTATATCACGTATTTCTTTAAAAAATTTGTGTGAAACCTGAATATATACAATCTTGTCATGAAATAAAAAAATTTACTCAGGCTTGCATTTGATATACAGTCAAATTTTGATCCAAAACATATCGAGATTTCTAAATAATTTCTTCTATATTAGGTTGGGACGAAAGTTCGTAGCGTTTTTAGAAGTTCGTAGCGTTTTCAAAGATAAAATTAGATATTTTTATTGAAAATATGTTATTGGATAAATCTACGAATAAATGTCTCAATTTTGTCTTTGACTTTTAATTTAAAAGTGCCGCGAACTTTCGTACCAACCCAACATTTCCCTTTGTAACCGAAACAGAAAATAATTGGATGTTTCGGTTCTCCATAACAGCTACTCGGAACAAAGGATCTTTGTAACAGTTTCAAGACCCGCAATCGACATTATAAGTTTTCTAGTCGAGTTTGTTGTTACATATTGTTGCAAGATAAGGCTTGTTAGCCTTCCGCCGCGCCTGATTGCCAGGACGAAACGAAAAACAACATTTCCTTTTTCCCGACGTTTCCGGTCACGTGTACAGAGCCAAGTACTGTACTTTGATCTAAAGAGCCAGGTTCTTGTCTCCGCAGTGGAATTCGATTAAACTGCCTGCAACGTCGTTCGAGTTTCTTAGTCGAATTGGAAGATTCCACGAGCTTTCGACGACACTCCCTCGCCCGGAAAGCTCGTGAAAAGCGGCCCCCGTTGGTTCTTCCTTGGTAAGTCGTTGTCGCGTTCCCCTGGTCTCCCCTTGGTTCTTATCTGTCTTCTCTCTCTCTCGCTCACTCTCTCTCGCTAGGATCAATTAGAAAATACTTTGACCGGAAATTCTCGTCCTGGGATTACTCTTAACCAGAGCTCGCGAGACACGAACGGCGTTACGAGAACACCGCATAAGGATTATAAAGTTCGCGAGCGCGGACTTTGAAAGAACGCGACGCCCGCCGGCCGTTCTGCCATGGAAAATGGAAAGGGAACTCGTGAGTGGTTTCGAACATGAAACAGCACTCCTGCCGGCCTGTTTTCTCATGACGGTCTTTTAATTAAAACCGACTCCGTGTACTCGCCGTTGTCGAACAAATTGAGAGCCTCAAGAATCGCGCGACAATAAAAATTCTTCTTCTGCCAAGGCCGAGATGGGTCTTGAACATAACGATGGGTCTGGAACTTGTTTGATAGCACCGTCAGATCTTCTCTCCATTAAAAAATGTAGAAGTCTGTAGAAGCTTGTAGAAGCCCCTTTTTTGTGGTTGCAAAGGTTTTTCATTGATGTGTGTGATTCTTGGTTTTTTTAGAATTTCATTACTTGACGGATCTTTGCGCAAGATAAAAATGGTCAACATAGACAGATTTCTGCTGTATCCGAAAATGAGTAAAATTCCATATATTCGAACAATTTGATGACGCCCGATAGGTCCATTAATGAAGCAAAGACATTTCTTATTAATTTCAACTCCTCGAAATGTCACCACGTATTTTCATACCTATAAATCGATGCTCCGGATTTATATCGAAGCCAGATGCTTCATTGAAAGCCGTTTTTATACCCTACCAATAGCAGCTGATCATGAATAAACAATACTATCTGCACAATACCGCAATTAGAACAGCCTCCACCGGATTGAAAACAACCGTCCTTTCTAAATATGGAATCATTCATGATTTACGTGTATGACGAACGTCGAATTGCCTGATGACGTACCCAAATCAAGCACCGCGAAAGCTATTTAAGGCACGAGAAATTCGGCCGGATTCGTCTGCTATGGTTTATTGAATCGCCAAAATGCTGGAATGAATATCGAGCTGATGCGAATATAAAACTGCACTGCTACGATAAAAGAGAATTTACTGCCAGTAAAAATCCGGCGTACATCTATTCTTCCATCGTGCAGATAGAAGAACGGATGAAATGTACGTACCTAGTGTTCGGTCGTCGCGTTGGATTTTGCGACTCCTTTTCCTTCTTTTCGATCGCGCTCTTCCCAACGATTCACACTGTTCTCTCGATACGCTCGAAGAAACAAAAGCCATGTAATATCGCAGTTCTGTTGTTTTGTTTCCCGATCATGAAAAGGGGGCACACGAAAATGCAGAAAATTTGGTCGAGAAATTGCCGGGATCTCAAAGACTTTCATAAAATCTGCCAAACTTGTTCAGGAACTAGAAGCTGGTCTGGTGAATTGATTTGATCCTGTTTAAATTGATCTTTGTGCTTTCTAGAATTTTCTAGAGCTCGAAATGCGGCAATTATGGAAGAGCTGGTCGCATCACGAATGATTCGAGTCAAATTTAATTGAAGAATCGCCCCCTAATGTGGTGCTGGCTGATTACCCGTGAATAATACGTGTAACCGGTGTTACAGCGGAAACGAGGGTGAACTAGGGATGGGTAATTAAAACGTCTGAACAGTTACGTGAATACTGTGAGGGACACGATTCCTCCGAACGAGGGGGGGAGGGCATATACCCTCCCATTCTTCGCGACGCGTTGACCGAACTGTCTTGAAATTAATCAACATCTTGGGATTTAATTAAACTAAGCCGTCAGCCGTGATGTAATCGAACCGGCTGCTTCCTTCGCTTGCACGTTGACTCTGCTCGAATTTCTACACTCGTCCTGTGTGATAGTGTTTACAAAACGAATATGTTACAAAAGTTAAACGGTATACAGTCATCTATAAATCCCAATACAAAACGTTACAAAACTTTATTTGAGACGCTGTTTTAGAGACTGTTTAATAACGCAAAGCGCGCCTTAACCCTCATCCGTCCCTCGTGTCAATTTGACACAGTTTTTCCGAAATAAGTTACGCTGTTCTATTATTTTTAGGTAAGTTTGTCCGAAACTACGTGACTTTTACTTTTTTTAATGCGAAACCCATAACCGGGATACCTAAGATGTAAACGTTAACTCATCAATTCAAATAAAAAAACATCGAAAAATAACTGTTCTACCTCATCATTTCATCGATTTTTTATCACTGTGTCAATTTGACACCAAGGGACCGATTCAGTTTCTGAAATGAGAGACCGATAAGGGTTAAAATCTCTCGACTTTCGATGAAGTTTACTACTCCACGGATGTACAAATAGAAAAAACAACATTGAAGCCTTATTCTTCAAACCTTTCACTACGACGGATAACAAAAATTAATGAGAAATGCAAAAATTTAGAAACCGATTTTTTCCACTTTTTCAGGCGAAATAGACCACTGTGCGGCTTTTCCTTACAACATTGTTGTAGCTGATGTCAAGACGAATCCAAAATGACTCACTTTAAAATGATGCTAAAATAGTTTTGGCAAACTTTTCGGGTCAAATACTCCGCTGTGGGTCGGTCCCGGAAGGTGAACGGCCCGAGGGCCTGGCCGATTCGATGTTAGGAGGGACAATGGAAACTGCCGCTTCTGAGCCGCGTTCGGAATAGTCACGATGATAAATCGCGTCGGTATCGTATATCTCAGTGCCGTGTCCCCGACCATTCGTACGTGGTTAAAGCTCAGGACAGGCCGCGCTCTCGCGAGCACTTGACTGGATGCACCCGCAGGTACGTGTGCATTTTGTAGAATAGCGTGTTGCGCTTTTGTCATATACGCCCGGTGAGCAATGTTGTGAGTTTCGCGAGACACCTAGCGCAGAGTAACCCATTTTTATGCGGGCCGCGCCAGCATACCGCGGCATGACGAAACGTGATATAAAAGTAACGCCAGTCTCGACGCTACCATCGCTTCCCACGACGGAACAGCCTCTTCAGAAAATAGTTTCTTACGCGTCGACGCCGCCATATTTCCAACGAGTGTGTGCGGTCGACGCTTCCACGCTGTCTCGATCATACACGAATCCACGAAATTAAGGGAACACTAATTATTAGACTGCGGATTTTATGCACTTATCACAAAAATCTGTGGATGTAATTTAAAACAGTAAAAACATTAAGGCAATTTAAGAACGCCCATATATTATTCTCGATTTATTAAAATTGTTGGAAATAGAAAGAAAGTTTTATTTGGCTTCTATGTCTTGCAATTGATGAAGACAATTTTTATTTTGCATGAAGATTCGCAGTCTACTAATTATAATAAAAATTATTGGTCGTTGAATTCTTGCAATTCCCTACAAAACAGTCTTAACAAATTTTTTAATGTTTTTTTATTAAGTTTTAACATATATTAGGATAAATGTGCCTGTTCAATCCCTATCCAATAGTCGGTCTTCGAATAGAACAGTGAATGAAACAGTCTTTGAAGAAAATGAGTTTATGTATGTATGTGATGGTGAGAATTTAAACTAAGCAGAGGCAGAAGCTAGAAAGCCACATGTATTCAATGACGGAATAGAAAATATATAAACAACTATTTTGTTTTCATTTTTATTCTAAAGAATGTCTGTCTCTGATATCATTAAAAATCTGCCGGACACGATGCAGCGCGTGCAATGTGTACTTTTCTTTTTGTATTGTTCAATGACGCATTGTGAATAGGCTGATTTTACTCGATTAAAGGTTAAGCTATCGATTATGCCCGACTGTTGCTGACATACTTAAAGCGTAATAGGATTATAAAATTTTAGTGTTAATACTGCTGGGATATGTGCTTAAAATTTAATAACGTTTTAACGGTGCAGTTCGATCAATTTCGGTAGAATGAAACAAAAATTCAGTGAAAATATGTCATAGTGATACAAGATATTACTATTACAATATTATCATGAAAAACGTAAAGCAGTTTCGTTTTATTACGGGTGAGATTCATTCGATACCTGTTAAAAATTGATTACTGCATTTAATACTAAACCTATCACCACCAAGATCCGGTCAAGATGGCCGGATCCAGGTTTTTTATTTTACAATTAAAAAAGTAATAAAACTGATTTCGTAAGAAACGACTGTATACATACAGTGGCCGGAATTAATATTCGGACGCTCTAAAAAGGAAGATAACTTTTTTAACCCTTTGCACTCGGAGCTATTTTAACTGGAAAATTAAACATTTCTTCTGATCTAGAATATTTCCATTCCCTATGATTTCTGAAATTTTATGGATATGAAATCGGTATAATACCTCATGCAAGATCTAAATGTTTAGTAATTGGTTAGATACCGATATATTTAATAATGAAAACGATATTTTGGATAATGGCACAGCAATTTTTAGTGGTGCCTCAGAGGGGACAACTGAGTGCAAAGGGTTAATATTGTACTACACCATTTGAACTTTTTTGGGAAGCTAGAGCAATTAGTTTACTACAGGATGTGAAAAGAAATTTTTTCGAAAATTGCAATAGATCGGAATTGTAGAAAAAATACTAAAAGTTGCATTTTACAACTTTGTTATGTCGGCCTATATTGAAAATTTAAAAATTACGTTTTGTAGATCTATGTCAATTATATGCACTGCGAAAGTTTCATCGAAATCGGTTCGTGCAGGAAAAAACGACAGGCATTGCAAGATGTAAGAATCCTTACATTTATTGCAGTTAGAGGCCGAAAATCTGCCATTTTTACCATCTTTAAACGTTTGTAGCTCATTGTAACGTCGACCGATTCTGACGAAATTTTTAGAATATGTATAATTCGCACAGATCTACAAAACTGTAAACGTGTAAGTAAACTGTAAAAGATCTACAAAAATTGTAAAATGCAACTTTTAGTATTTTTTCTACAATTTCGATCTATTGTAATTTTTGAAAAAATTTCTTTTCACATCCTGTAATAAACTAATTCTTCTAACTTCCCAAAAAGTTCAAATCGTATAGTACAATATTAGAAAGGTTATCGTCTTTTTTAGAGCGTCCGAATATTAATTCCGACCACTGTAGATATCTTTAGTAGTGCACGTATTACAATACGAGCCGCACAAAGTCTATATAAAATCAATCTTGTCATTTTCATAAGGGAACGTGTACCAGTTACTTTTAAGGCTCGGTAGATTTAGTGTTAAGTGTTAATAATTAGTTAATTAGTATTTTTGCGACCGGCAGTATCTCTCGACACGCGTGGGCGTCCGGTTGCCGAGTATTTCGCCGGTGTCGGTTTCGATAACGATAATGTCGCGCGCAAGTCTCTTCCCAGATGTAAATTAATTAAGCGACGATAAATCACAACGATAAATCTGCGCGGTATCATAGATCGTGACGTCGCGTCGCGTCGCGTCGTATCGGTGGTCCGGTGTGTGTCTGATCGGTGCGTCATCTGCGTAGTCGAATTTCGCGAGGGCTCGCGTTGCATCCAGCCTGAAAAGCGTGTATCGCTGCGGAGCCCGACGCGAAATATCTGAATGGCGAGACTTAACCTGCATTAAAGTGTTCACTGAAAACGTTTACAGCTGAATAGGCCGTCGAGGGCCCGCCGACAACCATTATTCAGGTTACGATTCGATAAATAGCGGCCATTTCAACTTAAACTGCAACCGCGGATAAGACGAGGTCTCATTAAAGGGGACAGGAAATAAAGTGCCTGGGATTCACCAGAAAAAGAGTAATTAAAATCGACGACCTCACCACTGTGACCTCTCCTTGTTGATTAAACCATGTCGTGGAATTTGTAAATAATATTGTTGAGCATACGATAGCCGTACAACCATGATGGATACTAGCACAACTCTTGATTGGATTGTGCAGGGTGCTCAAAATTATATGTCGCGAGCACTATATAGCGTGATTCTGTACCTCTGGGTAGATGAAGATCTGTTAGAAAAATGCATCGCAAAATTTGTTTGACTCTCAAGGTCAAACATTTTTTATTGCATCCTATAGTATTGCATACTATAGACCTATAGTCTCGAAGGAACTATAGGTCTGAAATCAACCGTTCTCTTAAAAAACGACTTTAAAGTTGGTAAACTATTTTATTCCGTACGTCTACTTGATAAATATTGCTATGAAAAATAATGCTTTAACCCTCCGAGTGCTCTGCCGGAGTCATTTTTGACCGAGAACATCCAAATTGTCATTTAAATACTCAATTTGTGACAATTAAACTAACTGAATAGCTGTTTCATTGAGGATATCGGAAAGACTAATGTGTCTACCCAAGATATCATCAAAATTCCATTTTTAAAAATTATTAATTAGAGCTGTGAACGTAAGCATTGCCAATTATATAGCTATAAAAATCGTGGATTAATTTGTTTCTATACCAACAACATGAAATTTTATAAAAACATAGTCCCGACCAAAAAATGAATATTAATGTTTTAACAATTGTACGAATGAAATCCAGGGTGTACGAAGTAAAACAAGCGCGCTGGAAGTCTGAAATCATAAATTAACAATGGTGTTCTAAAAATGAGTACTAAATACATTAACGAACCGTATTGAATATATGCAAAATAAGGGTCTCTAACGCTTGAGTGCCGAGTGGACATAAAAAACAAATAAAAAAATGTCACAGAAAAAAAATGGAATGGGAATCCCTCGAAACTAATTTAATTATAATTGGTTTCCAAGTATTCGCACGCCTAGGGACGCAAATCCTCGCGAAGGTGCCGGAGTGCGTCACGCGATTCGCCGACCTGTTAATTTCGCGGCAGTGGTCCTGAACGCTCCTGCAGATTCTGCAGTTGTATATTTAATAACGTCAGCGGTGAAAAATTGCGGGTTCGAGCGACAGGCACCGTTTCGCGGGCAAGTCCGTCCGCGCATTGTTGAATTTGATAAATTGCGAACCGAGTTCCTCTCGCCGGGATTAGAGGAATCCGCCTAACGGCCGCGCACGTTTATTGTGATTCCGCGAAATAACTGTAGGACGCGGAAACCACCGTAGTGGACGAAAGAGAGAGAGAGAGAGAGAGTGAGTGAGAGAGAGAGAGAGAGAGAGAGAGAGAGAGAGAGAGAGAGAGAAAGAGAGTCGCGACAAGGTAGAGCGGCTTAATAAAATATACAAGTTCGTTAATCCGACACATTTAGCGTTCTTCTCGCGAGCGAGAAGAATTGGGTCGCGAAGCTAGACGGGAAAGGAGCGGGAAATTGTCGACTTTGCCTTTCGCTACGAGCTTCATGCCATGATGTTCTTTCCCTCTTGTCATTTCATTCTGTAGGATTGCTTTTGACAGTTAGGCGATCTTTTTTAAGCTCGAATGGGGAACACTTCCGGTTTTCACAGTGATATTAATTTGTTAGCTTTGTTCGACATTTTTTTCAAAATAAAATTGGTATATCCATGGGTGGTTCCCACTGCTGATGAAAATTGAAACGACTGAAGTGAAAACATTTCTGAATTCCCAAACTGGAAGGTATTTTTTAATATGTGCAGTGGAATTTTAAAATAATTGCCATCATTGGTAGAAATGGCAGCAGTTTGAATAGAAAAGAAGCGATAGAGGTACGGTTCGCGAATAATTTGTCTGTTGTTCTTTCAAACATAAATTATTAGGTCGTTCGGGAAGTCATTTCGTTTTCCCGAGGGGAAAATGAAAGCTAATTTTTTACCATTTGGAAATGTGAATGGAAAATGTAATGGAAATGCGTACTTTGATTTTGCAAATTTGAAAGGTCGGAAAGCACTACAAGGCAGGAAATGACGTCCGAAATGTCAGCTGTCAAGATATACTTATATATATAGAATTATTATATATTATATATATAGAATACGGTTAAGTAATAACAAACGGAAGGAATACCGTCTCTACACGAGAAACGAAATTACTTTCCGAACGACCTAATAGATATTTGCAAGTGTGCTAATATTTTCAAGGAAACGAAGAATTTAAGGGTGAATTTAACAAATACCTTCATGTTCAGTTTATTGTGTGCAATTCACGTCAAAGTTTGTAGCGCAGCGTAAAGTGCATTCTGGACATTCTTGCTTTTATCGTAATAAAGACTTTATTAAGCATTCACGAGGAGGATACAAAGTTAACGCGAGCGCGCAATAGTTGGATAGTCCTCTTCGAAGCAGAAGAACAATTTTCAGCGGGAAAACTCGAAATTTATTTACATACTCGTCCAGGCGGGAAAGTATGAAACGATAGACTCGTTTTGACTCGATTCGTGCGACTCCGTAATCTTTGTAAAATTTCGCATGAGAAATGAGTGCAACTAATTATCTATCGAAGTGCTAGGAACAGATAGGAACACAATTAGCACATGATGGATAGATAGATGCTGTCGCATTGGGTCCAATAATCGCGTGTATCTGTTCTCCTGACAGCGCAGCTAATTCTTATTTGGACCAGCGTAATCCTCGTAAAATTTCAAATAGGAAACGAGTGCAACTTATTCCGCATCGAAGTGCTAGCAACAGACAGGAATACAATTATTACATGATGGATACATAGATGCTGTCGCATTGGGTCCAATAATCGCGTGTATCTTGCTCCTGACAGCGCAGCTAATTCTTATTTGGACCAGCGTAATCCTCATAAAGCAAGAGATATAAGCACAATTAGCATATTATGGTACATAGATGAATTGAGGCCAATAATCGCGTGTACCTCTTCTCCTGGCAGCGACAGCTAGTTTTTATTTGAACCAGCGCGCCGCGGCGCCTTGGGAAACGTCGAAACCGGTTCGCTTTCTCTCCGTCAACCGCATAATGTCTGTTTGATCGTGTTCGAACAATTTCCCGCACATATATCTTACCTCTTGTCAAAACATTTGAGCCGGAATCGTTCCTATTTCGGTTGGGGCCGCTGCCTGCGATGATTTGAATTTATACATACCGATACAGCGCCGCAATAGAGGTAAATGCGCCGCGAGTTAATATTCTCGACACGAATGGCTGAAATTCCAGATATCACGAAGCACAACCGTGTTCCGGAAACCTTACTGGCAGTCAGAGCGTAATACGTAGCATCACCTATAGTTTTTCGTCGCGTTCAAGATATCGTTAAATCCCTTCCGCTACGCACCGCGCATCAATTTACATTACAATGACTCTATTTTCTCCATTGCAATTACAGACTGCGGTTATTTATGCATTTTTAGTATTTATACGATTTTAATCAAGAAAACCGGTCTTTCGACTATCTTCTACATTGTTGATTATATCGAAAAATATGTCGAATAAAATTTGTAGATCTACATACACCACATCTTTTATGTTATACTCTTTGATTCGTACGATGAACAGTACTCGGGAAAAAATTAAGGCTAAATTAAAATGTCTGTCTTTCGTCTTGACTTTAAGGAACTGTTTTTTTTTAGAAATTAAAACACCTTGAAATGGAATGATATCAGCTTCTACACTTAACCCTCATCCGTCCTTCATTTCGCTAACTGAATCTGTCCCTCGGTGTCAAATTGACACAGTGATAAAAAAAATCGATAAAATAACAAGTCAAACAGTTACTTTTCGATGTTTTTTTCATTCGAATTGATGAGTTAACATTTGCATCTTAAGTTTCCGCGGTTGTATGTTTCGCATTAAAAAAATAAAGGTCACCAAGTTTCGGACAAATTTACCTACAAATAACACAACAGTACTTATAACTTATTTCGGGAAAACTGTGACAAATTGACACGAGGGACGGATGAGGGTTAGAAGAATAATAAAAAAGGCACACTAGATAAAAATTGTGGATTTGGTCAATAAAACAATACCGATCGACTAATGCTTTCCTCGCAAACGATTTTCGAGTTTACTATAAAATTAATTCAATTGTTTGTTGTACGCTCTGCTCGCTGGCTTAGCACATTTCTATTTCGCGTCGCGATTCGAAACTTGCCGCCGCTGGTAGCTCGAACGACTTCTTCGGAAGTACGACTGAGATCTTAATGAATATGCCATGAATTTAAGCAAACGCGATTCCCCGGGTTGTTTCAGTTTCCAAAACTCCGTTCATAACGTTCTCGCCTTCCCATTTGTCTTTCGTTTCGCGGAGAGAGACACGTCCGCGTCGGTCCGCACGAATTTCCGGGCGCGTGCGTAATCAGAGAAATCCTCCTGCGCGGCGGGTCAATGTTTGTACCCGAGAAGCAGCGGATTTCGTCTCTAATTTATTTCCCGGCGAGGGATAATGACACGTTCGTTTCACGTCGACGATCCCAGCTCCTCTCCCGAACGTAGCAAACGCTGGACCATTCACCGGGCCACCCGACAATATTTGTTTTTCACTCCGCGACGGCCAAGGCAAATATTCGGCGGTGTGTCCGTCGGCGGGGAACTTCCGGGTTACCAGCAACCGGAAACAAGAAAACATATCCGTCTTCTCTCCCGGTGATCCGTGACACACGAGACGGGGATCCCCGGACAACTGTTTTGCCCAGCCATCGAATCGCTGACTAGATTCGAGATTTAATCCGTTCATGGACTGCAAATATTTCCTCAGACTCGACAATCTCCGTGGTCATTGAAAATCGCGGTCGAGAATTTTCCGTGAAGCGTCCCCACTTTCGAGAACTTTCGGCGAATCTCGAAGCTCTGTGGCATCACCGCACACCGTGGTTATTCGATTTAGACTGCTATGAAAGGACGAGATTACTGCGATTTCGTCCCGAAAGTCTTTAGAGTCAGTCGAGGAGCACCTTCTACGTAAATGCTAAAATCATTCTAAAGTTAATTATACTAAGATCGTCATGAAATTTGTCGGAGAAAAACTTCATTTCTTAAAATAATTTCTTTACGGCTTAATATTTGAATATACGAAAGAGTCTGTAGATTAACATCCTCCTACGCCAATTGAATAATTCAACACGGACGAATTCTGGAGATACAATGCGATAGTTGAAGTTGGATAGACCCCATCCAAAATGTCTTCTATTATAAATAAGAACATTGAAGGGAAAGGAACTCGTCCGAAGAACTCACGTCCTTCAGTAGAGGTCGGTTTAGAAATCCCTTTTGTCAAACGTTTTATCTTGCGCGCAGATCCACGGTGGCACGTGATACGAATGGAACGAACGTGGAAGATGTTGAACGTCTGAAATTCAAAAATCCCGCTAAATTGGACCTTCATCTCTCGTATGTCCATATCAAACGTCTGCATTCGCCATTTTTCTTATTATTCCGAGACAGACTTCCACGTAAAGCATACGTCTTTCATCTGAAAAATTTGGTCCGCTCGAATTTTGAGATTCCTTTCGTAGTCCGCCGAAAAACTGGAATATTTCACCTGTCATAAATCTTCGGAGTTTTTATCGTACTATGTACTATTTACTATTTTCGGTAGTAATACTATTATTATTAATAAACTGCGGGTTTACGCATTTATGACAAAAATGATGATTGTAAATAATCGAAAATAAAAATCACAATAAATACATTAAAAGAATTGGAGTCGGAGATATATTACTTCGAACCTTCTAAAATTATTGAAGAAAGAAAGAAGTGGCTCCTGATTCTTTTTCTGTAGTTCACACAATAATTTCACATCACCTGATAAATGCGAGACAGTTAATACACAGTTGCTTTGACGATATTGTTTAATGATGAACGCTTACTACAAGTAGAAATATCAAGTAATAGTCAGACGCGAAGCATCGCTCGTACGCGCGCGTCTCTAAGGGGCTTTTAAACTTGTTTCCATATAAGATTGAGCTCATGGTAAACGGAATGTAATATTACAAGCCTTAACAATCAAGATATTGACGTACGATTAATCGAACGTTGAAATGTATCGTCATCGCCAGCGTCAGACGATCGAGGCGGTGGCTGCCAAGGTTGGTGTATCTGCCAAGACATCTGCGATGTACAATTAATCGATATTCCAGCTAATTGATGTTTGACACGTTTAATAATTACAACGGTCCGTCGCCCGTCTGATGACCGAGAGTAATTTGCAGGACGGCTATGGCTGCTAATTGAATGGAATGTAACGTAGTTAGATCTTATCTATAGACCGAGGGAGACAGAGATACCATTCTGCATTAAGAAAAGTATTAGTCTTAAAATACTATGGATATGAAAGTATCTATGTTTGTACAAAGCCTGAGTACAGGTATCTTTTCAATGCTATCAATTTCAGAAATACGAGGATCGTATACACAGTCCCCCGTAATAATATTTGGACCCTTTTTCAACACTAAACCTACCAAGTAACATATTCCCTTATAAAAGTGACAAGATTGATTTTATTTAGACTTTGTGCGGCTCCTATTATAATACGTGCTCTACTAAAGATATTTATACAATCAATTCTTCTAAAATCATTTTTATTATTTCAATAATTGTAAAATAATAAATCTGGAACCGGTCATTTTGACCGGTGGTGGTAGGTTTAGTGTTAATATTGGACCGTACGATTTGGATTTCTTTTGAGAAACTATAACGATGTCACGTTCTCATGCACTAAGCATGGAACACGCCCGATTTCTAGCGTGATGCCTAGACCCCCCTCTCCCTTCACTCCAACGGGCCACTCAGCTTCACCGCCCGCCCATAGATGGTTTTTGGGCCTTACTGTTTCTCGCTGCAGAACATAATGCCGCGGGATTCCTCCAGCCCCCGCTAGATGGGCAGCAGGATCATTCCTTTCTCGAAAGTGGAAATGCGCACGGCCGCCTACAAGTGATAAGTAGAATCGGAGAAAACCCCAGTGGGATATAATTTTCAAAGTGCTGTCGCTGTTTTGCTTCCTGCACAGAGAAAACTTTGACCACTGCCCCGTTCGAGTCCGACCAACATCATGCCGCCAAAGAAGAAACAACGCCACTGCCACTGTCCTCCCTAGAAACTCTGTCTGTAACTCCCCTTTCGTTTCCACTTATTAAATAATATTAGAGTCTACCCCTTACATACACCTTAGAATCATCCCCTTTCGTTCCAAACACTTAAAGTTACTCTTTTTCCATATTTTATTAACTTTTCTCTTATTGTATATGTTATATTAATAAACTAGTTATTTATCCTGAAACCTGCACCCACACTCAATGAATATTACGTTTTTGGTTCTTCACTGCGATATCACGAATCCCACCTCGAGAACAGATTGCCGCTCGTCTGTTCTCAATCTAAGTTACAGGCATTCCCAAAAAGAAAGCCATAGCACGTAACAACGATTTACTACACGACATGGAAAAGAATAAATCGTTGCAACATTTGCAACGTCACAAAATTTATATAAATATTCACCTGATAAAAAGTATTATGCTGCGAACTGCATCAGGAGAATTGGTTTCTTAGCAACGGTTTCCATTAACCAAGCACAATATTCGTCTCCACAAATTCGCATCGATAAAAAGGAACGAACAGACCACCGAATCTCACCTCCTTATTCTCCGGCACCGAATAGCTAGCGAAAAGCAAACGGTGTACAAACAACGCGGATTGGTCTGCGCGTGGTAGCAGGAACGCAATCACGGGAACCGGGGAAAAACCGAGAGCGCCAACGAAATTTAAACAGTTGAATGTGGAACCGAGTTAATTATCTTCCCGGTTTTCCAACGTTGTTTACCACTTTCCGCTCATCCCGTGTTGTTCACACAAACTCTCGCGAAACTCCTCCGGACGGTGCGGCGCGGCGCAAGCCTTGAACGCTCTACGCTCCACTTTTTTTCTCCTCGAGATAAAGGAAAGACGTTCGACATCGTCGGAACGGATTTTCCTTCTATTTTCGTTGAGTGCACGACGATACCTTGTTTACTGTTACGCGGGATCCTGAAAGATTAGCTAACTTGTCAGTAGACTGCGGATTTTATGCGTTAATGACAAAAATGGGTACGTACAATTTAAAGCAGTGGACTTTAAAAAATAATTAAATTAATAACTTAATAACTAAATTAAAATATTTAACCCTCTGCACTCCGAATTATTTTTCAATTTTATTGCCAACAATTCCCTATTATTTGAAGTGTTTTATTTGAAATTTACTTTAAAGGACAGTTCCTTGACTGCTACTTATTTTAAACAATTTTATTTACTAATTACATTAAACATAGATCTCAAGCTTTGTTGTAATTTATATTTGTGGACTTATATTTGTTTTTAACTAAACAATAAGACAAATAAATGAAAGAAGAACCAAATACATATAAAAATCCGTTTTATTTACATTTTTATACTCTCATATATCGAGTTACACTCGACGAAGGAGGGAAAAGGGTTAAGGACATCAGTGTCTGCTAGGGGAGTCGGAAAAAATAAGGCGGGCTCGGGCGAGTACCCGAGACATCTGAATATTCGGGTAGCTTGATCGTGTCGAGCAGCTCGTAAAGCAGAATCGCGGATCGTATGTTCAATCTCGAGTATAAAAAGATCCCGTCCGAGTTTGGCCAATCCTAATCCGAATGTCTCCGGCTACCCTTGACGATCAAGCACCCGACACGATCCGACTACCCTAATATTCAGATGTCTCGGTTTTTTTAAATAGTTCAAGGACTGTTAGGAAAAATTGCATTTATCCACTCGCATCCCCTCTAAAGATGACGGTCGAGGGGAAAATGTGGGGCTCGACACGATACCCTCAGATGTACCGGACCCATACCCACTAAAAAAATCCTAACAGTCCAGGACTCAAGATTGAAACCTTATCCACCTCCTACAGGACCAAAGAAAGATGAACACTGCGACCCGCTATTACTCCAGTGCTCATATGTCTTCGGATCTCTTCCACTCCTGTTCTTGTCTTCTAAGATGTCTC
>CM052259.1:4517940-4726681 GCA_028455795.1 Lasioglossum marginatum | reverse complement strand
ACACGCATAACTTTTAAAGTAGTGAATTCCTAACATTAAAACTTGAATTTTTGGCATTTTCTCGTCAAGATCTACAGAATTATATATATATAATATATATAAAAAAAAATTTTGGTTTCCTGAGGTGAAGTTCAAACGGTTGGTTTGTGTCCTCGGTATTTCCAGTATTTCGGAGCACGAATTTTTAATCGTTATGCAGTTGAACGAGAATAAAATGAGAAATGTATAAACAAAGATAGTGGAAAGAAATCGATAAACATCCTAAAGGACATTCGTTATATTGCAGTATGTACATTAAACATAGCACCGACACTGTGAAAATGTAAATAATTGATGCTGTATGAATTACGCAAACAGAACGGCAAAGGACTTCATATTTTGACAAATGTTATACGGAGTTGAAAACATGAAATATTCATATAAAATACTCATACGTATATTTTTCAGATATTAAATATTCCCTCAGAAACGTTCACAGTGTAAAATAGCTGAAATTACTCGAGAAACTTGCGAGCCAACAGATTTTAAAGCTTCCATCTCTGTAGGTTTCGGTTTGTGGCATATAGTCTGTAAACCATGTTGTGGTTTATACTAACCTATTGTGTAAATCTGGTGGAGACGTAAAACCGGAGACCTTCAACAAATTCGAAACGCGTCGAGCTTAATTAAAGTGAAACATGTTTTGCATCCGAGCGTGAAACATTCCATAAAAGTTATTTTACTACCACGGCATTTTTAGTAGCGTACTTCGAACGCATGAAATTAGGAGTCTCCAACGTTACTTTAAATTACAAGTTGCATAAATTTCTGTCACTGCTCGTACTTCGAAAAAATTCACGAAATTCCGGGAAGCACGGGACATTTATTCGTAACTTGTATTTACGTATTAATTTCACGTTTTAATTATTACGCTTTCTTTGCGAATGTCGGAGGTTAATCAATTTAAAACAGGTATGACTATATTCATGAAAAGTCTGTTTGCGAACTAACAAGGGAGGTTTCCCTATGATACACGTTCATAATAATGAATTTTTGTATGATATAATATAACTCAAAAAATTATTTGGCACGTATTTTTTTATAGCTGTCGACATTCATGTTAAGGGGGTGAAAGTAGCCCTCGAGGAATATTTCCGAAACTATTACACGTAGCCAAAAATTTCAAAATCTAATTTATGTGTCTTTGAATGACGAATCTTTTAGTACAGGGGTTCTTAAACTTTGTAGTCCGTGGCCCACCTCTTGAACAACATTTTTTTGCGTACCTCATCCCAACCCTAGGGAGATTTTACGTCGTTCTTGAGACTTAATTTCTGGCTCAATAATGAATTAATTATTATTGAAATAGGGGATGTAAAGTTAATGTCAACATTGTTTCGCGGACACCCGGTAAAGGCTACGCGAACCTCCGGGGATTCGCGGACCACAGTTTAAGAACCTATGTTTTGGTATAAACTGATTAAAAAAAAAATATGTTAAAAATTAACTTTTCTTGTATGAAACATTACAATTTTTCATGAAAATTTGTATATACAGTCTACATACTTGAGCTTCACCCCCTTAACATGAATGTTGGCAGCTATAATAAAATACGTGTCAAATATTTTTTATAATTATATATCACAGAAATTCCATCAAAATCGACGTGTTACGATTGGGTAACCTCCCTTGTAAGTCCGATCAGACTACAACTGCATCGAAATTAACGTCGCAACGTACGCTTCATATGTTTTAATGTTCTCGCCAGTAGTGCCGGGAAGTAAAAATGCTGGGACACGTGGATTCTTTAAATTTCTCGCTAAGTAATTAAAAACATTTAACAGGAACTGTGCGGGCCAAGGTCTGTACCGACACTAGGAACGGCTTTCTCGCACCGTTCACAGTTCTGCCACCGCTTAGAAACTCCTTCGACCTCTTTCTCTTATGCGCGAAACGGAGATGCGTTTCTCCCGCGAATTATTAGAACGACTCTCCATTTCTCCGGGGTACTCTTGTTACCCACCGTTAATTAGAGTACAGTCTGCTACTGACGACAACCAACTGCAAAGGAGAGTCTTCAGCAGCACGCCCCCTTCCTACACACCAGCACTTCGTCGCCTGTCCTGACTTTCAACCCTCTGCCACCCCCCGCAACGAACGCCCTCGCCAGTGATCCGCACTCCGACGCTATGTTTGTGGCTTGAATTATTCCGGCGGATCTACACGCGACCTGTGAGTACCCTTCAAAGGGGACTGCGCAGTTATATAGACGGCAGAACAATTTATGTTCCCCAATGGTCATCTTTGAAGCGTCACTCAGGATGGTTGCCAAGTTTTGAGGACCGGCAATCACGCTCCTATTGCGTTCGCCTAATTGTTCCATTCAGCTGCCTCCCTTTTTTACCACGCTTATATTAGCTCGCCGAGTTGTCGTCGTTGTCGATGTTGTCGTTGTTGTATGCGTCAAATCTTGAAATCGAATTTTAAACCACTTCCCGATGAGCTAGAGACTTGAAACTTTAAACATAGCTCAGAACTGGGTGACAATGCAATATTAAAAAGTAAAGAAGACTAAAAAGTAGAAAATAAAAAAATATATAAAAAAACTTTTTAAAAACTACGCTTATATTAAAGTGCACTAAAAAGGAGAAAATAATTTTTTTAGACATTAGCGACAATAAATAAAAGCGTGGAGCGCCCACGAAGATTGCGTCAATATAGTTTAGCGCTCCACGCTTTTATTTATTGTCGCTAATGTCTAAAAAAATGATTTTCTCCTTTTTAGTGCACTTTAATATAAGCGTGGTTTCTAAAAAGTTTTTTTATATATTTTTTTATTAGTGTTCAACCGTTACACAGTTTTTATACAGGGTGAGTCGCCTAAGACAAGCCACCTGAAGAACTTCTAAATTTGCTATGCAAAAGTTGTTTGGTTTCTAGGGGTCCATTACGTGGTTTACATAACATTTTTTTCAAGTGGAGGTACTTAGGAGATTAGAAGGTCAACTTAGCTTTTTTTAAATGGAACCTCATATTTTTGAACTCCTACGATTGTAGCCCTTTTCGAGACAATTTCAAAAATATAGTCATTCAAGGTCGTAATTTTGTCGTGATTTCATTAATAAAGCTGAGAATATTCCATTTCATAAGCAATTACGATAAATTTCTGTTTTTCATCAATTTTAAAGTTTACGACCTTGAATGACTATGTTGTTCAAATTGCCTCGAAAAGGGCTACAATCGTAAGAGTTCAAAAATATGTGGTTCCGTTTAAAAAATCTAAGTTGACCTTCTAATCTCCTAAGCACCTCCACTTGAAAAAAGGTTATGGAGACCACGTAATGAGACCTAGAAACCAAAACACTTTTGTCTGAAGCATTTCTTCCTATCTCAATAAATGTAGAAATAATTCAGGTAGCTTGTCTTAGATGACTCACCCTGTATACAGTAGATACAAAAAGTATTGGAACAGTAAATTGTCCGTGTGAAAAGAATAAAGAATTTCGAAGTTCACTGAAATTTTCGAGTCAATTAATATGAAAATGTGTGTTCTGTACTTTCGAATTATGCGTGCATAAAAAATGGTGTTTGCCATTGTATGATAGTTCTGTGAGCACGCTGCGCGCAAATCAAAGAAACCACGTTTTATCATAAAACCATGGACGTCAAGTTTGAAGAACAAGAAACTCTGGTTTTGAAGATCTCGGTGCGCGAATTGTTAGGCGATAGTTTGAAGCCAAAGTTCGCAACTTAATGTACGTTTCTGCGGTCATATCTACCAGTTGGTAGTCCGCGGCAGTAATCTTAGACGTATTCGATGGAAATTGAGTTACCTCGCGCATGTTTCGAATGGATTTCGAGGGGGCAAAGAGATATATACCTTTTCCAGGTAGCAGGCTGATGATTGGATATCG
Organism: Lasioglossum marginatum; assembly: GCA_028455795.1. NCBI lineage: Eukaryota > Metazoa > Arthropoda > Insecta > Hymenoptera > Halictidae > Lasioglossum > Lasioglossum marginatum. The sequence continues at coordinate 4,722,788 of CM052259.1, read as the reverse complement.
ATCCGATCAACGTGGATCGAATGGCCATCGATCGACTCGGCGCGTTTAAATGGCGAAATCTACGGTCCCTGGAGTGTGATAATTCGATCAGAGCGTGATCCATTGTTATTGACCGGAAACTGCCTCGCCTTTATAAGCCGTAATGGAAAAGAATTGCTGCCATCGTCTTCCGTCGCTAATAAATGCGTTGATTTAGGAGATTCCGAGACTTCTCACGTTCTCACACGGAGCACATTCTTCTACGTCGACGAGTAATCGTGCCAGACTCCAGTTCTCATATAGATCTTTGCCCCTCTAATTTTACGCAGATTTCGTAACACGGCAAAATTAGATCGGCGCTGCCGGTGAAATGACCGAGGATACAATTATCCAATTATGACGAAAGTGCTCGATAATGGACAGCGGGACGCATTATAAACGTCAAAACGATAAATCAGCCAAACAATTACTACCTCGCCTGGTTTATTCGATGCTCCATTAAATGCGCCCAAGTGACACGATTAACAGACCTAAATGCGGAAGCGTTCGATTTATCAGTGCTCGTAACGTTCATATCAAAACGATCGGTTATCTCGAAAATGTACGCTGGCTACGTTACTCGCTGCCTACGCAGATTTGACCAATGAAACCTACGCGACGCGGTGGATGCTAAATTTTTCAATCTGCTTCTTCAAGAAAGATTGGTACAGATCCTTCTTTTTCCTCCAGTAATGAAAACTTTGATGCATGATGTAATACTCTGAGGAAAATATTTTCAATATCTCAAAAAGTTCTCGTGCATAAAGACAATTCACACTAAATCTACCACTGCCGGTCAAATGACCTTACATTTTCAATTTCATAATTATTGAAATTATGATGTTGCTTACATGGAAATTGATACGATAAATTTTTTCATCGAAGTCTAAAGAAATAGATCCTTGTCATTTTTATCAGCTGAAACATTCTAATCGCTTTCCGTGCTCGGTAGTTTTCCGTGCTCTATGAAGAAATTGAATAGTTACCAATATTTTTACCTCAGACTGTATAACTGTGATTGAATAGAAGCAACGTATAGTCAACGATTTTTGTAATCGATTGAATGCAATTCCGTACTTCGTTAATCAATGCAAAATCAAGAAGGATATTGAAGATAACGTATTTGCATTGCAACCGAATATTTTTCCGCTGAAGTCGGAATCCGGTGAAACTTCGCCAATCAGTTGTATTGTGGATACGCGTCAACCGGGAGCATCGCCGAAGGGTCGGGATTGATCGCATCAATTAACGCGGCGTGTCGTGCTGGAAAGTTCACAAACGAGTAGAATTAATGCTGCATCGGGTTTGTACCGGGCACGGTCAAGTGAGTGGCTGCTAGATGGCAGGGGGTGATTTGCAGCGGCGCCGTTGAATCTCGGATTTCCCGTCGACTTGCAACGGCGCCCGCTCCGCTAATAACTATCGAAGTTTCGTGAACGAACAGGAGAACGAACGAACGAACGAACGAGCGAACGAAGCGCGAACAAATAGTCGCGGGCGACACGTGTCGTTGACAAATCGAAAAGCTGCGTCAGCATGTTTTAATCAGGCGCCGGTGATTCGGGTCGAATGTGACGACCGGATTCGTTTCCGGCGGGGCTCACGTCTTCGACGAACGATCACGTCATCTTCCCAGACGGAGCCCACCTCGCTAATGAAATTCCTGTCCACGTTTTTCATACTTGTTATCGACAGAAATCTGATTGCAGTCGCGAGCCCGCCGTTCCGCCTATAAATCTGTCTCCGTGACGGCTCCTAATCGCACGGGCGTTTATTATATTTTATTATTGGAAATGTACAGAGTGTATCTAATAAGGTGAAGTGGGGTAAGTGCAGACTGGTTTTTGTAAAGTTGGATTTTAAACGTATGTATTTTCAGTCTGGTATGTAAATACTTAACGCTGTCGGTATCAAACGCTCTGCACAGTTATTAACTGTGAATTAATATTACGTAGGATTCTAATTTTTCTTGGAAATTTTCAGTTTGATTGGATGTTGTACAAAATGTCAACTACTCTGCACTTTCCCCCGAAAATGGGGCAAGAGCGTAACTTAGAGTTAAAAATGCTTTCAAACTTTGTTTTATGTGCAGCGCGGCAAGAGCAGAATTATTAACAAGCCTGCTATAAAATGCTTTTTATTGCATTAAATTATATTACACCTTTATCCTTGGGCGACATCTATGTCGAATAGTTCATATTAACTTATGGTAGATTAATAAATACAAGTTAGAGAAGTTTCGCTCATATTATAATAAAAATAACCAATATATGCACTTACCCCGTTTACGAACTTACCCCACCTTACCTTAACTCGGCGGAATTATAACTCGATTATGATGGAAGATACAAAGCAATTGTACAGGGTGTCTCACTTAAGTGTGACCACCTGAATATCTTCTATAATTTGGACACAAAGATACAGTTTATATCAGTACCAGACTGCCGATTTTTATGCAAAATAAAAATCATTTCCATCAATTATAAGGAAGAGAAGCCAACTAGAAATTCGTTTCTGCTTTTAATGATTTCAACAAGCTGAAATCGATACATTAATATCTGTAAATATTTTTAATCTGTCCACTGTTTTAATGAATTAAATTGCACCTACTCATTTTTGTTATAAATACATAAAATGCACAGTCTAATCATTGGTCAATGATTCTCCAATGTTTTCACAAACGCTTGAATATTTGTTACATGAAGTTAACTCGTTTTTACACCAACAGGAAGATCGTTTTTAACAGACGTGCAAAAATTGTATTTGTTATGTTGTCGCTGCAGGCTTCAATTGATTCGCGTTGTAAATCAAGAAAGACCAAATACGCATCGGAAACCATCATTGTGATCGATTTGGGAGTTCCCAGAACGCCATAACGTTACTGAGTGACTTCCACTCGGCGTAGGAGAATAAAAAAATTTTTCAAAATGTGCTATTGCGACCGGAAAATAAAATTCAACCCTCAATCTCGCTCATTGGAGTAGACCACGGAAACCACCGATTTCATTCGTTTTGAATCGCGCCAGTTAGTTTGCGGTAGGTTTCCAAGGAGCTTGACTGTTCGGTCGCAATTGCGTTCACTCCGTCGTTGCGGAAAGTTTCTCTTACCGAATGAAAGTTTCTCTTACCGGCGATAAAGAAAAAAAAGAAAGTTACTGGAGAGCCGCTCGTAAAGCCGCAACAAGAGTCAGCCGAGACGAATGAGAGCCGAATGTTGCGGCCATTTCGGGCTGCTCGTAAGTTCTTACGGACCTGAACGGCCCTCTTTCGTCACGCCTCTACCCATGCCCTTTGGGCTAAGTGGTCTTCGCCCACCTAACCTCCCCCATTTTTCGTCTTTTCCCACGAGAAGGCGATCCTTTCGATCCCCGAGGCGTTGAAAACGCACTTCGTGGTTCGATTCTCGTACGGGTCTTTACGATCATTTACCAGCGAGATGGCTCGAGGGTGTGTCACCGGGCGAATTAATAACAAACTACTTTGTTGCATCCTCTGGAACCACGGTTTCATACATTTCAGGGTGTTTCATGTCGGGTGGTACAAGCGGGAACTCTGAACTTTCACTCAGGGGACCAAAAATTTTCAAATTTTCTCAATGTAATATTATGCAATTCGACGAAAAAGTGATACAATTTTAACCCTTTGCACTCGTTTGTTCCCTCTGAGACTAAAAAAACCATTATCCAAAATATTGTTTACATTATTAAATATATCGGTATCTAATCAATGACTAATTTAGGTATTGTATGAGGTATTATACCAATTTCATATCCATAAAATTTCAAAAAAGAAATGTTCAATTTTCCAGTTAAAATAGCTCCGAATGCAAAGGGTTAAATTCTAGTGCGAGGAATCCAAGTTTGAATGGGCGGAATCCAAGTTTGAGTGGGCAGAGTTCACTCKTTTAACGCTGTCATATTGGTTTCCAGACATAGTACAGGGTATGATGTAGCGAACGGATCCGCTTGGTCTGAGTTAGGTTTTGAATTCCTCGCACTAGAATTTAAAGTTTTATCATTTTTTTCGTCGAATTGTATAATATTACATTCAGAAAAGTTAAAGATTTTTGGTCCCCTGAGTGATCGTTTAACCCAAGCGGGCATGAGGTGGTTCTATTTAAAAAGTGAATAAAAACAACAAATCGTATTTTCTCGGTTGTTGTTTCGTTATTGAAAAAAACGCGGTCAAAAGTTCGGTGGATCCGCGTGTTCTAGCATGTACAGAAAATAGAATTGGTTAGCCATGAACAGACGCGCTATGCGATTCCTATTCAACAACACGCGTAATCATCGAGTTTTCCAACTCGATTTTCTCTAAAACGGAGCGCCAATCGATTACCAAATATTTTACTAATTCATGTTATCAATCATTATAAATAAATTACTGCGAAATGGACTATGTTAATGCAAATTCTGGAATCGAAACACTGTAAACTGTGAAAGTTTAATGATGCTAACATATTATCACCAGTAGTCATTTCACAGTTTGTAAAAATTTGCGACTTGCACCTAAAGAATTTTTAAACAGTTTTTCATGAACAATAACGATTTTACATGATCATTTAAGATCCTATTTAAAAGACCTCTAGTGAATAAGGAATGAATAATCTACAAAATTATAAATTTAACGAAAACATTGATTAAATATTGTCTATATCGAAAATTGAAGTCGCGAGGAAAGCTTCAGACACATCAATTAAAAATAGTTCTTAATATTATAAATCATGTATGCTTCCGAAATATTTCTCTCAGTTATTTCCTTCATTTATCATTCGAGTTTGTTCAAATATTCGAAAGAGGAAAACGTGAGGAAAGGCTTCAGTGTTCGAAGAATCGATACTCCAATTATATTGACGTTTTGATACATGTATAGCTCTCACAGTCGAGGAGTTCTTCTGAAAACGTTACCACATCGTTTCTCTAACAATGCCGGCGCCGTTTTTTGTCACAATTTGGCTGATCAATTAAAATCTTTGGTCGGCGACTATTGATTTGAAACGTGAGCAGGGCGCGATATAAAACTGAGATACTACGCGACGTACAACAGTATCAATATGTCAATCGATCGTACGGCGGAGGGGCGAGACTGTAACATCAGCGAAAAAGCAAAGTTGCAGCCCTTAAAAGTTAAACACTGCATAAAATCACACCGCGAAAACTGTAAATATCTCGCCTAGTTTAATCGACATTTTCGTTCGATTTTAGTATCCAGAGACATTCACAATTTTCTATTTTATCATAACTGAACTGGCGATCTTTATGCAAGATAATAATTTTCTATAAACAGGATAAACAAATAAATAATTTCAAGAAATAGGGGCAGGATAGTTTATTTCTTCTTTTAAGTATTTTAATATTGGTACAAAAAATATTTTCTCAAGGTTATTTCATCTTTCTTGGTAATTATGTTGAGAAAAAGAAGAAGTTAGAAACGGTGTTTGTACGCTAGTATAAGCAATTTGATAGCAAAACATAAATTTGAATATGAAAATTGAATAATTCAATTTTTTAAATATTCCACCATTTTTGAATATTCTCGTTCGACATAACGTTCCACATAATGTAATATAAAGAACGACCTCGTACAAAGTAAGAAACGAACTTCAAATATCAAACGTTTCAGGAAATAGTGAATCCTGAAACGGTTCCCGCGTAGCCACAAATAACGGAGACTTGGGTGTTCCCGTTAAAGTATACCATCCTGCATTTCATAATTAAAATTTGTTAGACATTCATGGTCTCTTTCTTTTTTACTGGAGCAGAGTTATGAACTTCGTAACGACGTGACGGCAAACTGTCGCTCCCTGGTCGTTCGCCCACGAGTCCCTGCATCTGAATGTCGAGCTGCAAAACACTATTTACTCGGAAAATAATTTCAAACTGCAAACGGAATTTGTCGTAATTCCGCGATTCCCGAGGAGATGCGCGGCGCGGCGCGCTAGGCGCGAAACTACGTGCAGCAAGTTTACGAGTGTGAAAGCGCTTAGCTCGGACTGGCAAACACATTGGGCTCTGTTTGCTTTTTCGAAGAAAGAGCACATAGCCTACGTGAAACTGGGAAACGATGTCCCTCTGTGTTCCCCCCCGTGGATGCCTGTACATGAAAGAATCCAATATTGATGATAACTTTGCCGCCATAAGCAATTCCAGCCCAGCCAGTCTTGCGTCAGTAATGAAACGTGCTCGCAAACTCGAAGGGAAGCCACACAGTACCTGTTTTCGGGAAAGTTTGCACGTAGAACACAAAGCGTGGAATAAGGAAATGTATTTCTCATCTGTAGCAGCTTTCTAAACAGCTCATTTGGTATGCCGTTTGGTATGCTAACGTGAGTTTATCCAAAAGTAATTCGATCGGTCGACCAAAAATATTCTTGTCAAAAGCTCGTTTCGTTTTCGATTAATGATTGTACTTAATTGTTTTTTAAGCAAATTAATAACTTAACGCACTACTTAGACTCCGGATCTTTATACAAAATAAAAATATACAAATTTCTTCACATCTTTAACAATTGTAATGACTTGAAAATTACATATGGATCTTATTAAATCGTCTTAATGTTTTTTCTTTTTTAATTTACATCCACCCATTTTTGCCATTTTGTTACTTATGATGATACGCAATATTTAAAACATTGACGATTCACAGATAACGATTTCGTAATGAAGTTTTTAATAACAGTAGCAATTTCAATTGAGAACTAATAAATTGATCCAAGTACGAATAATAGAACATTCGCACGAAGATGACCGACCCGTTTATAAATTTTCACGTTGTGTAAAATCAAGCTCGATAGATTTATTGTTGTGCTTGACAATGCTTTGTCATTCGTACTTGCAGTAAAGTTAATTGTGTAGTATTATCTACATTCTATGAACCATACTATTCTCTATCAAATCATATCAAGTTAATCTGAAAAACAGATAATATTATCCTAATGCGGATTAGTGATAACGGAAGTGAAATTAACTACTAATGGACAGACACGCGCTCCGAATGTTGCTCGATTACAGGCCATGAAACATAATCTCATTCATCGTTTAATAGAAATGGGAATCTAATAGAACTAAATTCTGTTCTGTATTACTTGGGCACTCTATGAAGTGTAACATTATAATATGACTGAATAATTCGAGAAAGGCTCTGTACAAGTAGTCATACTTGTGATAAATTGTTCTTTTTTTACATAGTTTATACAGTTAATTTTCAGATTAAATTTAATTGAGATCTAATTTTTAAGATTAATTTTATCAATTTTAACACTTTCTATCTTTAAAGAAATTTAATATTTAGGTGATATCATTGTTAATAACGTACTATTACGATTTTATTCCCATAATATTGTATAACATTATGATCGTGTGATGCTATTGAGTTACGGTGTGCACCAATGACCTATAAAGACTAAAATTGCTATATGCAAACAAGCTCTCTAACCTGAATGCAAAAATTTGCATCGAAATTAAAATGTCACCTAAACTAATCACTTTTGGACAGAAATAGCTAAACACTTTTCCCAGGTAATATCCAGCTATTTATTGATACATACATATTCATGACCGAAATTTCTTAATTAAATGTATTGATCCTTATACCATAACTTTTCAATTTTCTCTCGTAACAATTACGATGTCTGGTTCGAATCAATTTTAAAAGAGTTCTTTTGTTTTAGAGGTTCAGTATTTTACGAAGACTTTCGACCGACAGAGTATTGGTATTCAGACGTCCAATGTTGGCAATTCGCACTGATTCCGGTCACCGCAGTCTGCATACTTGCCGGCAGTTCGGATCGACCGATTCGATTACGCGAATGAACTCTTACAGTTTCTTCGAGTGTCCGCGCAGCGTTCCTGCAAACAGAGGTCGACGCGCGGTACAAATTTCAAGCATAGTCAACCAGGAATCGGTTTGTTTGCTTCCATTTCGAAAATCCGCTTCCATCGCGGAAACTTTTTCCTCGGTCCGGCGGCATAATCCCCCAGAAAGTTCAGCCGGGGGAGTGAGTGTGTTCACGAAAGAAAAGGAAGAATGTTCGATGGGTCGTTGGTGGAGCGGGAGCTTTGGCCCGCTGATTTCGCGCTGGGAAATAACTTCGCGCGTCGAAACCACCAGCGAAAACAAAGCGGACAAACCTGAAAAGCCACCTGCGCTCGGCCCTGGTGTTCAGGTGCGCGGCAGTTTCATAGTCTCGGGGCAGGCTCGCCAGCCCAGGCCAGCACCGTGAAGCGAACTGTAATCCTGTTTTCTAAATGTAACCCAACTTCGGTGAACATGTGTATGTCCGACCGCAAGCACTGTTCGACAATTTGTCTCCACAGCCAGCGGTTCGCTACATTCTCTCATCCACTATCTCCCTTCCTATCTCTCTCTCTATCTATCTATCTATCTCTCTGTCTCTTTGTCTATCTATCTTTGTACCCTCTCCTTTATTCCCCGTGGCGAAGCGATTGACTAAACGCCGCGCCGCGATTCCTTCGATTCGCTATCCTAATTCGTTCGAGTAATTCCAGATGAGGTGGCCTTGCTGGCGAAATCACACGGTCTGGTATACGCTACAAACGAATTAACATTTCCTGCTTTTATTGTAGCATACTATTGCTTGCAAATCTGATTGAGGAATTTGGTCATTCTTTATGTTATGGTGTCGTATATGAAACGTCTGATTTTTAACAGCAAGGGAAGTAAAGCAGGCATGGGCATTTTTGTCTCAATTGAGACAAGACCGTCCCCACCGTAGCGCCCACTGTCCCCCACCAGCAACCGTCGTTACTATGAAGGAAGGACGCACTTCGTCCGTCGCAAGCAGTGCGCAGGCCTCGTGCATCGGAGCCGCGAGGAGCGCCACCAAAAGGGAGCTTGGTGGGGAAAGCAGCCGTTTGAGGGGCTCCTCCCGTGTCCATGCCTGTCGTAAAGATTCGGACAGTGCTTTTTTCACATTAACGCACTGGAACTACCAGTGTCATGGTTGTCAACATTATTTGTGTTTATTTACAAACTTTTCATGAGCATTAGAAGCAACAAGTCGGATTCAGTGTAGCTGTGCCAAGCAAAAGATAAAAATATGTCCTAAAACTAGATGTGTACGAGTACTCGAAATTTCGGGTTTGGGTCGGGTCGGGAAATTTGTTCGGGTTCGAGTCGAGATCTCGAAAGTTTGCAATATTCGAGTACTCGAAGATAAAGTTAGGACAAGTCTGCGATAAATAACTCTGTGCATATTAACCCGTTTTCGCCGATAATGCGACATTTGAAATATGAACTTTAAATCCACCCTCGCTGTTACGGCAACACGACTGTTCTGCTTCCTAATATAGTGCTGGAGTGCTTGTTGGTGTATTATTGGGTTGGCAAGAAAGTAATTTCGGTATTTTAAGGTGAAATAAAACCGAATTTCTTTATACAAGAAATGAACTTGAATGAATAAAATATTTTCTTATTTATCCTTTTTGGCAAAAGATCATCGAACTAAAGAGAAAATATCGTATTTATTAAAGTTCATTGCTTGGATAACAAAATTGGGCTCTATTCCACATTAAAATATCGAAATTACTTTCTTGCCAACCCAATATATGAGTCACTAGGCTGGAGCGCTAAGGGTTAAGATCTCCAATTATCGCTTGTAATAATATTTCGATTTGTAGTAAACACTGTTTACTAAACGCTGATTTGATCGCAGACTTGCCCTAACTTTAACTTCGAGTACCCGAATATTGCAAACTTTCGGGATCCCGAGTCGACCCGACCCGACCCGATTACCATTTCGGATACCCGAAATCGCGGGTACCTGAACTTTCTAAACTTTCGGGATCCCGACCCAACCCGACTCAACCCGAGGCTCGGATACCCGAAATTTCGGCTACCCGAAATTACCCCTACATAAAACGTTTTATTGTGTTCTTTACTCATTCGTTTCCAACTGAAAAGTTTTCAACCCTGATTGCTTAAATATATCTAATCTGTTGGAAATTTAATGTTGTTTATAAAATATAAAAGATCGTAATATATTCGTATAGAATATAAGGCGCTTTGACTTCATTTCATGTGTTTATTACGAACGTCTTAATAATTAATAAATATTAATAAATATCTCTGTAATATTCACGAGCCAAGTATGCTGGTAGCCACGACGGATTTTCTACATGCGCAAACGAAAAAATCAGCTGCACTTCTTTCTAAGCAACTACTCTAGAAATACTATAAATTTTCGATCGTGTAGAGGTTCCGACGCGTCAATTGCCGTCGAGGACAATATGACTTGGACATTTTCCAGACATTGTTCGTTGACAATTGCCAGCCGTGCCATAAATCTGAATAAAGGAGGCCAGACGTAAAATTTATGACTTCATCAAAAACGGCATTGTAGAATCTCGACCCGTAAGTCGTAAATCCGAGCAAGTAGCCTCGACATTAATCTTCTGCGAGCAACAATTAATTATCTGCTCAACAAAAGGAAAACAATCAATCTAGAGTTTATGGATTTGAAAAATGAGACCAGTTGCGTAAGAACTTTATATTCTTGACTTGAACGTTGCCGATCGAAAACTCTTCAGAAAGTTTGTTTCATTCGTGAATGTTGAATTGTGAACAGATAATTTTTGTTGAAATATTAGAACAAGAAGTCCCTCTCTATCGCTTGATCTACATGCTTAAAAAAATATCGCATCAAAGGGAGGAGTTTCAAAATTGAAAAGAGAGGGGGAACAGAAAATTTTCTATGAGAAAGCAATACACACCTGTGGAAAAGCATCTGCATAATGCACGGGAATTAGGTTTGAAGCACTTTCGGAATTCCGGAAGATGGAGAGGACGATTAGGTAAACGCGGAGAACGGATCGCGTAAATAGTTGATTGGCTAACACCGGGGGACGATTAAGGACGATTTATTATAAGGTGTAAAGCTCTTGGCACCGCAGGACAAGACAAATTATACTCCGTATACGTATAATTGCTCGCATTATCTGGAAGATATTATCGCGGAATAGCAATTAACATCGGCGAACAAATTAGCGAAGTCGGCTGGAGCGGCCAAACGAATAAACTTAATTGAATAATGTAATTTCTTCGCGGGGCGATTTGTTAATTATAAGGGGCCGGCAGCAACGACGTCGACGCCGACGCCGACACAGACGCCGACACCACACCGTGGCGCAGTTATTGCTCCTGAGGCGTTTCAGAGGCCGGATATTATATTTCGGAGATAATTTCGCCGCTATTGGGGGTTGAATGATAACGAAATTACAATGATTACCATATGGTAATGTGATTCACTGAAGGACTGGCGCCAGTCACCTGGCAAATTACCACGTTCTCTAATCCACATTCTACACTCGAGCTATCCACGGAACAGCCTCTATATACATATGCATGTACATACGCATTATCGTCCTTTCTATAGGGCTGGCTTCTCAGGTGCACACAAAATATTTCAGAAACCGGTGGTTCCATTTCCGGCACTTAATACTGCAGCTACCGATCAAAAATATCTACGTCTGATATACAGTGACTCCACTAATATTCGGAAAGGACCATACTCTTAAAAGGACCATAACTCTTTTAATATTGTACTATACGATTTGTCGTGAAAAAAAATTTTTTCAGAAATTGCAATTGATCGGAATTGTAGTAAAAATACTAAAAGTTGCATTTTACAACTTTTTTATGTGGGCCTATTGCAATGTCGACCGATTTTGACGAAATTTTCAGAATATGTTTAATTGACACAGATCTACAAAATGTATTTTTTAAATTTTAGGTCCATATAAAAAAGTTGTAAAATGCAACTTTTAGTATTTTTCTACAATTCAGATCAATTGCAATTTTTGAAACAATATTTTTTCACATCCTGCTGCAAACTAATTGCTCCAGCTTCTCCAAAAAAGTTCAAATCGTATAGTACAATCGTATAATACAATATTAAAAAAGTTATCGTCTTTTTAAGAGTGTCCGAATGTTAGCGGGAGTCACTGTACAGTGAACCACGAAAGTATTTGAACGCACTCCTACAGCATGTAGTTATGAAAATAGCTACACGTGCAGTTGTACGCTTCCGAATAATGCAAATTACGCCTCGTAAACGAAAAAATAGCACTTTTGAAGGCGATAGCGCCCTAGATTGATCTTTTATCTAGCGTTCTTGGCTACTGAAAACCCCCATTTTTGTATTATCGAGAAATGACAACGCGAATCCCGCACCCTTGCAATCCTGGAAAAAGCAGTCTACTCCCTTAAAACCACAGATGTAACAGTTACTTTCAAGGCTCGATAGATTTAGGTGGTGGGTAATGGAAGGGTTACCATTCACGGCCAGCAATAATGTTTAATTATGGCGATTTTTCGGCTTGTTATTCGATTTCATTCGGCATCGGGGCGAACTATTAGCCCCGATTGTTTCACTGGTAGTCCCTAATTGCTGTAGCGTTCATGAATCAGGGATGTTGCGGCGCGTAAAGGGATACGTGCACGTGGGAGCGAAGAGGATTGAGAGCGGCACGCACATTCATGGCATCACCAAGTGGCAGGATGCAGTTCCGGAAATTTCGAACAATATCGCGCCGCTGGGTGTCGGACTAGAGCCGCTGCTCGCCGAAACTTGCTCGGTAACTCCGGAGCGCTTCGCTGTGAAGCGGAGAATCGCGGAAAGGGTCAACGAAGAGCCGAAGGGAAAAGCGGCGAATGGACTCACCCTCTCTTTGGATGACGAGGCTGGCCAGGTACGAGTCAATTGTATCGCCCTTGCCAATTCCACGAGCCGGTGACTAATTGTCCTTGCCGAGCTGACCGATGGCGGCCGATGGCGAGTCGAAATTCTCCGCTTCGACTACGCCCGCTAACCCGCTTTGCCGTTTTCCCCTCCTCTTTCGCGGTGAAATTGCTTCTCCTCGCAAGGCCCTGCCACCAGTGCTGGGAAAAATAATAAGACACCTTTCGTTCTTTTTTTTGTTTCAATGTCAACCTGTATTTTTGCTTATCATCTTCACCGTAAACGCGTAATACAGTCAGTGTAAAAAGTGTTAGTATATCCTTTACAAACGAATATTTTTTTTCAATGTGAACCAATCGGCTTGAATTTTTTGAGACGTTGGCGGATTAGTTTTTTATTAAATTGTTATCAGTCGAAAAAGTAAAGGTCACGATTTCGAAATTTTTTATCTGTGCCTGTAATGAAAAAAGATTATTGTCGCATTACATAGTAAATTAATCTTTCTAACATCTAAAAAAAAACTCAAATTATTTGGTCCACTTTTAAAAAGGTTATTCTTTTTCAAAGAGTGTACAAATACTTTTTACACTGAGTGTATCTATAATTGCTTACTTGTAATTATCATCTTCATAGGCTGATTGAAATAAGATATTTCAATAGAATTGTTCCAAATGTTTCATATTATTATATCGATCAAAATCCCTTTATTTTCGACAATCTCAACCATTCGATAATTTAAAAAAGTCCTTTTTACAGAATTTTGAAACTTGTTGTTCGCTTACTTTTATCATAATGCAGAAACTTTGGAATTCCACGCGAAACGTACTGCAGAATGCAAATTGGATCCTGGAGAATCTGATGCTTCAAGAATTCTAGCTTACGACACGTCTACCTTGCATCGTAATATAATAAAGTAATTTCTTCGCCTCCGCTGCTGGTGAGTTCGTTAATCAGCCATCACCGCGACGCATAACACACTAATAACAGAATATAACCTAATAAATGAGAGTCTGTAGACTATGAGACGGGTTCTACTAAATAACGCAGATTGTTTCGGTTATGTTGTCGAAACAATGTTTTGAATTTGGATTGCAATCAAATTACAACTTGACATCAAAATTTATCTTGCTGCTCTTGATATTCGAACTCTGCTGTATGACTTCTTTTTAAAAACTGCAGACTCCAGATATAATTAACTGCACTTGTAAAATAACGTACCAATGATTTTTTAGGAATATGCAAAAGTTTCAGTCTGTTTTTAATTCTCTTTCATTTGTGCAAGTGTACAAGGTATTTTACCAGTCGATAATGAAGTTGATTATTTTAAAATAATCAACTATGTTAGGATATTTCCATCTATAATTCCCGCTAATGCATCACGAAGTTATTCGTCACGTCCGTCGGCCTAATGTGAATAAGGATTACTTAAAGCGCGCGAATCTATCACTCGGGCGTCCCGGCAAAAAGGAAAAGAAAACGAGAGGATAAAACAGAAAAATGAGAGAAAGTAAAAATGGCGACGAGGTCGGCGCAGATGCATCCTATGCAATAAAATTCCGTGAACGCAGTTGAACGAACTGATTTAAACGTTTTAATCAGCGTGACTGGAAGTGGGCGGAGGGTCGGAAGACTCTCGTTATCCTTTCAGTTTGATTTGTTTTTTCTTCTCCCGACGACCCTACCTTCGCACTTTGAATATCATAGCCGGGGCCGGAGCAGAAATCTTGCGCGTTTTATGGCGGTTATTAAAATTCAAATTCAACGATGCAAATATGCACGGCAAATTAAATCGAGATGGCTTTGTTGCGTTGCGGTTGCTTTCGACGGGTATCACGAAAATAAAAAATAAAACCGGCAGCAAGGTAAGGGGGAATAAAAAATAAAAACACGCCCGCGCGTCCACGCTAATCCGCGACACGACGCAATTTTTTATCGCGCTGAATTTTCGCGACGTCCACCGATTTCTGTAATAATTTTATTAAAGAAGGTTTAACTTGTTTTTCGCTGGCGCGGCGGCTATAATGCATTCGCTTTATCCGTGCCATATGCACAGGCCGGGTTTGAAATTGAAGCATAACCCACGTCGCTCCCTGCTCGCTCCTTATCTCAGCCCGCTGTTGCACAGTTCACTGCTTCGTTGCACATTCCACGATACCGCGGCGACGTCGGTTAATTTTCATTAAATAAGTATACTACGCGTCGCTATCGCTCGACACGCGGCTGAAATGTAATGTAAGCTTCCTACTTGATTGAATATTGAGAACGTAGGTACGGCTGAGACGGTCTATAATTCGCTGTAATTACAACGGCAATTCGTCGAGAACGTATCACGCTCTCCCTTCTATCGACGCTCCATCATTTATAATATTAGGCTGCCGAATTTATGTATTTTTGGCGATAATGATCAGACGAAATATCAAACTGTAAAGACCTGTATTAACCTTCACTCTGCGTACATATACAAGGTGTGGCCGGACGGGTGGTACAACCAGGCAAGGGATGATTCTACATGTAAACATAAGTCGAAAAGAAGAAATAACATTTTTTCGTTTGACGCCTCGTTTTCGAGAAAATCGATTTTGAAAATGCAGCAAATATACGTGCTATTGATAGGAATCGTCTGACGTGTCTGATCATTACCAACCGATTCTACTTCCTACGTATACTAAAGCACGCGAACCCGACGGATCTTTAAAGTCTATCTTCTCGAAAACGAGGCGTCAAACGAAAAAATGTTATTCCTTTTTTTCGACTTATTTTTACACGTAGAATCGTCCCGCTAAACTATATTGACGTAATCTTCGTGGACGTTCCACGCTTTTATTTATAGTCACCAATGTCATAATTTTATTTAAATTTACATTAAATTTTTCTATCTATTCCTACACTAATTTTATAACTGTAGAAATTTTGAACTAATTGCTTAAAATTTTGGGGAAAAATATTATTAATCATTTAACTGGATCCGATATTTTATGGAGAACCAGGAAAAAACTTATTTTCTCCTTTTTAGTGCATTTTAATATAAGCGTGGTTTTTAGAAAGTATTTTTTCATATATTTTATTTTCTACTTTTCAGTCTTTACATATCTTGTAATCGATTTTAATTACCACTTCAACTAAGATCTTTTGTAAAAGCGAAAATATTGTGTCATGATTAGATAATTTATTATCCCGTTTTTTTGTCTTGCCTTTTCTAGTCGTCTTTTCCGTTGCGTAGCAGTTTCAGTCATTGTCTTTCGTCCGTCAGTAAATTTGTTTGTTTGTTTACTTTCATTTTTGATCCCACGAGTATGGCGGCAAATATTGTCATCGGAAGCAAGTGTGTATACAAAATTTCAGCAAGATTGGACTATGGGAAGTGGATTAAAATTCGATTACAAGATTTGACGCATACAACAGCAACACGGCAAGCTAATATAAGCGTGGTAAAAAGCTGCCGCAAAATTAATTTCAAGGTCAAAATTCAATTCTGGATTTCGTTTTACGCTTCTGGCCCACTGCGCGCCGCATAGGCAATTCGATGACCCGCAGTTTCACAAAGATGAAGCCTTTCGGTTCGAACTGATGAAATCGCTGGGGCAAGTCTGATTTTTAATTCTGCTGGTGTGGGCTGCAACGGGGGCGGGGGGTGAGTATCGTTCTGTTCCACGTGGAACGATGGTCCAATAAGAGAAGGAAGAGTGCGCTAACGGGGGCGAGATTACTTCTTTCCTAGGGGTTGCCCTCTCGAATCCTCCGGGCTCGCGATATTCGAAAAGTTGGTAGTTTACTCAGCCGCAGCGAGAGGAGATTACTTACGCTTTTTATGGAACCCGCAAATATACTCAAGCCTCGTGTTTATTCTTACGGCAAACCGGTCGGGCTAAACGATTTTTACTGAACCGCCCTGCCCCATTTCGATGAACCGGGAAAATTCCGTGCGTAATCTTTACGGGACCCGATATGCGCCCGAGCAAATTTCGACGTCACTTAATATAAGTTATAACAGTGACCCAAAAATCGGGGCAAAATAAAAAATGTTTTTCAAAAACGTGGACTTCGAACATTTTATGGAGCATTACTCTGACAGTTTTGATTTTTATTTTGTATAATTTGATTTGTCTCTATTCGTGTCTGTATCATCTGTATACAGTTACCCCCACTAATATTCGGACACTCTTAAAAAGACAATAATTTTTCTAATATTGTACTATACGATTTGAACTTTTTTTGGGAAGCTAGAGCAATTAGTTTGCCACAGGATGGGGTAAAAATTTTTTTAAAAAATTGCAATTGATCGGAATTGTAGAAAAAACACTAAAAGTTGCATTTTACAACTTTTTTATGTGGGCCTATATCGAAAATTTAAAAAACACGTTTTGCAGATCTGTGTGAATTAAACAGATTCTTAAAATTTCGTCAAAATCGGTCGACGTTGCAATGAGCTACAAACGTTTAAAGATGGTAAAAATTGCAGATTTTCGGCCTGTAACTGCCTGTAAATCTAAGTTTTTTCCGCATCAACCGATTTCGATGAAACAGATCTACAAAACGTATTTTTTAAATTTTCAATATAGACCCACATCAAAAAGTTGTAAAATGCAACTTTTAGTATTTTCTCTGCAATTCCGACAACTTGCAATGTTTTTCAAAACTTTTAGTCACGTTGTGCAGCAAACCAATTGTTCTAACTTCCCAAAAAATTTCAAATCGTTGTCGTCTTTTTAAGAGTCTCCGAATATTAATGGGAGTCACTGTACGTAGTTTAATATCGAACGTTTTAATAGCATTGAATGTTGGTTGGTAAATATGAAAATTAACGTAGTAAATCGATAGGAACTGGCAATGCATCGGTAGCCAGTTCGTTACATCAGGAAACTGTAATCGACGGTTTACGAGCGGTCGCAAGTGTGCGCCATCTTGACAGACATCGATATCGCCATCACGACGCAGCCAGTTAACTTGATTCTAAAACTTGGCCCCGCGAATGGTTAGAACACGTTCTGGCTACGGTCGTTTCATAAAATTCAACGATATAAATGAGGGAGATCGTTGTCGACGAAATTTCACGACGAAGATTCTCGCGAGTTCGTAAAATTTTTCACGGGCTCTCAAATCAGAGAAAATGGGATCGAAAATCGATCAGAATTCCCAAGTATATAATAGGTCTCTCTCATGGATCGCGTCGCTGCGTCTCTTTTCGTAACGCCAGTCCATTTCGCTCTCTCGCAGTCGCATGATGATAGCTTCATAAATCCACGTTTCTGAATCTCATCTGGTCTCACAGATATCGAAAGCATCGTTCCACCGAGTTTACTTATCGATATCGATAGTCGCTCGACGAGCAACGAAAAATTTTAAGTAATAATCAGTCTGCGTATTTTCATGAAGTTTCTCTAGCTGTATTTTGAAACGGTAGAAAGATTAAAAGAATTGAATTTCACCTACTGAAATTATTAAAGGAAGACAGAAATTCCTAACTGACTCCCTATTCCTGGCAGCAGGTACTTTTAGGTTGTATAAAAATCTGTTTAGATGCAAAGGTGATTGATCACAGCGCAGACAAAATCGTCGAGATTCGAGTCGGAAACATTCAGGATCGAGAATCTAAAATAGAACCAACCCTCGATTTAAGGATTCATGGTGCACCGACCCAAGATCGAGATAATTGACTCGGGTTCGGGGACTCGAATAGGAACAGTCTAGAACAGGAACATCGAAATCGGACATCTTCGAGAGTCAATCTAATTATCGGATGTTTTGGAGTTGATCTTCGAAGTAGGTTTTCGAAGTCCTCGGATCTATTGCTTCGGGATGGTGGCTCGAATCCATACGTTCTCCTTAGGTGTAAAATACATCTTTTCCATGCGATACGCTGTGTCAGTCCGATTCGATTTTTGCTTGGTACCGTTACGCTATGGATTGGTTTCATTGACGTTTACCGGTTCAGCACGTATTCACTTTGAGTTTCTCTTCCACACTCCTTTTTGTACCATTAAAGTTATTCCTCTGTATTTCTTTGATCGTTACATTTTATCTTTCCCTTGGTATGAATGCATCGTGGAATATTATCGCCTATATTAAGCACTGTAAATTTCTTCACCAATGCCCGTAGTCCTTTCACCTGTTCGTTTGAGCTTTCCCCGTATCGAGTTTCCAGATTCCTTAACGAACAAAAGCTGGATTAACGCTAGGAGAATCTCTCGAATGAATGCGATTTTATACGAATTATCATTTCGCGGTCGTCTCATGGTGCGTGAAGCGAGAAACACCGTAAACCGACATTAAAGTCGTTGACTACAGGCCAGGGTTCCTCGCCATTGAAATGAATAGCGCTTATTGGACCATCCGTTAACGCATCTTGAACAACTTCTATTCGATGCAGAACACTTTTTGAGACACAGCTGTTGCAGATTTTTATTGTGGCTTCAAATGGCACGGGCCTTAAGACGCGACGCATAATTATGCAAATTCCTCGCGGCAGTGGTTTCTCGACGACAGGTGAATGCTTAAATATATGGTCACTGTAAATGCTTATTATCATTTTCTCTCTCCGCTTCCATTGTTGCCTCACATGCTAAAATTCAGAAAACCGCTCGTCCCGTTTCCATTTGTGGCAAACGTGCTATTTCCGAAATTATGGTAAACGAAACTCGCATTCTTTGCTTCTGATATTAACACTAAACCTACCGGTCGAAATGACCGGTTCCAGATTCATTATTTTACAATTATTGATATAATAGAAATAACTTCATAAGAAATGATTGCATAGCTATCTTTAGTGGAGCACATATAGGAACATATAGGAACCGCACAAAGTCTAAATAAAATCAATCCTGTCATTTTTATAAGGGAACATGTACCAGTTACTTTTAAGGCTCGCTAGGTTTAGTGTTAAAGTGTATAAATTTTTCAAATCGGCATTTATATAAACGTCTGCGACATCTAAATTGTCATAGCTTCCTCTTACCACCCCCTCCATGTTTATACGATCTTGGGACACCCTGTAGACGCATGGAATAAAATAGTTTACGAAACTTCAAAGTCGTTTTATAAGAGGACGGTTGACCTGAGACCCATCGTTTCTTTGAGACTTCTTTCCGTCGCGATGAGTACTATACGAGGCAATAAAAAACAATTTTGGCCTTGAAAAAAGAGTCAAAGCCAATTTTGCGGACCACTTTTTTAACAGATCTCCAGAGCTGTGGTAGAGCTGTAATCACGCTGCACATAAAGAACTTGCTCTAACTAATACTTGAAATTCGTATGAAGTGCAAAAGATTGAACAACAGAGCCTTGGATTGCATCGAATCCAAGTACTTCGCATCGTCGAGGAGCAGCGGCGCGGTCCTTTCACCGAAAGGTAATCAAAGGAATGCACCGGGAGATCCGTGTCGTACGGTTTATTTACATTATTGTGTTGCGGAAGCTCCCGTGAAACGGGAACAACCGTCGGATAACCAATGGTCCTCGAGTGTTCCAGCAACAAGCTGGCTTTGATAGCTTTTCAAAGTGCTTGGCCGCCTTCGGACCATCGAAGCTGAAGTGTATCTCTCCTTCTCAAAGCTTTCGGCTTGTCCTTCTGCTCGATGTTCCCATCTGCCCTCCACTTCTCCTTTCATTCCGAAAAATACGGAAAAGGATTCGCCACTAGGTGGATGGCCACTCGCGTCAGGGTCTCGTCTCGTCGCCACGACGGGAAAAGCGTACGAGAGACGGGACTCTGACGGCCGGAGAAAGCCACGCCGATGAAAGTGTGTATGATAGCAGACGGTTTCGCGTGGAACCATTTGCCGGAACCTGTTACCAAGAAGCGCGGACCTCTGAGTGCTCCTCTAGGCATTGGTTGTTCCCGGGAAAGCTTTTTTCGAAAAGACCCCGGGAAAGGGTCTCCGTGGCTAGCCTCGGAATTGATGGCGAATTCGTGGACTCCTTTGAAAGTAACGAAACCTTCGGCGTAAGTAAAGACACGGAGATTCGAAACTACACGATGTTTCGAGTTCTCATTCAACGAGAAATCATCCTTTAGATCAGACATCCCCCCAAAGGGGGTCAGACAGTGATCAGAGATTTTGGTGTTATTGGAGGGGGAATTTGGATTATGTCATTTAGGTAAACTTTAAGTCGGAAGGATAAAAATTTAGGAAGGAATCGTTTCGCTGGATAATTGAGTTCGTATCGAGTAGAGGAAATTTTGGTGTAGGCAGGGTTTGATGGGGTAGAGGATAGTTTTACACGGCGTATGTCATGCTGAGTTTTCTTCTTCTAAATTTTAAAATGTTAATGCGACCTTCCTAAATAAACAATTTTAAAAAAAGAGATAGACAAGCAAAATTAAAATGACGAGCAAAATTAAACCTGTCAAACAATTTTTTAGAAAAATCGTTATCTGTGTATTTATTATAGATTAGTGTATTTCTGAGACTATTTCCCGAATATGTTTTTTCATAGAGGTCGATGCCAAATCGATCACTCTTTGACGTCAACATCGTCGATTTTGTGCTAAATGAAATATGTTGTAGTCCAATGGGAAATGGGGGGGGGGGGAGGCTTTAAGTCATCACTTTGCCGGTTTAGAATTTGTTTAGAAATTACAGGCCTTCGATGTTTGCAATTTTTGCCCATTTCGGCGAAAACGGGCGTCACTTACGAATTTTTATCTCAGCATCTGTCTGTCCGATTGAGCTACATCTTTTTTTGTTTTATTCAGAAAGGATTGGGCTATTGTAAAATGATTTTTCCAACCGCGATAGTTAACTTCATAATGTCGAAAAATGTAAACAAATTCTTTTTCTGCGTTTTGTCGATGACGAGTGGTCTAAATTTTTAAGAAATGTGGTTATACTTCCGAGAGTTTTCACATCGTGTTTTTTCTCTCAATTCGAGTCAATTTCCCAGATTTGGCGGCGCTGGAACGGACCCGTCTAAAATATGTTTATGGAACCAGCAGCTTTGAATCCGGGAACGTCTGATTACGTTCGTAACTAATATTATCCTATAGCAATGGCTCAGGACCGAATAAATTTTATCTCGGCGATAAAAAAGAAATCGAGGAGGAGGTCTTCCATCGAACTTTACGATTAATTGCGAACGTCGGATGTATCAGAGCGGCAGAAGGAGGTGGTAAAACCGAGCGATGCGAGTTTATAGAGGTGGAAACATATGGTCGCCGGACTCGCTAATATCCATGCGGATGGTTCCTCGAATGGAATGAAAAAGGATTCGCTGGGCTGGAAGGAGCCAAGTAGTCGACGTAGAACGGCCATCGCAAAGGTCGAATAGCTTTCCGATATTGCCGGAGCTCTGATAATTAGGAGTTTCCTTCGAATAGGACTGATTCGATCGAGCTTCCCTAACGCGTGGCCTCGCTCAATCACTTTTAATCAGTTGCCTTATGATTTACTTCTATAGCGTTCACTAATCGTAAAGCAATTCACTGATAGATACCAAAATAAATAAATTCACAAAGATTTTTTAATTTTCTATCTTCCGAATACAATTTTTGATTCTCAAACGCTTTCACCAAAAAGTGTACGGAGTGCTGAAAAGATGGTGATCGGACGGACTCCTCTGTGAATTAGTGCACAGTTCCCTTCGAATCGTGCTGATTCCATCAAGCTTTTCGTTCGGTGAATCACCACCGATTTTTAATCGGCCGGTTAATTCGCCGAAGAGATGACGCTCACGTTCAAGGCACCTGAAGGTTCGCGCATTTGCATAGATAATTCCCGGCTGCGAAATCGCAGAATTCTGTCAATAATTTATTATGCGACCGCGTCGGAACGTGCCTCCGCCTGTTGCATACAAATGCAGACGCCAATTGACGCGCGGAATGAGCCCGTTCCAGAGAAAAATCCTGCGGGCAAGGTACGGCCGCGCTCAATGCCGGATAATAATCATCGTTAATTACAAACTTGCGTGGAACAATCAGCCGTAATATTCGAACAACACCGTTGCTTGAGAATGAAAAGGGACAAGTTTCGTTTGGTTACAGCTGATATTGAAATTCCCGGTTCGGGGCTTCGGCGAGCGGATTGAAATCCATTCTTGATTCGCTCGCATTATATTTTGGTCAATTTGATTTTCACACGGATAAACAAACTATGCCGTTCGTTCGTCGAAATAATTTTCGTTTTGAGCTCAGGGGAAGTCGGTAATTCGATTGTTCGTGGTCGGTAGACCAGCTTTTCATCTTTATACGGCTATAATTATTTCTCCATCCATTCTTCGGTGTGAAACTAACATTCTGTATGATTATTTGACAGCGGATCTTTATGCAAAATAAAAATTTTCTACCTGAATTGCAACACACTCGAGTGAAATAGAAATTTATTTTCTTTCGTAATATATTTAATATGTTGAATATAATACGATAGAATATGATCAGACTATACTTACTAATTTTTGTCATAAATGCATAAAATCCGCAGTGTAATGGTTAGATTGTTTATCTAACAACGAAATGTTTAAATTATAAGTGTCTTCACGGATCAGCAGTAATTAAACATACAGTGAAACGAATTAATATTCGGACGCTCTAAAAAACACGATAACTTTTTTAATATTGTATTATACGATTTGAATGATGTGACAAGAAATTTTTTTAAAAATTGCAATTGATCGGAATTGTAGAAAAAATACTAAAAGTTACATTTTACAACCCTTTTATGTGTGGGCTTATATCGTAAATTTAAAAAATACATTTTGTAGATAGATTGTGTCAATTAAACATATTCTGAAAATTTCGTCAAACTCGGTCGACGTTGCAATGAGCTACGAATGTTTAAAGATGGTGAAAAATGCAGATTTTCACAATTTTGGCCTCTAACTGCAATAAATCTAAGGATTCTTACATCTTTCAATGCCTGTTTTTTCCCACATCAACCGATTTCGATGAAACTTTCACAGTGCATATAATTGACACAGATCTACAAAACATATTTTTTAAATTTACAATATAAGCCCACACATAAAAGAATTATAAAATGCAACTTTTTTTAAAATTAAAGAATTTCTTTTCTCATCCTGTAGTAAACTAATTGCTCTAGCTTCCCAAAAAAGTTCAAATCGTGTAGTACAATATTAGTAGTCATTTCACTGTATGTAGTTATCAAATCATGATGGTACTTAAAACGTTCACCGGAACCCTATCCTCTCGTTCTATCTCTCCAGGAATTTGTAATTACAGAGAAAATCTATTATCCAGAGACTGTGATATTTAACCTCGGCTTAAGTAATTAATGTGCATACTCGGGAGATTGCTATCTTCTTGACTGTAACGATGTTGTATCGACAAACAAATGTAGTTGTACGTTTTGAAAGGGGCGCGACTGTAGAGATGGTTCGATTATGTTGCTTTAGTGGCTCCCGCGGATACAATAACATTTCACCGAAGCCGAAATGACTGGATCAGTATTGATATATTTCGTGTAATGTTGTATATGCGTCTGCAAATGCGAGGCACGCTACGTAGCAGTAGACACAAAATATGAAGCGTATCTGTTGCATTCGAATGGAAATGTAGATTCCAAATCGACCATTTCACTGAAGCTGATTGAAAATTGTCGCAACGCAATCGGGTATGAATATTTCAGAATGCTACTATCCTATACCTAACTTGTGCAACGTGGTCGAATAAGAGGCTGCACTTTTTAATTGAATCTTTTGTAGCGTTACTTTTTCATTCAATTTAAAATTGATACATTGACAAGTTCAGGATTACAACTTTAATTCAAGCCTGGGCAACTGTTGCTCCGAAAGACGATAACGTAGAATCGGCTACCGTCACCCGGATAGCCAGCGCGAGGTCACAAAAAATAATAGAACTACACAATCTAAGAAATAGCACGGACCCAAGGGTTTTTCGTGGATCTAGGCTTCTCTGTAATGTGTTCAATGCAATGTGTTGATGTGAAATTAATTTATAAATCTCTATCTCAAAAAATCTGTTTATTTTTTGAGACTCGAATGTAGAACGTGGGTTGAACGACGTGCAGTGAATCAGATTTGTGCAGTGATAGATTTTATTTCCGATTAGATTCAAGCTTCATTGAGAAACTAATTTTCATTTGGACCGGTGAGATTAAAGAAATAGAAAACAGTGCGAGGAATAAATTTCCTTCACTTGCAAACAGAAAAACAAACAGACAAACAAACAGACAAACAGACAGACAAGAAAGCGAGCTAATAAAAACGTGGTAAAATGGAAAATAGCAAGCAATCAATATCAAAATAACGAACATGAAAGCACTTACCTACGACAATACAAAAAGCACCAATAACAGTTTGAAACAAGTCAAACAAATCGTTTCTATGAATAGTCACGTTCAATACCATCGGAAATTGAACTATTTGGAGTACACTCGCCACATTGTCGCTGTAGAATAAATAAATCACGAAACGCGTCAAGTGACAAACAGTCGAGAAGAGTTGTTAGTCAATTCGAAATAAATGCAGGAGTAATAATTTTTTGGACACTCTATTTATTAGACTATAACGCGCACCGTTTTCAACGTTGAAATCAATTTTCCGGTAACCATTGGAACGTCGACCATGCGCCTGCTTGCGTTTGTAAACCCGCCAGAAGGTTAAAGGTCACTTTCTCTGGTCTAACGGGATCCCGTGGCGCATATCGTCCAACGATTTGTTTACTTTTCAGCGGACCAGCTTCGAACTGCGATTCTACAGTAGCGCGTTTGCTCGGTATATTTAAATTTACCCGGTCGTGAAAGCGTTCGCGTCCCGGTCACGATATTTTCTTTTTTCCCATCTCTTTCTCACTCATTCTCTCTCTCTCTCTCTCTCTCTCTCTTTCTATGTCTCTCTCCTTCTCTTTTGAACGCAGCTGACGAATTCGATGAACGGTTTTGTTGCTGAACTTCGACCGAATCGATGCCGCGGGAATAGCGTGTCCCTATTTCCCGGCGAGCCTCCATTTTGGCTGGTCAGTTCGGTTTCTATCAGCCGCACGAAGACTTTGACGAGGGGAAAAATGTGTTTACCGCGGTGAAACGAGAACGAGATTCGGCACCACAACGTATCCCAGCATGGCCAGGATGGCCTTTCCCGTTGTTGGGATCCTTTTTGGCTCATCGTGGCCCTCGCCATAGTAACGGCGACGCGACGTACTCTCGAACCCAGGCACGATGAAACCGCGAAATTGAGTCTCGGATCGTTTACTGTGTTTTCCCTTTTCGCGGTAAATAGATCCCGTCGCCACGGATGACCTCATCATTGCCGAATCTTCCCCTCGCTCGCCGATCAGCGTAATTGGACGTGACACTTTATTCGTTCAACCGATTCCGCCCACTGTTCGTTCACCGGTCGATTCTAATTGGCTAACTGCTGCAGAGAGCTCTGTGGCGCACCGATAGTGTTTATTCTGGAATTGTTATAGTGCTTCAGTGATATTGCTTTGATACGACGTGTTTACTCGATTGAGTGCCTTTTTAATTGACACGGTAATAGTGGAGAGCGAGAGAGAGAGAGCGGATTTTTATGCAAGATAAAAATTATGTTAATTGCAAAATGCAGGCGATGGCCGAAAAAATATGTGTCGAATATTTCCCGAAAACTATGTACCTATCCCTATTCATCAAAATCGATATGTCCAGATTTGATATATGTTCCCTTGTAAGAGTCTGCATCAGACACCGAATTTAATGGCAAAGCAAAATAGATTCTGCATGTTTTTTTGGAGTAACATATAGGGTTCGCTTTTGAAGATGAAGAAAATACATCAGATCAAGCTTAATTGCTATCGAGGCGCTCATAATCTGATGTTACTAATTTTTTTATATAAGTGGAGACGACATTTTCTTCTATCTTCTATCTAAGCAAGCGAGTTATTCAAGTGATTTCTTTATAACGCCCCACCCTGTATATCGAAAATAACGAGATACAGTTGTGTTCGAAAATAACATGAAATCATTAAAATTTGAAAACATTAATGCAAATGCGGCACGGGTTTCTGGTGTTCGATTGCTTCCAAACTTTGCACACATCATTTTCGCGTAAAGTCTCACAATTTAGGTAAGACCAGAAAGAAATCAAAAGTCGCAAAATAAGGACCACTCTAATCCGCAGTCCTGCAATCAGACATCGGAAGGAATCATCTGCCAATTCGCTGTTCTATCGAATGCAAAGATGTTTTCTGGTCGATTTACTGGAACTCGAAAGACGGAACGAGTTTTCTCAGCGAATGAAACTCAGCATTCGTTCGCACTGACGTGTCTTCCTCTGAAGCACGCGTGGCTTTCAGCCGGAAAGAGACTTGACTCGCTAAAACCTGCATTTCACCTTCGCGAATTTTATACCGCCCAGCTCACTGTGAGCGAACGTGCCGCAATTTTCGGTAAATTTCGCCTCGCATAGATGTTTCGCGTGAGGCCCCTTACCCGAGGCAACCTTTTTCGAAGGAGGATTTCTATGAGAAACGCGAGGCACGGAAGTATTCTTTGCTGACGATAGGTTTTCGCGAGTAATACGTATCCAAACAGTAGCACAATATGATTTCTTCACGTGGAATCGGCCTTGCATCGAATGTCAAAAATTCTGATCGAATTCGAGTATATAAAATTCACACGGTGTAACTTGTCCGAAACGGAAAGTGAAATCCTCTTTATTATTTATAATCGAAATAAAGCGTAAAGAACGATTACACGATTCATTGTGGAATTGTTTATTAAGTGTCAGATATCAAGGTTTTCCAGTTGCTCGAACCGCTTCGAAAACACGTTTTAAATTTATTTTTCATTTCGGAAATAATAACCGTAAACGATTCACAGTCGCACGTGGAAAATTGCCTTCGGCAAACCAGTTTTTGCACAGTTCTATATACTATTCTCTAGTACGAACGGCATTATATATCACTGGATGAAAATTGTTTTTTCATGAAAGAATCTATTTCTCACGGTTTATCGAACAGAGCATGGAACAGATTAACGTAAAGAATGTATAAAAACATTTCTGTTATGCTGGAAATACTCAAAAATATTTGTGTGAACGTTACGTTGAAAATACTCGGAAATGTTCGAATGAAAATTATGTGGAACACATAGGGAAGAATTGATGATATCTCGTTGAAGAGAATCTTCGTACTTCCGTCTCTCTTCTTTCCGCATCCTTTATACAGCTTGGTAAGAGTTCAGCCAATGTCCTTAAAACTTCCATAAAGAAGTTAGGCGCTCGTAAACTGTTCACTATAAATATGTAGGATACGAACGATATTGCATTAAATTTTATACGATCATCTCCGCTACAATACAGTCGCATAAATTTACAATAAAACCTTCCAGCAATTTCCCTTACTCTCGCATAAAAATTATTTCCAATTCCGGAAGGAAGTCGATTAATTTTATATCCATGGTTTATTTCAATCTTAACGATTCAAACTGAAACTCAAACCTATATTTATTTTGATTATGTAATTTAGCAAGCGACTGCTCTAATATGTCGAAAGTACTTTTAGAGGTATTCTCGTTTTACGACAGAGAATCAATTTTTAGTCTCCATTTAATTAACAAAGGAAAATTGACATAATTCGATCCGTCATGGTAAAACCTATCATGCGTGTATAGAGAACACTAAGAAAGTTTATTAGATTTAACACTGTTCTTTGTTAATTCAGTGTTAATGCGTTAATGTTAACCCTTTATTGCATGAATTTTTATGACGAGTTGAAAAAAGTCTACCTAGAAATGAGTGTGGTCATGAAATAAATAATAAAATTTTATTAGAAAATGTTCTATCTGTTCCTGTATGGGAGCTTTATATATGCGGTTTTATTCATAAGCGCAATGTTCCCACATGGAACCAGCATGCTCAGAGTCTTCAGTATTGTCTACTTAATTTACTATAGAACATTTGAAAATCCCCAATTGGGAACAGAATGCAATAGAGGGTTAATTCTTCAGTGTGCCAGCTTAACCTGCTTTAATACAAAATAAATATTTGCTAGTGTAGTCGACTTTGTTTACGCTTGAAACACTAAATTTAAAGTTTTGAGATTATAAGTACTCTATACGAGGAAAACGAGAAAGAGGGAATAGCAAATTTCTTATTTCGGAAGAAAAACTGTACCAACGAATATAATTGTATGTTAGTATGAATAAGGAGTCTTGTAACAGTGTTATCGGAATTCGCAACAGTATCATCGTGGAGTGTAGTTCGTTGGAAATGAAATTTCGTTGTGGAACAGCCGAAAACGCGGTAATGGCGGACCGGTGTTCGACGTTCAAACTACTTCCACGCGCAGATGGCACTCGTACGTCCTAGAGCGGCGCACAGTTATGTTAATGTTTCTCAAATCCGGCGTAATCCAGGCGCAGTTAACCAGAGAAATCGTGTAATTTATATGAAATGCAATCGAGATACCGAACGCAACATTTCCCCGCGCGCGTCACAGCCGTTTGTGCCACGAGCGAATTCGAATTATTCTGTTCATCTCGCCATCGAAGGGAGAGAATTTCCAATCCAGTTTTGATGGCGGGGTACAAGGACGTTGAAATACCGGACGTTTCAGAATTGTCGATGGTAATCTGTAGTCTACAGGTTAATAAATTGCGCTGATGATCGTTGCGATTCACCTGGATTTTGTGGACGGATCCGGTCGCTTTGGTCGGCCGCTCCTCGAGGTTTAATAGACATTATATTGAGTTCCCAAGTTGATCGACCGGATCCTACAACCTCGGTCGAGCGGCGACTAAACGCGGTCGATGTTTCGCGCATATTGACCATCAGAAATTGCTACCGCTTTTCGAGTGTTCGGGCTCGCGGGGTTGCACGCCCTCCTCGTTCCTGACACGCGCGCACCGATATACTAACCGTGCAACTCGCGCAACGGAAATTACAATCCGTCGAATAAGGTTACTTTCATTACGGATCGTTCAATGGAAATACTTCAGATAAATCTCCGGGGGAAGCTATTTGTGAAAAGTTGAATCATTTCCATGAACGATACCATCGTTTTCTTTTCACGAGTCCGCGTCCACAGTCGGTTCGGTGGGGGTTCGTTTTCTTCGCGAGCTCTCCATCCGATATAATTCAATATTTCATCGCGCAGCTGGGACAATGGTCCCTAGTCGGGCGTGCTTATTAAGAAAGAAAGAAGGAAAGAAACCCACTTTTTCAATCCGATGAATACGCAAGGACGCGCGCGCGTGCGCGCGTACGCGGCCAGCATCTGGAATCGCGGTCGTCGGAGGGCCGCAATTAGTGGGTTAATAACTCGGCCGCTTTGTAGGAATTAATTGGAAACCAATGAATGAGAATGAGCTCGCGACGATGTGGAAGTTTCACGCCGGTGGATCCCTCGCCCCCTCGCTTTCGCTCTCGCTCTCCCTCTCGCTCCCTATTGTCTGGTCGAGAGTCCCTCGGCTAAGCCAATTATTGGGCCCTGGGAGCGACGAGATTCGATGGAGCTAATTTAGATCGGTTTTTCTGCGATTTCCTTCGAAGATCCATGCCGACTTTTGATTACCGAGTCAGTCGATCCTGTTCCCTTCAACCGTTCATTCCATCAAAATCTAAGGGATGATTTTCGACCCACAAGTTCGTAGCACAATTTCAACAGGTACGGTAACTCTCATATTCAATTTCATATTTTTATAGTTTAACCCTCTGCAGTCGGGGCTATTTTAACTTCAAAATTAAACATTTCTTCCGACCTAGAATAATTCCATTCTATATTTTATTATTTTATGGATATGAAATAGATATATAATAATACCTCATACAATGTATACTTAAATATGTAGTAGTTGATTAGTAGACCGCGGATCTTTTTGCATCTTATAGCAAAATTGAGTAGATGAAATTCAAAATTGTTGAAAAATTTTAAAAATTGTAGATGTCAATATATGATTTCTCCTCCTATTAAAATCATTAAGGGAGGAAGTAACATTCAATTTAGTTTCTATTTCTTGCAATCGATGCAGACAATTTTTTGCACAATTTTGAAAATTTTGCATAAAGCAGTCTATTGATTAGATACCAACATATTTTATAATGTAAACGAGAGATTTCCTAATAAAAAAAAAATTTATTGTGAATAACAGTACAGCAATTTTTATTTTTTGTGGTGACTCTAAGTCACCACTCGAGTTCTAAGGGTTATTTTATAAAGATTGGACTGGGAGTACAATCTCTTTTGCTGTTCGAAAGATTTATTGTAGAGGAACTAAACTAAAAATGTTACTATATTTTCATATATACAATATTATTTCAAAGTTAGTTTATTTAGTATAATAATATCCAATAAATGTTTTCTTGCATTTCATAAATTCACACTTGCTACAAGTGGGGGGATTAAATTTGTGAAATAATTTATGTTTCTAGTTAGCAGCGAGTTTAATTCACTTTTTGCCAAGGGTCCGAGTGTACCAATTTCGAGACTGTTAGTTTTAGAAGAAGTTAAGAGATCTTGAAAGATCTTCAGGCTCAAAGTGGTTCCATCCGAGTGTTTGTAGTTCTTAAAAAGATTGCATGTACTCCCGAACATAAAACATCGTTCAGCTAAGTTTCCGAGATGTTTGTTTCCTAAGTTTCGTTCGCTTTTGTGCACTTCTCGTGGAATGCTTCATACGTTTAAGAGTGATTCCTTTGCTTCTTACGAACGTTTGGAATTCTTCAACCGTCGTCTCGTATGAGTATCTTTTTTATGCGGTGGAAATTTAAATCATATAATATATACACGTTCGTGTAATGGTTCCATAAAAAAGTGAATAATGGAGTGTACAAAGAAAACATTTTCGATCTTTGAATATTCGAAATATACGAGGTGTTTTCGATCTGGTTGTACATACAGCCAGAAAGAGACATATATTTATTTTATACATAAAAAAATACATTCAAATATGTATTGTGGCATCACCTTCAAATGATCTTGAACTCGGAAGATGAAGGTCAACCATAAATTTCGATCAAACAAATCCAATTTCCTCGGACAACAAAATTTGACTCTACGTTTTTATTTTTACAAGCCGAGTGCTTTTGTTGGTTGTACCACCAGATCATCCATCGTAATCATCCAGTAAATATGTAAACTGTCTTATTATTGCGTCCAGCGCTGAATGTTTCTGAGTCGTTTCTTGCTGGTTCGAGCCGTTTTCAAGAGTCTATTAGCAGAAGTCGCGCGTCGTTCCGTCGCCATTTCCGAAGAATAATGATAGTACTTCCGGTGGATCCGTATGGGAGTCTGCTAATGCACCCGGCATTGCCTCTCTCTTCGCTAAGAGATCGGCACTGACGTGTATTTCGAAGTGGCGGCGCGACGTGCGCCGTTATAGATGCATAGGTACACAGAGAAAGACCCTGCAGAATCCGGATGTGCCGGTGGAAATGGGACATACCGGAAGCCTAGAAATCGTGTTCGATCCCTTCGACTTCAGACCCCGGAGAACAACTCCGGGACCGGATTTTCGTTTCCCTTCTCCATTTTCTCACACAGGACAAGTTCAGCTTTTAATCCTGTTCGTTTTCAATCTTACTCTTCCATCGCGCAGTTGCTCAGATTTAACTTTTGGCCGATCGATTTCTGGCTGATCCCTTCAGACGCAAGTAGAGAGCTGCTGCTCGTAAATCTTAATCTTTTTCAATTAAACATTCAGGAGATCTTCTCTATGATATATACCACAAAGTGCTTATATGTAGATATATTTTATTCATAGTTATCACTATGCTGCGGATCATTATGCATTTATGAAGATCTGGATGAAATATTAGAAAAAATTTAAGAATACAGTAAACGCCCCTTTATTGTCTAACAGCCGTGTTTTGCACGGACAGTGATCGTACCCGGACACTATTTTTTGATTTATGACTGCGTCTGCCGCGCCGACCGCGCCAAGCGAGACTTTAATAGGGAGCTGAACATAGAGAAGGACAGAAGAGCAGTGGAGTGGGTAGGCACTGAACAGTGATCGTGCCCACGAACCCGGACAGTAAAGGGGCATTTACTGTACATGTTGTTTTTAACGTAACGAAGTCATTACGGGATAAAATCAATTTTTATTTTATTCCTGCTTCCCACAATAAATTTAGAACATTTTTATTTTCACGAAGATCCGCAGTTTAGTTATCACTAGACTGCGGATGTTTATGCATTTTCCAATTTTTGTAGACAAATTTTAAGAAAGTGCAATGAAATAAAATGTTATTTTTAATGGGCAGTCTTCGTAGATCCAAAACAAATAAAAATTGTACAAAATTTTATCGAATTTTATATCCTAGCCTTTCTTGAAGTTTTTCAGAAGCCATAAATGCATAAAGATCCGGAGTCTAGTTATCACATAGTTCAATAACATTTTTAAAAAAATAGCTCTAAAGATAATGAACTTCTGCTGCCCATGCGGCGGCTTGCTTCTCTGAGATCTCCCTGAGACCGTCGCGTTAATAGTTCATCAAGGTATCATCTCCGGATCCCATAAAACAAAGAAATCGTGCTTCATACCGGACAGAAGTCGATTAATCCCGCTGCGAAACAGGTCGGCGTAACCCGACGATCGGCAGTCTATTAAAGCATGAAACTTCGACGGATCGTAAGGATGGATAAGAAATAGATTACCAGGGAGTACCGGCAGAAGAATGACAAGATAACTGGTTCGATCGTCTCGATCCTCGGATAGATAACGGGAAGAAGATCAAGATGGAAAGTAGCAGTTGGATCTCGTAAAGAATACGAATACGGTTCGACGATCATCTCTCGAGAAGATTAAAAGTTCTGACTCGCTAAACTACACTTTGACCTTCCTTCGTACCCTACCGAGTTCCCATACTTCGCTAACTAAGAACTCTATCTTCGTCCTGGCTCTCCGTCCGGTCCTCTTCTTCTCCAAGTCTTCGTTCTTCTCGCCAAGCTCTTCCTCTCTTTCTCTCTCCGTTCCGCATATCTCGTCCCCATCTCCCTTGTCTTCGTCCTGCGTGCGCTTTTCTTCTCTCTCGTCGTCATCCGATAAGGAGTTCAGTTTTAGCTTGTTAAAAGTGTCGCGCGAAAACCTCGAGACGACGTTAGTGACTGTTATGGTGTGAATACTCGACGCTTTAGAACATTTTACGCCGCTTACAGCACGGGCCATTGAAATCTGCCATTTTTAGAGGACACGCTAGGGGAAAGATGCCGAACGTTTTGCCCAACTCGTATCTCAACAATAATTCTATTTACTAGAGATTAACTAAGACGTTTTATAGGACTCTGATCGAATTCTAAGAAACTCAAAGTCTGTTCAGTTTTACCAGAATAGTGTAGAAATGAATTCTCAGTTCATTTCGAATACATTTCATTACAAAAATATGACACCATAAAATATATTCTATACAAAAACGAATAAACAATAGAGGAAAGGAAATTAATGAAATCTGTACATTTTTTTCAGTTTGTTTCAGTTGACTTCGTTCCTCGCACCGTAATTATTAGATAAAATTTTCATCGTACGTTAATCCATCGTTTATTATTCGCACAAAGTTGTCGGTGATGTATTAAATTAGTGAATGCAAGAGCTCTCTGCATAATTAGTGCAGAGCGTTGTCGGAACTCAACAGCGTTGATTTACGTTGAACAATAGTGGTTACTCTATGCGCTGGATTCCGAATGTGGAATTCAGCCGATTAGGCGTGACAGAACGTTTTCTTCCGGGGTATACAGGCGTGAAGAACAAGCACGGAATATATTACTCGTGCGGCAAAGCAAGGAAATCCCTTTGACCCTTTTCTTCGTGGGTGTTTACCTTACTTTAATTTAATGCCGGCCGCGGCGAAGAAAAGCGAGCGTGAATGGGCAGTTTTTCGTCCAGCTTTTGTGGAACGATTAATTAGAAGCGTTAAAAATGGCACCGCTCCCTTCCCCCGGGAGCTCAGCGGAAACTGGAGGGGAAAAGAATGAGAGAAGAAAACGTAAACCCACCCTCGATCTTTCTCTTTCATGACCACAGTGATATACTACTTGTTTGGGAGAAATCTTCCACGAGAAATTCGTAGGGCGCGAGTACGCTGTGCGTCTTGATCCTTTCAGCCAACTTTAGTTCTTTCCAAAGTATATCATTCGAGAACGTGATACAAACGAAATAGCTCACGCGGAAAAACCGATTTTTAATTTCCACTAATTCTAAAAAGAAATTTAAAACATAAGCATCTATTCAGCTTGCGAAAGAAGTTTCCTGATAATTATTTATCAACAGAATTTACTGTTACTACATGTAAAAAGACCTGCGCACAAAGGAATTCAATGTAAACGAATTTGCTACGCTCCTAATAAAGAATAACCTCAAGTGTTACGTGTAAACTGCGAAGCTTTTACAGGAACTACTAACTCGGGGAAAGAAATTCTCTTTTACTTGAGATTTATGATAGCACACTATAAAAATGCAAATTCGCCGCCGGACTAGTTATAAAACTTCGCACAATTACGAACTTCGAGTTCCCTGACTCCTACGTAAATGGTCTGGACCGCAGAGCTCTTAAGGATAATTAAATATGTAATATTATATGATGATTAAATAAATGGCAAACAGCAACGAAAACAAATTCAATGTCGGCTACAACTTAGACCACCCTGTTACAAAAGTTTTGGTACTTGAAGTGGTTAAATCGTTAACCCTTTGCGGTCGGAGCTATTTTAACTCGAAAATTAAACATATTTCTTCCGATCCAGAATAATTCCATTCTATATTATTTTTTTCATTCTATAAATATGAAATTGATACAACACCTCATACAATACTTAAATATGTAGTAATTGATTAGATACTAACATATTTAATAATCTAGAAATCTAGACAATATTTTGAATAATGTTATAGTAAGTTTTAGTGGTGAGCCTGAGACACCACTCGAATGTTAAGGGCTAATGCAATGTCTCCGCAATCAGCTCGAAAGAACCAGGATCTCGTGAACCATTTGCCTGATGCAATTCGAAAATGGCAATTCCCTAGATACCTGTGGTCCCTAATAAATCGCAGTCGCCAGACTGCCAATGATATAGTAGTTCTGTGGGCGGGGTAGCTATCCGGGGGTATGTTACCGAGTTCTCCGCGCCTAAACACGTAGTTAGCTCTGAAATCGAGACTTTCGTGGGATTGGGGGGAGGGGGTGACGCGTTGCATCGTTCAGCTCGTAAACGTCGGACCGGCCGCAATTCCTACGGAATTGCAGTTTCCTGGTGATAGTACAAGCTGCCGTTACAGACCGAACAAGTTGTCCGTCGGGCGGTTCGGCCGCGGAGCCGGCGCGGCGACGAGCGGATAATTTGCACGGGGCCGTGTGCACGCGCGTCCTCACGATTTCGCGCATCGTAAGGCCCTGTTCAGATGCAGCGTTACGACGAGACAAGCCGCTTTAATTGTTTCGCGATTCCCCGGGCAAGACCATTATTTCTGGCCCGTGCACGCGTCTTCATCGCCGCGCGGCGCCTACGCTCCGGGAAACCCGTAACAGGAGTAATCCCGGAACGGGAAACCGTGTATCGGGGATTAGAGTACGTTCCGCCCCGGCGAAATTAACGCCGCACCGTCGCACCGCACCTCGTCGCGTCGTGTCTCTCGAATTATCCCAGCAAGCGTTTTCACGATGCACCGCAGCTTTTCGTAACGTCTGGATATTCAATTACCGCTGCCACCGCGGCGCTGATCGCGCCATCTCGCCGGCATTAATACCAAAGTACATTCGTACTGTCGGCGAGTACCGTACAGAAGCCACCCAGGGACCACGTATTGATAGAGTTTTATCGTTAATCCTAATTGCTCATTAATGCTGAACATACCACGGTTAATCGATCGGATTTTCACTTTGCAGTTGTTGGAACTATAAAAACCAAGGGGCGAAATAGCAGCTGTTTTTTAAATATTTTTGAAAAAGTAGAAAAAGAATATTAAAAATGATAATTTCTAATATTACAAATAACTATTTTAAATTATCAGTTTCTCTCGCATTAGCTACAATGTTACACTAATCAAAATACATTGTTCCATTTAAAAAAAGAACGACGACCTTGAAATACTGGAAAATATGACCTAGAGAAAATAAACTTCTATAATTGCCCCACCGAACCAAACATTTTCTCGTATTATTAAAAACGGAGATATTTTCGGTGGGAGTCTTAGGTGTCTCA
Organism: Lasioglossum marginatum; assembly: GCA_028455795.1. Taxonomy (NCBI): domain Eukaryota; kingdom Metazoa; phylum Arthropoda; class Insecta; order Hymenoptera; family Halictidae; genus Lasioglossum; species Lasioglossum marginatum. The sequence goes on along the minus strand of CM052259.1, from coordinate 4,685,991 downwards.
GCCTGTATACTGTACCACAAATAAGCTTGGAATCTTAGAGTTAAGATGATTATAGTAAACTTCCCATCAACTTGTTTGTTCTCGAAGCTCTTAAGCTCACCTCCAGGTTTCTCTCTGTCTTAAGAACTACGAATTGAATCGATAAATCTGTGGTCGTACGGAAGAACGCCGCATGACGCATACTGTCATTTTCCAGATATTGCCATTTAAAGTTTCGATTACTATTTCTTTGCCATAGGACGTTGGTTAAATTGCATTATTTTCTGAGCCTCTCGAATTTGTTTTCATGACTGTTTTACTGGTAAATACGTAAACTCTAAAGCTCAATTAATGCATAGACTCAAATTTCTTGAAATTCTGACATGCGGCGTTTTTCCTAACAACCACAGAAATTACTGACTACAATCATTTTCCCAGTCTTGCCACCTCAATTTTCAAAATCGTCAAACTACTACGAAATTCCGAATAACTAACTCACTCCAACTAATTCACCGCCAACAAATAAATAGACATCGTGCTGTATCTCATTACTACCTACTACACTTGGCACAATAAGTAGAAAGACCCAGCACCAGTCAGACACACGAAGCGTTCATTCCGCCTAGTTCATCCTCAAACAAACTGCCAGCACAGTGAAACCGATTACACTAAACCGGGAAGAAAGTCTAGTTCCCTGGAAACAGAACGATCCGACGACTCGTACGTTCTTCCCTCGTTTAACGACGATCGCTATTCAGCGTAACCAGCGTAGCGAGCGTCGAAAAATGCAAACAGAACCGAAATTGTTCGGCCATCTCCCCGTGTTGGAGAACGGTGAACGGAATGGGCGCGGGGTACGGCAGTTATGCAAAAATCATCGGGTCGCGTAGCTCGACACGTCGAAAAACACGGGGAATTTCGCGTTTCCGCTTAGACGGCTCGTTCCTTCGCAATGCAATCGACCTGGAAACCGACCGGGGAGAGACCACGGAGACCACGGTGCCGATCGGGCCGCTTCTGCCAGAGTAATCGGCCCCGGTCGCCGATGATCTTGGTTGTTTAGGTGGCGTCGTTACGGGAACGGGCAACGTTTGCATCGTTCATGCATAAGCCGCGGCATTGCATTGCCACGCGCGTTGCCTGGCGGATATTGCGACGGCTCGAAAGTGCGGCTATAGCGACAAAGAGCAACAGAGAGAGAGTGCAACACAGCTAGGGAGAGCAAGAGAGCAGGATCGCGAAGCTGCAGAGGATATAAGCTCGTTTGCCGGGAGACGTAATGGGTTCTGTTTCTGCCCTCTGGCTGAGATAATGAGGAGCGATACCAGGATTATTAAGGAGCCCATCAGCACGTGCCATCTACCGTTTGTCGACGTTAGGATCCGTCTCGAAAATTCAGCCGCCAGTCGCGCCGTTCGAAACGAGTTCGGAATGGTCGAGCCATCGTTGGCAACGATGGGCGTGCATGCGACCAAACTCCCTCGCCTGTAATTGAAGTCGAGTATAATAAGCCGGGACAATCGCGATTAAGATTTATCACAAGCCTGACCGGCCGGCCGGTCTCGAACAGATTCTGCCACGGATAGCGGAACTGGAATCTTGTGGAACGACCGGCAGATTCATGCAAAACAGGAATAGTCCGACACTTATTCTTCCTGTCTTCTCTGAAGGTGTCTTGTAATCCTAGAGCGCGATGTCTTGCATTAAAGGGTCTTTCTGGTAGGATTCTGTGATTATAACGCTCTTTAGAATTTTTTTAATAAAGCTGTTTATGTGATTTGTAAAATATTCCAATTATTTATAAATCTCAACGAAAATGAAAAGTGCTGTTGATGCCAAGATCTAAAGAGACGAAGGACGCTGAACGTTCCTGCACCGCCCAAATAGTGCTAGCGCAGAAACTGTATTCATTAATGCGTTAAATATACGTTGTGTGAAATTTCAGAATAGTAAATTCAGTCGCTCGACTGAGAAGACGGCGCAACAAAGGGGGCGCAAGGCATTTCTCTTGTAAATTGTCTTTCTGTAGCCATCCTTACTGGAATGTCTTGATTAAGGGATCCGTTTAATAATGACGAAATCCTTTAAAACAGGGAGGAATTGAGCGTTTCTCTAGCTAAGTATAAATCATGGAGGATGCACAAAGATGCACGCGCGTACTCAGATTATTAAAAGGATTGCACATGCGTCTTTTTTACATTATTACTAGACTGCGGATCATTATGCAAAATAAAAATTATTTGCATCGGTTTCAAGAAATAGAAACTAAATTGGAGTCATATATTGACATCTTCAATTTTTAAAATTTTCCAACAATTTTGAATTGAATCTACTCAATTTTGCTGTAAATGCATAAAGATCCGCAGTCTAATTATTACAATTACATTAAAAGCTTTTTCATTTAAAAATTTGTCCCAGTGATTGAGCAAGTATAATTACATATGTTAAATATTTATCTCGCTCATGACTCACTAGAAACTTATTGCACTACTTTACGCTTATCATGCCACTTCAAGTAAATATTCCATCTACAGAGGTTTACAGAACGTCTACAGAGGTTTACAAGACCCTCAATTTCAGGATTGGTATTTACCTCAAGATGATCTTGTAACTGTTGTAACCCTTCGATCATCCCGAAGACCCGTCACTAGACAAGGGTAGAAAGCACACTAGCCAATCACAACATTGTTTGCCTTTACAAATTCCAGAATACGTCAACTACGTTGTTGAAGGGTCGCCGTCATTTTACTGCAATACAACGTACCGCGGTTATCAAAATAACAATTCCATCAGCAGCTTGCTCCCGTGACACCACAATGCAGTTTGCTATGTCCACCGCTATGACTATATATCCATTTATAATCAAGATACATTGTTGTGAACACCTTGACAACACGCTGTAATCTCTCCAACGCATATTTACCTCAGATCTCATTTTTTAAATATTTCACGTCCGGGAAGCTGCATTTAGCTTTTCCACAAGCACACCAATAATTCTTAGAAGTATGTATACATGCATTTTATACATTAATCTTTATAGATTATAAATTAGATCTTTATAATCTTTAATTAGATATATGTATAAATTTTTTAAATTAATTATTTAAAACAAATATTTTATTTTGAAACTACTCAGATATATTTGTAGTCCAGTTAGTATAACAGGAATAATTACATCGTATTTGTTTTTTAAAATTGAATTAAAATTACGAAGGAACTACACATGGAAATATGCTACGGACTGTATACACATCATCAGTGTGCCAGTACTCGTTTGATGTAAGGGATTAGCTGTCTATAATTCGCTGTAATTACACCTGCAATTGAATCCGGAAATTCATCGAAAACGTATCACGTTTATCTCTCCCTTCTATCGACGCTCCATCATTTATAATAATTAATTAATATAATATAATGATTAAATTTTAATATTTCTAGGCTTCTTCTTCTTAACTCTTCGTTGTTCAAGTGGGGTGTGGTAAATCACCCTAGATATGTAAGGGACTATATTGTAATAATTGATTATTGTTACAATGATTAATAGTTTTGCCGTTATTAAGTAAAGTAATGATAATTGGTTCCCTCAGGGTTTCAAATCCATTTACCACTCTCCCCTTCTTTCCACTCTCACTATCGCCTAATTTCAGCCTAATTTTCAGCGGGACCTACTGTTTATTACGGTGGGTTCCGAACCACCTTTGCCAACAACACGCGGTCGTACCCAGGGGGTCACCCATCCAAGCACCGATAACGCCCAATCCTCTTTAACTTCGGTGATCGGACGAGAACCAATTTCAATTCAAAAACTCTTTATTTATGTAACAGTAATGTTTTATAAAAATATAGATAATGGGCTAATGCTATATTTTTTAATTTAACGCTTGCAGTTTTTCGTAATCCCTATCTAATGATTAACCTACTTGCTATAGTATTTACAAGCCTTCTTAATATTATAATGGTATAATATATTTCTAACAGACTTATTCATACTTCGGTTATACATTGCTACGGTTGCGATTTTATTCCATATTTTGTAGTTTTATGTAAGAAAAATGGGATAAAAACCTATTTATTTTACGTTCAGAACTTACCTATCTGATCCTGTTTGTTTCTTACTGGTCTATAACATATATATCTCATACTTTAATATATCTATATCACGTTTTTATGTCTCAATATTTTCTAGCCTTAACTTATGGAAAGGAAACTTATACTTTAGTTTTTGGTCTGCTATTGCACTAAACCTGTATTATATTAACTAGTAAAGTATTAACTAGTTCTTTAATTGTGTATCATAGAATGTTTGCGATAAGTGATTTATATAATCTTCTAAATATTCTACTTCGGCCTCTAAATATAAGTCTTTTATTCTGGTATACTTATCCTTGTTTGTGATCAATCTTAAGCATTTATTTTGAAAACGTTGTAACTTTAATAAGTTTGATTTCGCTGTAGTTCTCCATATAGGTGCAGCGTATGTTATAATTGGCCTTATGATTACTTTGTATATTAGTCTTTTGTTTTTAATACTGAGTTTCGATTTTCTTACCATGAGTGAGTATAGATTTTTCATAGTTGCATAGGTTTTCATATTATGTTTCCAATCTGTTCTCCGTATAACAATTTAGAGTCTAATGCAACACCTAGGTATTTTACCTTCTGTTTAACTTGTGCTACTGTGTCATTAAGGACGAGAACCGGTTTTTGCGAGGCAATAGTAGTTGACGTATTGTAATAATTATCTATTGGTTTTTGCGGTGTCCTTAGAAAAATGTCTTCACACAGAAAATTGGCTATAAATTTTTATCCGTTAAGGGAGTAGACTCTTTTTTCCAGGATTGCAAGGGTGCGGGATTCGCGTTCTCATTTCTCGATAATACAAAAATGGGGTTTTTCAGTAGACAAAAACGCTAGATAAAAGATAGTTCTAGGGCGCTGTCGAGGTAGCTATTTTTATAGCTGCATGCTGCCGAATAATGCAAATTACGCCTCGTAAATGAAAAAATAGAACTTTTGAGGGCGATAACGCCCTAGATCGATCTTTTATCTACTGTTTTTGAATACTGAAAAACCCAGTTTTTGTATTATCGAGAAATGTGAACGCGAATCCCGCACCTTTGCAATCCTGGAAACGAGTCTACCGCCTTAACGCTATAAAGAAACTTTCTGTAGCGAAAATGTAGTTGTTAACTATATCTTTTCAACGGTATAAATTGTTTTGCGTGATTCTCATCCTACGAAATTTAATTGCTAAAAAACGAAACGTGTCCCAACCTTTATACGACAGTTCCTTATACAAATCATCAGTGTGCCAATACTTGATCCGCGGATGTACGGATGGCGTCGACGGTGGCGCGTGCATCGGTGAAAAAAAATTATTTTGCACGGCGGAAGCGTTTGCCGTGAATGCGCGTTGACTCGTGCACCGTCGAAAAATAAATACTCCGAGCAGGGAGGGATAAAAGGACGAAAACGAAGGGCAACCGACCGAGGCCGGTGTGCCGTCTTTGGAAAAACGTGACGACTACGACGGGCGGGCGTCGTAAATAAACACCGGCACACGAGAAACTGGCGAACTTTCGTGCGCTCGCGGCCCCGAATACGGGATCGTGGATTTGAAGAGCGTTCAAATACCGTCGCAATTGAAGTTCGACGCCGCGCCGCGTCGACGTATCAGAAAACTTCATCGTTGGTTCGAACCGGTCCCGTTTCGCCCGCATGAATTATTAAAAAGCTGTTCGTTTGTGACAGTCTGCCCGCCAGACTGGAATCGCGGGCTCGCCGCACGGTTTTGCTTAAGAATACTCGGCAGAACGGAGAGCCAATAGATAATTAATGATGTTGAATTACATTTCGCGCTCGGCTCGTTAAATTAATAACGAAATCGTACCGCGTGCATTTCACGATTCCACGAAACCGCGTAATGATGTTGTGTTTTAATAAACGCACGTTGATACGCGATACCGTAATGGAATGGAAAATGCATAGTGTACAATTGCCGTTGCAAGAAAATGAAAAGGAAATATTGCTTCAATACTGTTGGTTCGTTGTTCTGTGACGTCGTACGCCGCTGTTCCATCAGGAGCTGGTATTTTAATGTATAGTAGCAAGTTGTTTCAGATACTAATGGATTGCTCGAAACAAAAAATATCGAGCGCGTTTTCTGCGGGGAATGAATGACTGTCAGGACATCGTGTCATATTTGCTCGGCACGGGTACGTAGAACATATTTCTATGAGAGCAACGCGCAACCCCCGTCGTCTTAAAACCATATATTCAATGGCGTTGTTAGTCACTTCGATGGCTCATAAACCTGACAAATCGTTTCCTCCTACAGTTACTTAGCTCAGTATGCAAGGAGGGTAAGAGACTCCTGGGAGACCCCGCTGACCATTTCTTCCGAATAGCTACTACTCCTTTCATGAATCTCATGAAAGTCGAATTTCTCTTGGATGCATTCGATTGCAATTTTGTTTCTCGATCTCTTTAAAACCTGGTCGGACCTCTCGATTATTCCAAACTATCCATTTCATACTTTCAACACTCTTCACATTTAATATTAGATCCGTTCAATCATTAGATGAGCAAGACCAGGGCAATAAAGCAGTTTTGAAAAGCTGCACTCAGCCGGTTTTCATGAAGACAAATTGTTTAAATTGGTTACTGGTTCAATTAAATATTTACCTACTTTGCAATTGTTGGATGTTGCAAATACATGTTGATCCAAAAAGATTTTATTGAACTAAAGTCTAACGCAAAATTGGATTAGACTCTGGAACATCCGTATAGCTGTATCTGTGCAGTTTATAAAGATAACTTAAGGGTTAAGGAAGATTAACTCCTTGCCGTATTTTAACGAGTCAGACTCGTCGTGAAGATTGTATTCAAGTTTAACAAATATGAATGTTACGCTTTCTTTTTAGATGAAATAAAATTTGATTAGTTTGTAATCAATATTTAAGCATTCAAATAAATGTACCCAAAAAAAAATATTTTCTCTCCTACGACATTTTTGGGGATGAAAACGTTTCAATCACTGTAACTATAAAGAAAATGGTATGTCAAGGGGTTAATAAATCACTTGCAAATTTTAATTAAATATGTGATAGCTTATGGCGTGGTTTGTATATTTTAATAGAATAAGTGAGGGGAAGATTATCATCGCCATGAAACTGTCAAATGTGATTGGAATCAATCTCGTTGGCAAACACGAGGCCACTTGCTGGATACACATGTGATTAACATTTATCTGTTTGGTCTCTATTAACTGTTCATACACGTTGAATTTATGGCTGAAATTATGCTCTCATATTTTAATATACCCTATATGACATATTGTAGCGTTTAATCGCAGCTCTTGCACTGTAAACCTTTAGAAAGTTATTTATCTTTTATATGTGAACTTTCTAATCAATTTGCCTAATATATTTTCACCAATTATCAGTTTTAGATCATGATTGCTAGACTATGGATCTTTATGCATTTATAGCAAAATTGAGTAGGTAAAATTCAAAATTGTTGGACAATTTTCAAAATTGAAGATATAAATATATGATCTCTGCTCTATTAAAATCATTAAGGGAAGAAATAACATTCAATTCAGTTTCTATTTCTTGCAATCGATGCAGACAATATTTATTTTCTATAAAGATCCGCAGTCTAATGATTACGATTTGATAGAATTTATCCAGTGGATAGAAAAATAATTGCCACAATAGGCATTTTACATACATTTACATAAGAAACATACCAGATACGTTGGTTAGACAGAAAATAATATATGTATCTATCTCTAAATGACTTTATATTTTGTTATGAGCAGAATACAGTATATCACAGATTAATTAACTTCGTTTAAAATGAACTATTGCTATGCAACTAAATGAACGGAAGCTTTCAACAGGTTAATAAAACCGTCAGAGAAGGTCCGCTCGGTATCTTCAGAAGCCAAAAATATGCAAACAGTCATGCAAATATGGATATAAACGTAAACACGCCATAGATGCAAAGTCCGAAAACAGTAGAGGTTTAATCAACAAACGTGATTCACCCGGCAATACTTCAATCGTTCGGATTTAATCCCCGGGCACCGTGTCCGTGCCATGCGGTTCAGGTTAGTCGGATTCACGGGCACGCCTCGATATTTCAATGTATTCATGTTTCAAGAGGACATAAATAAGCTGAAGAAGAAAAATTTATCGGCTTATACCCGGCGAACCGCGGCCAGTTGTTTATCTTCCAGCTTTACGGCAGCCCCGGCGGTGGCTTGATTCTATTGCGTGTAATTTCATACAAGAAACTTCCGCCGTGAATTTACAGGGGTTCGCCGGGATTGCCGGCCGGCGTTTATAGACGGGAATCAAGTTACCCGGCCACTAGCTTGTCAAACGACAATAAATGCCTCCGTAAACCTGAACGAGATCAGACATAAACCGGCGATGCTTTTGTTTCCATCGGTCGGATGAATAAAACCGAAGGAATCCTCTGTTCGTTAGACAGACTTCCGTCGTTTGTAATCCTGCAACGTGGTCCTCCGTTGTTCACTTTCCGGCCTTCACCTCCTGCTGCTGCTGCTTCGTTACGTCAACGTCGAAGAATCCAAACAAAAGAATCGCATTCATACAATTTCATATCCGCCGTTCCAGTCCATCGTACCGCGGAATCCGCGCACAGAATTAAACAAAAACCCGACCGACTGCCGTTCCACGGTATAAGCGGATCTCGTCGACGTGGACAACTTTTTCGTGGATCTAGGAAACCGTCTCGTGACCGTTTCTTCCTCTTCCGAACGGAACACAGTCTCCCCACTCTACCGTTCCCCTTCCCCCACGCTTCCGTCACGTGACGCGTTCCGTCTCTATCATGCGTGTGTCACGTGACTAATCCGGTACTGGCAGAGAGAGGGTAATTTCCACTAGTCTTCGGAAAATAGATCCGCTAACAAAATCGAGTTTAAAACAAAATCGAGTTTAAAACAAAATCACTATTGACTAATTGCCAGGATCGTGAATTAACTTGTACACCTATTAAATGCTCGTGAAAAAAACACCGTATCGAAACTAAAAAATGAACAATATTCACAGTGGCGGAAATATCAAAAGCCACAAACAGAAGCTGTAAAGTTATAATTAGATTGCGGATTTGCATTTACGGCTTATGAAAATTTTCAAAACATACTGGAATATAAAGTTCGATAGAATGTGGTGCGATTTTCATTTGTGTTGGATCTAAAAACGCCGTTCCCATTAAAAACAGGATTCTATTGCATTCCATTTTCTTAAAATTTGTTTATAAAAATTGAAAATTGCATATCCGCAGTCTAATTGTAATGGATACAAAGATTTACTGCATTGAATAAACTTTTTAATGTCATCTCTTTTATCATAAAGATTTGGACGGTGACGTCTTCGAGTACCGGAATCAGCATGCAAACCCGATTTCGTTCGCGTGGGAAGTGCGATCGAATACATATTTTAACCCGGTTCGAGGATACCACCGCGACCGTCGCGTGTCGGCTGTACGGATTGAGGCCGATTATCAGCGACTGCAGGAGAAACTGCCGTTGCCGTCGTTCCGTTCGCGCGTCGCCATTCCGAAATATCGGGTAATAATGAGCTTCCACATCCGGTGATTGCCGCGTAACAGAAACCCGATACGCTGTTTTTGGGAAAATCGCGTCGCAGGTTCTCGGCTCGTTTAAAGTGCATCAATTATTCATTGACCGCTACGCGTCGCGTATTTGCAAATCTGTTTTTGAGCGGAATAATGGCCCGAATAACAACCTACCTATCGCACATCGTATTACGGCTCACTCCTGACTATAATTTAATCTTCTAATGTATACGCAATTAATAATAACGTTTCGACTTAACTGCGATGTGGCTAAGATTTACTTAACTGTCAATAACACCCAAATTATTATCATTTGATAATTCTTGTGTGTGTCTGTGCGTTTGTGTGCTTGTAGAATGATTAGAAAAATCTAAGGATATCGACAATATTTTCCAATTTTACAAGAATTAATGGAGGGACAAACAAACTTAAAAGAATTAATGGAGGGACAAACAAACTGAAGACGAAGCTCCTGCTTCTGCAATTAATGAAGACAATCTTTTATTTTGCATAACATAGTATAATGATAAATATTATTTTAGTCCACAAGAATTTTGCATCAACTTATAAATGCAAGACAATGAGATTAATACAGCTTTGAGAATATCGATTTAAGGTCGTCGCACACTAGGCACCACCGCACTCCTTCACCGGCATCACGTTGACTCCGCGCTGATGCTGTTTGCCGCACACCAGACGCACCAGCACCGGATCAGCACTTTTTATGGCCAAAATTATCGTAGCGTTAGTTCAAGGTTTAATGTTATATTATTATAGGTCGTTGAATTTGTCTTGATACCAGTTAGAATATTATGAAATAAAAAATATATGTTAATATTTACAAAATTGAGGTGACCTTCAGTTTTTATAAAAGAAAAATTTACGTTTAATCTTTTATATCGAGATTCGTAGAAAAGTGAATACTGATTAACTTTTGTTGGAAACATTTGTTTGTCAGATCATCGGAAATATTTGAAAAATCGTGTTAACCTTCGCAACGTAATGTGGGGTCTCAGAGACCCCAGCTTCAGATTTTTGAAAAGAAGTTTTATATGAATAAAATTAAATCTGTTTGTTTACTTTTTATCGTGTGTTATTCTTTATCCCAAATTTATTAAAAACGAGGCTATTTATGAAATTCATTTGTCGGGGTCTAAGAGACCCCACCTTACTATTTACGTGTTATTAGACCTTATCTTGCGAGGGTTAACAATGCTCACTTGGGGCCAAAATTCAAAATGTCATCGAAATTTTCTAAAAATTGATAATCAGGGGATCTCAAGGTCACTGATAATGAATGTGATATTATATGGTCTAGAAACCACGTTTCTTTTAACACTCGAATATCTCGAGTTTTAGATATTTTAGGCGATACGGAAGCGTGCCGATGCTGTGCTATTGCGGGTAGGTGTGTACGTTCAGATTGAAACTACATAGAAGGAGAGTCTAGTGTGTAACGACCTTAATAATGAACGACTACTGCAAGTAGAAATAGTGGGCAATAGTCAGACAGGGTTGGTGTGTTACTCGAACGTGCAAGTCGCTCAGGAATGTCCAAACACATTCCTATAAAGGACCGAGCAGCATTATTACTAACCATAATTTTCAAACTATATAACATCATTATTAAACTGTAACTTTTGTTCAAAACAAGTTCGGTCAGTGTTTAAATTAACGAAGATATATCAGGTGGTAGACGTTGTATGTCATAATACAGTGGATTTTACGCATTTATGGTAAAGATGAGTAAGATGTAAAACATTCGGTCATTTAGAAGGATTTCAAAATCTCGATTACATTATTTCCAACTTAGTGGAATCATTATAGGAAGAAACAGATTTGAATCTGGTTCCCCCTGCTTACAATGAATGCGGACAATTTTTCCACAGTCTAATCATTATTATTAAATATAATTGTATTCATTTCCCGAGAAAGATCGGGAAGGCACTTTCCGAGAGGTATTTCCAAGAGAACGGGCTGAAGGCACGGGGTCGTTTCCAGAGTGAAGCCGGATCGATCGAACCGCGACCAATTGAAAGAAAGAGTGAAACCGGTGAATCATTAAAATTGAATTCCTCGGATCGGCCCCGGGGAACCCGAGGGAGCATATTTAAGGGTTCGAATGGGGATGACGATAGAACTCGTCGCGGCGGCGTTGCCCGGCAATTGCCGTCAACTTTGAAGTCTCAAGAATCCGGCTTCCTGCCGGAAGTCCGTGTTCGACTTATTGCCCCTCATACTTTTTTCCTATCCACCTTGCCCGACTTATGAAAATCGTGCAGCTTATCGAACTATCACGGTAATTTATTTTCAGAGTGAAATTTGCTTAGCTTCCGGCCCTGATTTTCGTTACGGAACTGGATTTACGGAGCGGCGCGTTTGAAATATTCTTGCTTCCGCAAAGCTACACAGCGCGCGCGAAATTAATTAAAAATTAACTGGAGACTGGAGAGATAATCTAATCTCCAATTGCTAATACTATTAACGAACTAACATAATCATATCTATCGTTGTATAACAACATTTTCACACCATTTCACTGCCATGTAGGTCATATGATATGATTGACACTACTTTTTACCAAACTTAGAAATTAATTTATTGGGGAAAATTATTTATTTACTGTGATGAATCTCATCTTTCCAGTTATCGCTTCATTTACTAAATTACTTTGACAATCAACGTGTTAAGACTATCAATGTATTCTTCTGAACTGATTATAATGATTGGAGGCAGAATTAAATTATTTTTTCACTGTATAAAATGTCAGAAATTAAATGAAGTGGTGATACACTTATTTTTTAGGTAAAAAGACCACATAACATTACATTTTATATTTTGATAGGATTTTTCATCAACCATGCATGAATCTAGCTACTCTGTGATCTACATTGTTCAGTGCAATATTTTGCTTATAGAAATTCATCGACAGTGACAAATATTTTGGCGTATATTTGGCGTATTTCATTGTAGAAACAGATACCGTGTGGATGACATTAGCTCTGAATTTATTTGATATTATAACGAATTTATAACAAATGTTACGTTCGAGTTTGGGTCTCTTCCATGGATATAATTGTTTCGAAAAACTTTTAAACTGAACCCACAGGCCGTTTTCTATATAATTGGCAATTGAATGTTTCCGCTTAATCAATGTATATTAATATGATTGGATAAACGAAGGTATTGTATGTTTGACGATGAAATCAATTATTTCAAAAATATTCATCTCCCATCCAATGTTATTAAGACCTACGTGACCGGATACGCCATGCAATAACCGATTGATTAAAAACTAAGATACTTCTACTTTAAACGAATATCCACAATTTTTTTTTAACAGATGGAATTTATTTCATTTAATCTAGCATTTTCGTAATTTATCGAAATGCACACGAGTGTTTATTACAGAAACCCATTTGTTATATAAATATCTCACGTTGTCTTGTTGCACGAGTAACAAGAATAGTTGTAGATACTTTGAGAAGTTCTTGTTTCCTTAATCTTCACAAATGGCGGATCCTTTATGGATCGCTAGCCGCACCTCGTCCTGCATCCATCAAAATCACGCGAGCCCGAATCCATTTCTCGATTCTCAGGGGAATACTCGCCGCCTCTGGCCCTTCCATCATTTCGCCATAGCTATATCAACAATGATTATTCATCACTGCTCACGTTACCACAGATCCACGATACTATTCCCATTGACATTCCCACGACGACGTTCCTGGAATCCCTTTCGCTAACGTGCCTTCGCCAAATTATTGACTTAAATGCTCCGCAAAGGAATAAGATAAGCTAATAGGATCTGTCTAATTTAAAAATATTCACTGAACAAATTGTCGAAAATGAACTCAATTTGTACGGCTTTTTCGAAGAAAAATGTGTATACGTCTCGTTAACGTGACGCACATTGGAACATGCCAATTTTAATGATCGTTGAAAACTAGTTGGTATATCCACAGATAATATGGAAGTATTCATAATCTCAAATGTAATTAAAATTATATAAGAAGAAAACGAATTAAGTGAATCAAAAACTTGTCTTTTTAAATTCCATAAGATATACCTAAGCACAAAGGAATCGTTTCTAAAAAATTCGTTCCTTAAGAGGCTAATTCCTAAGTTCTAGAAGAACACATTAAACTACCACGAGATAGGTAAGGTATTAGAATGGTAACCCATTTGTTCCACCATGCGCTGCCCGAGTGCTATCACCGAAAGGAAAGAATCTCAGCCATCGGAGCACATAGAAAGCGAAGATACGCCAATTTGAATTCCACGGAGGACGATTTCGCACGGCACATTTAATATTCGCTGGAGTAAAACGTCCCGTACGAGCGTACCCAGACCCTGACGGACCTGGGCGACTCGCTTCATGGATTCCGTAATCGTCAGGACCTAATTCCGACCTCGCCCTAACGATTTCCAGCGTTCCAGGGTTCTTTTCCTCGGGAGGCTCAGTGCTTCGACAGTCGGCAAAGCGAAAAAGAGGAACGAGCCCACGGACGATTTGAATTCCGCGAGCGTCTGGGCCGCGCTGTAAGTTTGCCATTCGTTCGGCAGCAAATATGGCCGACCGAAGGACGATTCCAGGAGGCGTCAGCAACTGTACCTACAGCTCGTTTCAAGGATATCTGGTATGCACCGTGGCCGACGGACATAATGCAGGTTCGGTCCGCACATAATGGCAATAGTTGGCTCCGATCCCAAAGACCCATCCCACTTTCAACCGTGTTAGCTCTCCTTCGCCCCCATCTTCTCCGTTCTGCCATCCCATTCTGCTCTGGGTAGTCTGCTAGCTACTCCCCCTCCTCCTGTCTCTCACTCTCTCGTGTCTGTGTCTAGCTTTCTCTCTTGCTCCCTCTTTGTATGTGGATCCCGCAGTGACACGACATCGCGAGGACTTCGCTCGTCCTCTAACGAGCGGAATCCGAGACTATCGATCTAGTTACGTCGCGTGGAGGATTCTGGCCCGAGGTACTGACGCACGACACGAAACCAGCGAGAACGTAAATCTCCGGTTTCGCCCGATTTTACCCGGACCCTCTTTTCGACCACCCGCCCACGGCCTCGATTATGATTCGGCACACTTCCAAACTCCCGAATTCCTGTCAACCGTTTCCTCGTTAGAATGTTTCGTCACTAAGATTGCTGGAGAGATGGACCGGGAGCTTCTGTTGGAGAAATAAAATCATTTTTCTTTCTGTTTGAAAAAACAATTTCAAGCAAAATATTGCTGGATATAGCAACACCCTAGGATAGAGGAGTATATATGTTAAGTGCACAAATTAATTCGTAGCCCCTTTTTCGTGAACTTATTAATTATTTATTGGGTGACTGCAAACTTCGCATGTAGGTCTCAGAAACTTCCAGATTTTCTTTAGGAGAAAACAATTGTAGGAAGTGGTAGTGACTGCATAATTGATTAACCCTCCGAGTGCTGTGCCGGAGTCATTTTTTACCGGGAATATCCAAATTGTCATTTAAGTACTCAGTTTGTGGCAATTAAACTAACTGAATAGCTTCATTGAGGATATTGGAAAGACTAATGTGTCTACACGAGATATCATCAAAAGTAAATTTTTAAAAATTATTAATTAGAGCTATGAACGGTCCTAAGCACTGCCAATTATATAGCTATAAAAATCGTTCGTTGTCTGAGGGTTAACTATCATAGTAATTAGACTGCAAATTTTATGCATTTAAGTACAATTTAAAATAGCGATAAGATTAAGAGAATTTAGAAACGTCAATGTATTATTTTCAACTTACTAAAATTATTAAAGAAAATGATTAAAGAACTATTTTACTTGGCTCTTGTTCCTCACAATCGAGGCACAACATTCTTATTTTTCAGTCTACTAACAATTGACTAACTATGTAATTGATGAAAAATGAGAAGTCAATGAAACCAGTGGTTGCAATGGTTGCAAAACTATTATAAATGTTTTGGGAAACACGCTGAACGAGAAAGTATACTTGGACTTGGCAGACTGATTCGATTACAGGAAGAGGTATCGTTGCCCGAGCGACGAAGCGGAATTACGCTGCCACGCCTCTGAAAAAGAGCAGCGAGGCGAATGAATAAAATAACCGGACACAAAAATTCTCCGGCAAATGTTGTTCAACTTTATTCAGATATTGTCTTTCCGCGCACTTTACTTTCAAAGCGACTTCTTCTCCCGGCATTTCAACGAAAATAATATTTGTATTTTCCTTAGAACCGTGGTAAAAGGAATATCGCAAAACAGTTTTGTAATTATTGTAAACATGCTCTGAGCGACCTATGCTCCTCGACGTACAACAGAAAATGGAGATGTGCGAGTTCAAATAGAAGCATAATTTTATTCTATTTATTCACCTTGTTCCGTCCGACAGTTCTATACATTGTTCATATAATATGTCTTCCAACTGGAATATTCCACCGCGGGATATCCTTCACACGAGTTTTTTGCCCGAGTGCACACATGGTTTATCATGTAACAATCCATATTTAATATTGCTCGAGAGCACACAAAGAGCGAGGCTGAACTGCGACACGTTCATTCCCCGGTGGAACGAAACCGAGGCAAAAAGCTGCTAGTAACGGCGAAGGAAACTGATTTTCCAGAGAAAAGAAGCCTGAAAATTCCCAAGCAAAGATTATTCTTCCTACCAATCTGCAGCTGAAAAAATTCCCGAAGAAAACTTGGTCCGCATGCTCGGATAGCCAAGTTTCGCAATCAGTCGACTTAACGAGCGAACGAAGCAACATTTCTGCGCTAGCCGTGTATTAAACTGTAAAAATACGTGTTATTTATAGTTTCTCAAGCAACTAAACAATTTATATTGTTCTACTTAAACTTTCTAAGACCGCGCAAGGTCTTCAGACAGTCAATAAAATAGATAGAAACAATATTTTTGGTAATAAGAAGTTGGTCCTCATCACCGATTTTGATGACCTACACATATATTGTCATCGTGGACATGTTTGTTAGTAATATGTAGACTGCGGATGTTTATGCATTATGAAAATTCACACTATAAAAATTCTCTCTAGGTAGAATGTTATTTCCTCCTTAAATAATTTTAATAGACGAAAAATAATATATTGATATCTTGACATTTTTGAAATTTTCCCACAGTCTAGTGATACAGTAATTTCTCAAATACTATCCGGGGTCGTCTACGCAAACGCTGTCCAGTGCCTACCCACTCCACTGCCTGCCAACGCAAAAATAGTGTTCCTATGCGAACACTCTCCGTGCAGAACACGGCTGTTGGACAGCATTTGAGCATTTACTGTATGTGTGAAAAACTGTTAGGTCCAGTACAGCGAACTCCGGCATTTTGAACAAATTTAGGTCAGATCTGGATTCGTATGTTACATATTTTTCGACTGTCTTATAATTACTGATGTATAAATCAGGACTTTCAGCCCGATCCTCTAACTGTCCGTCAAGATGCAGCGAGCACGGTCGGGTTGCATTCGGAATGAAGTCGGGCCAGATTTAAACGGTTCCGAATGCCGATCGACACTTCGATCCGTGGGATCTCCTCGGGCCGGTAAGTCGTTCCAGTTGATTTAGTTAGTTAGCGATTCATAGCCCGGGCACAGCTTACACCGGGCTGATATATGGTGAGCATTGTTGCGCGGACGAGCTTCGCTTTCCCTCCGTACGGGCTCGCAGAGGGTTGCTCTGGATCCCCGAGGGCACAAGGCCGTCCAGTTTTTGCTCGAGTGCATTAGGAACGCGATATTTCAAGTCTGGACCCGGCATTGCTCGCTACATTCCTATCCGCCTCTCTCGTCTCTCCTCTTCTCTCTTTCTCTCTTCTCTTCCGTTCCCTGGCTCTATAAAACTGCTAGCGGCGAATCCGTTTGGGTTGGTCTAAAAACAATCGCTATAGCCGCCGCGATTCCCCGGCGGTTTCATGCTGAACACGCTGACCTGGAGCAACTTTCCGGTGACTTCGGGGCTGCGTCTGAACCTCCTTCGGGAGAACGGATCGTACCCTTAATAGCATCTCGCCGGAGAACTTTCGACCGTTTCGTGGTTATTATACGCGCGAGCACACACGCAGACAGTCGAACCAAGTTTCGTTTTCGTTGCTCGGGACCGTGGTATAGCCCGGCGTGCCGTTGGGTATTTTCGAGATTTCTGGCCGAGAGAATTGTGCGGGATGCGTTCCGCGCCGCAAACTACCAAGCTTACCGCTGTCCTTTCTTTGGAAACGATTGTGGCTTGTTCTCCTACCCTGATGACTAGTCTGCGGATCTTTATACGCTTACAACGAATGCAAATTCACGGTGTACGAAGAACGTTTACAGTCAGTTAGCGGGTAGGAACGGCCACAGTTGCGGGCCATAAAAACATCAATAAATCAAATCGGTGAGGTGTATCCTTTTCTCTGTAATTACCACGACTTTTTCAGTATAAAGAAATTGACGCAAAGTTTGCAAGATACCTTCTGGTACCGAACAAACATTCTTTTGCATTTTTTTAATCCAAAAACCGGTACGGTACTTCTCTAGGCATTTTGATGTAAATAGATTCGAAAGAAATTCTTCTCTTGTTCTGGAAGTAGAAATGTTAATTTCTCTCGATAAAATTATTTTCAAAAATCAGATAAATGTCTACGTAACCCCTGTACCATGCAATTAACGCAGACAGTTCTTATTCTGCATGTAATCCGCCGTGTAATAATCTAGAATAGCGTTTCTATTCGAAGGGAACAGTTCAGTCACTTTGAATAAAGCTGGAGAAAGGAAAATCTATAAATTTGGCGCCATAGAGGTTCCATTGCATTGGTAGAAGCAGATTCACGTTTCCGACGATACAGGGGCGGGTACGCGAGAAATCCTTAACGTTTAATACCGGAAGATAAACGAAAGAAATTCCATAAGTGGCTCCGATTCTCCTTTACCGAGGGACTTTTCTTGCTTCCGTTTTCTCGCCGGGCGATCCTCCGCGTTCCACGCTCGTGAACGCTTTTCCTGGAGAGCCACGATATACGCTCTTGGTAGATTATTGCCGTACGCGGTGCCCATTCGATCGTATAATCTGTTCCAGCGTGGTTTTTTCCCCGATGCGACGGTTGGATCGTGTATGATTGAAAACAACAGTTATTCTTCCCTTTCTTTAAACAACAAAGCTTTTAAAGACCCCTCCGCCAGGAATATTTCGTTAGTCCGGTTTGTCCGATTGGTAGAATGACAGGAATTTCGCGTTCCACGCGGATTCCGGGAACATGTATGGTTTTCCTATGTTTTCGTTTCAAAGTAAACGAAACGTGTAGCTATTTCGCTCGGAAATTTTTATTGTGTACGTATCTGAACAACGATATTAACATCGCAAACAGCGTCGCCACGAACGCGCGAGATCGAATGCGTTCTCCCGTGCAGAAATTAAATCGTACGGAATTTGCACAGCCGAGACCAGTCGGTTTTTCCAGTCGAATCGTAATCTACGTCTTCTCGCATTTAGATCTAATCTCCGTTTCGAGGAGCGCTCGGTAAAGCTGATTATGATAACCCGTCCACCATCTATTCGATCGTTCTAAGGAGCGTCTCCACGGCAATGCTTGCTCTTCAGAAGCACCTAAGCGATGCTCGCCTCGTACCGTTGAGGACGATTAATCAAAAGCTCCCTAACTTCGATAGTGGCTGCTCGTTTGTAATGAACGGATCGGGGACGCTAGTTTTGTTATGTCGGAACCGTTGCGGGACTCGGAAATAAACTGCCAGATGAAAAGTGTCATGCTCGTGGTGAATATTTAATGTTTAATTTTAAAAGGTTTCACTATCTCCAATTTCCTATTGAGTGGAAATAACATGCAACATAGAATTACATAACTGACAGCTACAGTTACGAAAGAAATCACAAAATTCGACTTTTATATTAATGAATTATTGTAATTAACAAATTCAGTATAAGTACACTATTTACTCGTACAACACATTTTTCGATATTAGAAACCAAATTTAATGTTATTTCTTCCCTTAATGATTTTAAAATAGAGGAGAAATCATACATTGACATCTTCAATTTTTAAAATTTTCCAACAATTTTGAATTTCATCTATTCAATTTTGCTATAAATGCTGCATAAAGATCCGCAATCTACTAATAACATTTCTACTTTATGTACAGCGTCACCAATTTAATTATGAAAACGAGTTATCATCCTGTTCACAATTGTTGCAATCCGATAGGAAATTTCTCGAACAAATCGATCGGATGTAGCTCTGAATTAATTGCCCGATTAAATATGGCGCAGTCTCCGAATGCTTCAGCAGATTCGCTAATGTTCCACTAATCGCCTTGATCAGGGAGCTAATAGGGACAGACAGAACGGGCGAAGATTATATGTATGCGAACAGAGGGAAAATTTGTAAAGGCGACCAATGTTTCGTCCGCCAAGATATTCGTGCATTAATGGCAACGACTCGGGTTCTGTATTCCGCCGTATTCTGTCAGGCGACAATAGATCGTTCAAATCGTACGTCGGCGTTATCTCCCCGCATTCTATGTCTCGTTATCTCCGAGACAGTGATCAATGACTCAAGTCGGAAGACACGCCTTTATAAGATTGCATTCGGCTAGATTTACTTATAGCGCTTCACTTCGCCTTCTGAAGAGCAATCTATGAAATCCTCTGGCTTCAAAGCGAGACACAGTTCCGCATGATCAAAAGCGAAGTCCGCTTTACCTTTTTCGACTTCTCTGGAGGAAAATTTCTTTGAAGTTCTATCAATCCAACAGTATCTACTTCTGATTTATATAATGTATCGTTACCAGTATCCACGAAAACTTTCTTTATGAAGATGAAAAACAAATTTTTTTTACTGCGGTATATAGACATACATAGTTTTCTATTGCAGTCGACCTTGAATGACCTTGAATGACCTCCATAAAAGGTAATTGTATTCGTCTTGATGAAACACATTTAAATAAACAGAGTTGACCTTCATATCTCCTTGACATCTCCACCTAAACAAAAGTAGTAACATCAGATTATGAGCGTCTCGATACTAAGTAAATTTGGTCTGACGCATTTTCTTCTACCTACAAAAGCAAGCGAGTTATTCAGGTGACATGGTTATAACGCTATATACAGGGTGAGTCGCCTAACGTTTGTATCTCAAATATCTTTGTTGCTTCTAAAGATACATTAAATGTCTTGAGGACAAAGTTTGATGGTAAAATGAGGTTTACACGATACTCACAAATTTTTTGTTTTATGTCATTTTATTAGAGATATCAAGGTCATCTTCATTTTTCAACCCTCTATTACATGAATTTTTATGACGAGTTGAAAAAAATATATACGGCTGTTAATCTACTTAAAAGTGAGTGTGGTCATGAAATATTACAGATGATACAATTTTATTAGAAAATGTTATTTATTTCATTTTATGACTGTATGGAAACTTTATACATATGCGGTTTTATTCATAAGCGCAATGTTCCCACTTGGAACCAACATGTTCGGAGTCTTCAGTATTGTCTACTTAATGTACTATAGAACATTCGAAATAAGTCCCCGATTGGGAACGGAATGCAATAGAGGGTCAGTGTCGCCAGTTCGAGAAAGGGAATACAAGTACTCCCTCTCTGATGACCAGAGCAATATGTGACACGTTGCGTGACTGCGCGACCAGTCTACGGTCTTAGTGGGGGACGCTGGAGTGTGCTCAGGGTAGTGGAATGGGATGGTCGAAGGAGAAAAGGAAGAGGAGGAATGATGCCAGTTTCGGCATCATCTGCCGACACTGTAGAAGGTTAAAATGGCTCTCCACCTGTTTTTAAACACCTACAATGCTAGTCACACCTACAATTCATTACGAATTCGGTGACTATAATTATTCAAGGTCATTCAAGGTCACAGACAGAGAAATTTCACAGATGGCAATCGGAAAATCGTTACAAAACGAAGAATCAATCGAGAGCATGAACCGTGGGCTAGGTCAGTGCATCGCGGACTAGTTCGTCGAGGATCGGGATGGATTCACGAGCGCTCGGCGTAACACCGGGCCGATAATTCTAACACTTGAGCGGACCCACTATATCATTACGAACAAAGCGATACGGTCGCCGGCGTAGGTTTTGCGCGGGCGGCGCACTGATTCACTTTGGCAGCGCATTTATCACTCAACGTCCGCGCTGGATCGCGCGCCGCGCCGGGTTTTCGAAACGTTGCGCGTTTCATGACTGCCTAACGAGGAAAATGGTGTTGGCTGTGGAACCGCTGGACGCTGGTTTCACAAGTTTCACGGGTTTCACAGGCCTTATTGTCGCGTGTGTGCGCCCAGTTGTCTGCGCCCTGGCTCCTCCCGCCGACCATATTATACATATTTATGGCGAGCAAAGAGATATAGAGCGGATAGGACGCGGATTGGCAGAGGCACTGCGAAGCCAATTAAAGTGCAAATGTATGGAGATGTGGATGGAATCCCAAGTAGCACAGTGACCGGGAAACCGTCATAAAACCAAAACCAGGGGCCGAACTAATCGACACCGGGGCGAGCCGCGGCAACATGCCGCAGCGGGAAGATGGGCGAATAGGGATGAAGGAAAAAAGCAGACTCGAGGAGAGGCGAGGGGATCCGGTTGATAGATTCGAGCCGGTCCGGGTATGGATCCTATGCAACTCGCGAGATGAGAATTCTCTGTCGGTCCAGGAAACGGAATACCCAGGCCGGGGGTGTATTTAGGTCTGCTAGGACCCAGCGGGCCGAGAGAATTGCCGACTGATTTTGCAGGGGATCTGGAACGATCTGGTGAAGCGAACACCGGCCTAGAAAAACAAATTCTACTGGCGCGGCGGCTCAGGGAAATTGTTACCCCCGCCTGACTACGGATTAACATACGGTGATACGGTGGCTAAGCTGCTCGTCGGAGTTTTTTCCTTACACGAATTTCTTTCCGCTTGTAATTCCATTCTCCCTATGTTATTCACACGCTTGTTCGAAGCTAATGAAACAGAAATATTCACGGAACTAGAAATACAAATTCAATAAAGAATTGTAAATTAAATGTTTACGTCTAGACTGTCGAGAATGTCATTGCGTGAATTTCATTTGCGTGTGTATGTAATGTAGTCTGTCATGCGTGTTGCGCACACGAAATTTGGAAAGATGCCACCTGGCAATTGTATTGATACTATTATAATGTATGTACAGGGTGTCCCATTTAAGTTGAGATTGTAAAAAATCTCGAAGACATGTGAATTAAAAAAAACAAACTAACACATGTCCTTTAGTGTTTCCAGTGGGGAGTCAGATGGCACTACTGGTATTTTAATGCGTGGATTTTCAAGGTTATTTCAAGGTCATTTTGTCTTTTTTTATCGTAAACCTATATTTTTTATTTCGGAATCATATTCTACGTAGAAAAATGCACAACTTTTGTTTGAAAGATTTTTTTGTAAGATCGATATTTCAGGTACCCTTTACACAGAAAGACTATTCATAAAATTTGGAATTTTTATTTTACCTGTATTCACTATTAATAGTCACCTAACCATTACACATTAATCCATCAGATAATTTACTCGGACACGATAGTTGTTCCTAACATCTGAAAACGCTTCTACGAGGGTTTTTAATTCCAACATGGAAGTTCATTTTTTGGTTCTTACCCATTGCCGACGCACTGTGTGGTGGTTTCAAGAACGAGGAGGATTTCCAATTACAGGACAAAACCCGAACGACTCAAATTCGCGGCGAGAGCTGTTTCCTGAATGGCCCAAGAGCCTGGACGGAAAGGGCAATTGAATCATCATCGATATCACAGAATCGCGTAAACAGTGTGATCAAAGTTGCGCGGATTCCACCGGCGTTGATGAATGGATCAGGGTAGCGTGCTCGTAGGCGCACGAGGGGGAAAAAATGGTCCAGCTCTGCGGACAAAAAAGCGGCAGAGTCGACGGGGAAAAAGCGTGAACCGGTCCGCGTGTGTATCAGCGGTATGCCGTCCAATAAATTCCGACGGGTCGCCGAAGTTTGTATTTTGTACAAATTTCACGGAAACGTGGTGCTACTTTCGCGCCGAAATTCACCGATTGGACCGAGCTGGCGAGCGCGAGAGCGTTGGCGAGAGAAGGTTCCTCTGTCGCGTAAAATATCGTCGCGAGGACATACACAGCCGACCGAAGACCGTCGAAACGCAGGACTGTGATTTTTCCGGCGAAATAGCCGACGCCTCGTCGCCCGGAATTTATGGTAGACCTGAAGTTCCGTTCCCGGGACAGCCGTCGTGGAAATCAGATTACTCGACCGATCAGCTCGGCGAACGCATCCGAGTGCTTGTTAGAAATTTTCTCCTCGGCTAATGAGTACTTTGTCCTTCTATGATTCTGGGGTAAGTGCTCAGCACACAGTCCCTTCACCAGAAGACAGCCTCGACTTTCCCACTTCTCTCCGTGGCCAGATCCTACAGGATGAAGGCCTACTGCTTTTCCCAATGGCAGGCCGTTCTTTCTTTCTTGAGAAAGAAGAAAAAGAAGAAAATTTTCTCTGGCGAGAATATGCCAAAAATCCAAGTTTCGATCCTAGGTGATCAGTGGTTCAAAAGTTATGAGTGTTTAAACTTGAGTCATTTCCAGCATTTTGACAGGTAAGAGCAGGTAAGGAAATTAGACAGCTTGAGGATAGGTGTGGTCTTGGAAAATTGTGTATGATTGGATGGAGGGTGTGTTTTTTAAAGGTGGTGGAAGTGAAAGGTGGTGGC
Source organism: Lasioglossum marginatum (assembly GCA_028455795.1). NCBI lineage: Eukaryota > Metazoa > Arthropoda > Insecta > Hymenoptera > Halictidae > Lasioglossum > Lasioglossum marginatum. Next base: position 4,661,684 of record CM052259.1, on the reverse strand, counting down.
GGTTACAGGCGGCTACGGCTATAAAACTATAAATCTCGAAAAGGTTTACCATGTGCTCATCAGCTGCGTTTCCTTCAGTTTGTCGAATATACTAAATAAAGTAGATCACTATTTTTTGGCCGTGCCTTTCGTCCTTTATGGTGTTCACGGCCGCTATGCCGCTAGTTGATAGTTTAGCTGACCTTCACAGAAACACCTTTGTCCCTTCGCAGAGGGTTTTACGATCGAACAGTTTGGGTTAGACAACTCCAACTGGGTTCGCAGACATTGAACATGTTTACGCACGCCGCGAGAGTCGTCCACGTAGGAAATGTCGCAAGTTACTTGCTACTGTATCTACACCTTTCAGTCATCACTCGACGACAGTAGCGGCTAGTCTCAAGCATCTCCATTCAAGACTTCACGTAAGACCCAGTCATAGATAACTATCAACACTCGATTTGACTTCGACCACGTTGCGCCAACATGCCCGTCCATTGAAAGGGGATCGACAAGCCATTCTGTGGACAGAGCTGGGCCAATAGGACGACAGCTCGCGCCGATACCTGTCGGTTTCCATCTAATATCAGCGATAATGAACGGTCTGCGAAAATCGGGCTCCCTTATAACGACGTCCGCCATTCCGTCTATTACCATGGTAATACGCGTGGCTTTCGTCGGCGGAGAGCAGCTGCGCGAAAGAGCCGACTGGCCGGCCCGCGTTTAAACGAAAATTATTAGACACTTCCGTAGGGTTGACCACACGGGCCGAACTGTATCGGCTGCCATTACGTACCGGCCGCACCGTCGTGTCGGATCGGAATATCACGATCTACCGGAAGGCAGCTAACTGAAAGTGACCGGCGTCCGGTTCATTAGAATTTAACGTCGGCCAAAGTGAACGCTAAGTGGATCTTTTCGTTCCTCTGTCCTCCTTCGTCCTCATCTAAACCCCGTCCATTTTCCAGCTAATTTCGCGATGGAAGTTTTATCCTGTCTCCGCGCTTTCGTAGACAGCGTGCCCTCGTTTCAGGATTTTCCTTTTCCTGACAAATTTCGATTTCTTTTGCACTGCTTTTACAAACAGAGTGGTAGAACTAAGTGTAACAATGTCTCAACACATCTCTCATATGTGAACAGCACTGTCTTACCGAAACTGGCAGACTTTGCCACAAGATTTATAATCTCAATACAGATCCATAGTAATACTATAATAAAAAGATGCCATGAATAATATCAAGAATCGATCGATTTCTCGTAGTCGTCAGAGTCGAGTTTGGTACCTACGACGTTTCGGAGACGTGGTTTTGGTGCAAGGGGCTTTAAAGTAATCACGAGAGCAATCAATAAAACATTTTGAAATGCTAAAAGACCGAAGTTAAATGAAAAGCGAGTCTGAATTGGAAACCACGTGTAAACGAACGCAGCATCCGCACAACAAATGACGACGGCAACAAATCCCCATTACAGGTATGAAAGAAACTACCACGGAAAAATGGCACTCCCATAAGCTTCGGCACATAAAAGCACGCGTTTCCATTGCATGATCCATGGGTCTCGCCGCACGGATTACGGTAAGCGCGCCGCAGGGGTGCGAACACAGCTTAATGGTCCTGAGGCGAGCAGAAATGCCGGATAGGGTGGACATTTCAACAAAAATAGACTTCGACGTCGAAATCACCGTCGAGTTTCTTCGAGGTTGGTCAGTTAGAATACATATTAAATTCTTCCCACCCCTAATTTTGTATTCATCATCAAACCCATCGACTTTTTAAATTCGATATCTAAAGTCACCAGTTCCTTTTTTACGATTATCCAATCCCCTTGTTTTATTTCATAAAAACGTTCAGCAGTTTCGACTGTGGCGGTCCGTGGCAGCCGAGACCCTTATCCTCTCGCTACGGACGTTAAACAAACCCCAGTAATCGAGCCCAAATCGATGGATTAAGAATCCAATTGGAAATGTCCGCCCTCTTCCTAATTCACCATCTATCCGTCCTCGCTCCCCACCTCCGTGAAATCCCTTGAATCCCAGCTTCACCAACAGCATTCCTCTTTAACCACCTTCCCAGCGCATTCACGATCCTAAAGCGTTCGCCTACATGAACGTTTTTCTGAAATACATTTCCAGAGGCAGCCTCGATGGTGTCGGTGTTAGTGGCGGTGGTGGCGGTGGCAACGGTGGTGGTAGTGGTGGCGGCACCAGCAATAAAGTTTGCTTTATTTTTACTACCCCTCTGGCCAAGTACCGCCCCGTATTTCCTCGGGATATTGACATATCGGGGGTGCCGGGGCTTCTCCTCTTAACGCCCTTTTTACACTGGCATGGAATTTATGTCTTCTTCCTCCGCGTCCTTTTCTCCGGCGATCCAACCCCATCCGCGCGGCGCTCTTCTTTTCCTTCTTCTGGCCCGATCTACATTTTCTTCGGCTCTACCTCCACCTCGCCCCGTTTAACCAGCGCATTTGCCACTCACCCTCCCCCGCCTCCTTTATCTCGCGTCACCCAAGACCTACTCGTCGTCCTCCTCCTCCTCCTCCTTTTCTTAGAGTCCTTCGTCCTGTTGGTCCTCCTCCTCGACGATCCCACCGGCGAAGAAGAAGACAATCAATCACGCGCACGTATCTCCACGTTTGCAGAATCAATCGGAAATCTCTATTAGGCGTCGACTCGGCGCAGGACCTTTTTTCCAAAGTCGCGTTCCCTTACCCAGCGATCGATCGATCCATGATCACGATAACGCCCACACCGTTGTTGGTGTTGCAATTTGTTCGAGGCGGTTCGTCGTCTGATTCTAGGCAAGATGTGGGATTGTTTAGATTGCTGCTGATCCTTGGCGTTCTGTTTCTTGTGTTGGATTGGTCGATATGTTGCAATTTGATCGAGGTGGTTTGCCGACCAACTCGGGGCAAGATGTTGATTCTTCTATTATTCGTCCAACGAAAGATGTCACAGATTTTGACAGTGGGGTGCAGGGGGATATGCGAGATCCCACTCTTGACGCCAAGCTGCGGATCCCACTCTTACGCTTAGGTTTCGGGCGGGAACGCTGGACATAGCGTTCAGCGATAGCAATAGAGCGATGTGGCGATGCTGAGCTCCTATGTCAGGCATGTCCAAATCGTAGCTCGATCGGAGGCATTCTCAAGGAATACCCCCACTTCTCCCGCCCGCGCGTCTTTTTTCCCGCGGCGGCCAGCGTATGCTCGGAGCACTACGGCCGCCATGGGGAGCGAGACGCGCGGGCGGGAAAAGTGAGGATATTCCTTTAGATTGCCTCCGATCGAGCAACGATTTGGACATGCCTGACATAGGAGCTCAGCATCGCCACATCGCTCTATTGCTATCACACTCAATACGCTCGTTTGCTGCTTTCGTGAAACGATTCGGCCAATCGCGGAGGACGTCTAGCGCGAAGTTGGGATATCACGTGGTACCTACAAGTTTCTCTGTGCCATCTTCCGTTGGACCTATAATACATTAGGCCAGGACACGTCAAATGTTTGCTTTCTCCACCAACCTCTCTTTCATGCAGCGCGCACCTTCTCGCAATAGACAGAACGCGTCCTTTCTCTGTGGTAACGGCGCTCGCTGGAAGGGGACAGTGGATGCTACGGTGGGGATAATTTCGTCTCAATTGAGACAAACCTGTCCAAGTCGACTATAGAGAGCATTCGCGGATGTTATAATGTAAATCAGGGAGTTCCAACATTTAGCTTGCTTAGGTACTTCCTCCACTCTTAGACTTCATCGTTGCGGTAAAACTTCATTCCTGTTCCCGTGCCGTTACTACTGCCTACTAACTCTATGGCTGTACGCAATAGCGGCGAAAGGTGTGACTAATGGCGGGGACCTTGTGATTCTCGGAGGGGAACAAGTTGGAACCCCTTATGTAAATGATCGTCACATTGAACTTCTTTTATCTCTTAAATAAATGATTTTTTCACATAAGTAGTACAATAAAAAATACGTTTCCATTTGACCCACCCTGCATATTTAGAAGGTTATGTTCGTTTAACGTTACCATTAGGAATCGGACATTTCATAAGCAACAACGTAATAGAAAATGCACGGCGAGGAGGGTTCGTCGGGCCTGTGGATAAAACGACAGTTTATTAATTGACGGATTAGTAGCGGCTTCCAAGCCGCAAAGTCGGCGGAGACAATGAAGGGTCTGCGGCGCGTTCGAAGGAAAAACGGACGCGTTTCCCCGGCGAACGAGCAAAAACAATGAGCAATCGGTCGTCCGGGGGTTATATTCCGCCTCCGGTTCTGTTTTTCAGTGCATTTCTATTTATCGGTATCCTGGGACACATCGGTGTAAGAGGGAAGAGAGGAGAAAATAAAAAAAGCGGACAGCCGGGGAGAGTGGCGTGAACAGCGACGCGGAGGAGCAAAGGGAAAACGCGTTCGGGGTGGGGAGATAAAAAAACGTATTACTACAGTCGAAATGTTAAGCGAACGTGAAGTCGAGGAGATAGGACACTGGCGGGTTGGAAAAGCCATACACGACAAAGGGTTGCGAATAGACGGGTTCGATTGAACGGCAATTTCAATCAGGCCCAAATGTGCGGAAAACACGATACACCGCGTATTCCGTTACTTGTGTGCTGCCCCGGTGTACGAAGAATTGCGTTTTCTAACCGGCTTAGCATCGTCCGCACACATCCGCACCGCGTAGTCGAGCACACTACTGTAAACTAAATAGGCTTGCTTGTCATTGGATTCCCTCATGTGTGTCCGCGCGTTTTACAATGAATCGACAAAGAATTTAATCCGATCCGTCCACCTAAAGCCAGTCCCGATGCTTTTGTTTGAGTCGGCGCACAACGTGATATTCGTTGATGCCACGGATGATAGAAGAAGAAACATTGACTGTTTCATTATCGAACTAATTATTCTTAATTATAATCGCCCGGTCTAACTCTGAACGTCCTGTTCTAGACACTTTCGTGATCGTTTGATCATTTTCAGAGCGCAGAACACTGTGAATAGATACACAAAAAATTAAACAATACTATGCGCATTAGACCACACGACCGAAATGAAAACTTCTATGGCGATTCTGTCTCGCTCGCTCGACTAAACTCGGCTCCTGTGTTTACCCGAATAGCGTTTCACCTCGAAGCATGACGGATCAGACTCACTCACTGCCCAGCAATTGTGTACACGGTGCGCCTAATGAAGTTTTCACTTCAAAAATGTTTTTAGGGGCTATTCTCTCCTCTACCATATTACAGAGATGGGAAACGTTCCTATTTGACGAAAAAACACCACACATACTTATACTGTACGTACAGTCAGCCTCATAATTGATGACACACACTTTAAATCAGAATAAATCTTTTATAAATGGACCGAACGACTTCAGATTTTCTGCTAAGCTAGGGGGATTAGTTTACTAGTAAAACAAATAGCAAAAGTTGCTTTTTACAAATTTTTATTCGGACTTTTAACGAAAATTTTTAATTATTATTTTTAGTATTTCAGTTTTGCTTTGATGATGGTTTCAATACGCCTTGAAACTTATCTTTTGCTGTTTTTTAGACACCCGTATATGTACTCAGTATCGAAAGTAAACTGTCCAATAGCTCGGCGTGTCATAAACCCGAAGAAACGTTGCGGTTGACTACAAGGATTTCCGTCGGTAACGTAGTTTCTAACGACCAATTTCGTAATCCTTCGCTCGCATGTACGACATGGTCGGTGATAGTTGTAACCTTGCAAGACGACATTCCACGAAACGAGCCATGAAAGATTATTCGCCAGACATGCGGCTGCTCTTCTCGACTACATCAATATTTATGCGAGAACTTAGGGACATATTGAACACGAGATTTCATATTCAACTGAATGCATATTCAACGTGAACGTACACATTCGATAGGATACGGTAACATTCAATATTTTATTCGTTGATTCAGTACTGATTCGGTGACATCTCAACGTACTCTCAATATGCAAAGGTATCGTTAATTCTTTAGAAAAATGTAATTAATATTACAATTTGATGAAAAAATTAAAACGACATCCACGCTTTAACCCTATGTAGGCAACCAAAGTTTATAGATTATATTTAACACTAAACCTACCGAGCCTTAAAAGTAACTGGTATATACATGTTCCCTTATAAAAATGACAAGATTGATTTTACTTAGACTTTGTGCGGCTGCTATGGTAATACGTGCATTACTAAAGACATCTATACAATCGTTTCTTTAAAAATCAGTTTTATTATTTTTCTAATTGTAAAATAACAAACCTGGAACCGGTCATTTTGACCGGTGTTGGTAGGTTTAGTGTTAAAACCTTTTGTAGTATATACTATATTTGCACAAATTCTCATTTTAAGACTATAAATTAATAAATTCTCGAGCAAAGAATGGACATTCAGAGAAACTTTGGAATATTGTTAGAGTAACATTAACAAATTAGTAGCCGGCTGGCTACACAAGGTTCAACCAAACACGTGGAATAAGTCCACAATATCTCAAACACGAATACTAGTTATTTCTCTGTAGAGTGGAGGTAACCGCGTATCAGACAGAGGACAGCATGAACGTAATTGAATAAATTTACTGAACCGGTGCGTTCTACGTGCAGATCTGATTTGTTCTTTATTAGGGAATAAAGTCGTCTCTCTATCAGCAGACAAGGGGAACGACCGTGTCCCTTGTCGGACAAAAGAAGCCGGGCTTGATTCGAGTGGAGAGAATGTTCCACATTTCTCGCTGCACCGGTTTCCTTATGAAACACTTGCATCGAGTATTTCGTCTCTTAATGACCCGCTTTAGACGGAGGAGACACGACTGTTTAAACTCATTTTCTAACCGTTCCGTGTTTCTTTCCAGGTCAAGTGGATCTTTGGACAAAAACGACGAGTGGCTGCGCTTGCAGTTTTAATTCGTCCAGCAATGAATGCGCGTGCTGCGTTCCGTCCGGAGGATGCAGCTGCGGTGCAGCATCGCCGGACAGATGCGCTCAGTGCGGACTGGAGGAATACTGCGCCAACAGTAAGCATTATTGTTTTCTTCCATCACCATTCATGTTAATATTTATTCGGACAAACTAATGGTGGCCGCACATGTTCGCGTCGATGGCCAGGCTCGTTAGCGAAAAAGAATTTTCGAAAACATTTGATTCCCAACTCATTCCGCATTGAAAACATTGGCTATGTTAATGACTGGACTGATGTTTCAGTAAAGCCCTTAGAAGATTGCACTTGCTGTCTATAATCGAAGGATTACCGCTGATGTGCCGTGTGTACGACTTCTTTTCTCGAGCCTAACTAACTGCTCCCTCACCTAGGTCTATCGACCGCCCTTTTGGGTCCTTCCCAAGTGTAAGGTGGGGGTGACTGGGTCGCCTGTGTTTTTACCACGTGCTTACTTACTACCTGGACCTTCTGGAACTTTAGAATACGGTCTCTTAGACCTGGGAAGCTAAATTGAATGCATAAGTTAAGAAACCTTGTAATTGTGTTTGTCACTGTGTGCCACATATTGGCTGCAGGCCGGCCTACTAAAGAAATGGTAATGGCTTGATGCTAACAATCTCCCAAAAATCTACCGCAGTGAATACATTATAATTTACACAAAATTTCCTCGATGACCCAAAAATTTCTTTCCCCTAAAATTATTCGACATTCGATAAGAAGAAGGCTCTCGTGCAGACAAATTGATCCCGATTGAGTAAGAGCATTACGTTAGCAGAATTTTGAAAAGAGCCATTGACGGCCCGAGTAATTTAATGGTGAAAGAAGTCCTCTGGCAAGCGGAAGATCTTCGGATTCGATTCGCGGTACGATTCTTTTCGGCTTGCACCATCCGGGAGCTCTTGGTATCACCTCGAACTACAACTTCTAGTTAGACCTTTCACTGTTAAACTCGTTAGCAATCCAACTAGCAGTTAGAGTACCATTCCCGCCTCCCCCCGACGCGACGCTCGCCCGGGTTTGGCCAATCGTCCAATTCGAGTATTTACTTCCATCCTACGCGCAACGCAATTACGTCACTTCGAAAAGGCAACCGCGATCCCTTTGAATCCGTATCGTCATTAGAAACAAGATTTACGCCATTAACCCGCTATATCCCATCCCTTCAGCGCTGCTGCGCCGTGTCTCAGCCTCTGTTAGTCGTGTCGCGCGAATAAGTGGAAATTAGAGCTTCTTTGGAGGCGAACGGCTGAGCAACTCCTAAAGAGAAGCTGCTCAGGTAACCTGGAAACAGATCGAGTAAACGAGACTAGAGTAGTAAGAAGAGGGCAGACAGTCTTATATAGAAAGGGATGGATTATCAAATCCGCTTCGGCGATAATCGCGAAATCGATCAAAAGGCGGAGATGTTCTTTCGGATGTTTACGGCTGACCCTACCAGCTTCAACAGGATAATGTATAAATCCTGTCACTGAAATTGCTACCCTCTTCTGCCCCTCTCTTTCTCATAACTGATTACGTGTTCTTTCGACCCGCCATTCGTCTACCCCTTCGTTAATTACTCCTGACATTATTGCCCTTTCGTTCCATCAATCAAACTTTTCTTTTCTTTTCTCTAAAACACACAGTTGACACTTAATCACTCTAGTCATCATAACGGCGAAATGTTTGTAGTTCCATCGTGTATCGGTGGCTATCGTTCACTGATGGAGACCAGATGAAAACTCGCGGGATTCATAATTGCTCCAATTAGTGGTCAATTAAATCTGTTCTGGCTACGTTCCGTGAATTTTCGTAGGTAATTTAGTAAATATGTAGCAATTAATCAGGGACCGGGATATATTGAACAAAATGTTCCAATTATAATTGAGGAATTATTTGGAACGACGTATCTCCTGAATTCTATTTCGAGGTATTCAAAGTTGAATGTTTTTTCTTAATTTTTAAAATTGCGATACACATACGAGAAACCTGTGAAATTGATAGTATGGAAAGTTCATTTTTAATATTTTTGATAATCTGGTACCAAAAAGGCCGCCTGTTTTAATTCCGGTAAAAAGTGACGGGGCTTTAAAAAATTGATATTGGATGCTCTTTCTCCGCGTATCGGGTTTCCTCGTTACATTGCGGCATTGAAAGTAATTGCACGCGTTCAGTATTCCATTAAATTGTATATTCAAGTAATTCAAAACTTTTGAAAAATATTTATTGAATGGAAAGCAACTGAAGAATACAAATAATGGTACACACATTCACATGTAATTTTCAATCATTTTTATGAAAACCCGCTTACACAGCGGATTGTATATATTGTCATGTCGTCATTACATATATTGTCATATCGTCATTACATATATTGTCATATCTTCTGTGATCATGTGTAACAGGCCTGTCCAACTACTTCTTCGTTTTCTTCGTTCCCCCACTATTTAAGCCTTCTGCCGGTACCACCGTCGACCGCGTCGGGAACATCACCGCCTACCTTGGCGGAATGAAGAAGTGGGAGACTGATGTATGACATCTTTTAACCTCTTAGCGCACTCGCCCGAGTTAAGTCGGGTTTAAGAAAACGATTCTTTTCCGCGCGCCCGAGTTAACTCGTGAGACCTGCAATTTCGGTTTTCTATATAAATACAACCGAACATACTCGTTAGACAGTGTTGTGCTTATTTCCTCTCACCCGAAAAAAGTTGCCACCGGTGATTCCCAGCTTTTTCGTCAATTACCTTAGTCTTTTTTGCATAAAACAACATTTTTTTATATTTTTTTTCAAGATTTGTTAATGTTCTTTTGTATTTTAAGAAAATAGAGAATAAAAAAAGAAAATAGAGAAGGAAAAACGACCGCTTTTGAATTTTTAATTGGTGCGTTAAGGGGTTCAAACATGCCTAATGTATTACAATGCTTTTTCTTCAGTCACGTGTGTAAAGCATGAAGTTCAAGGTTCGTTGAAGTTCGTTATTCGTCGGGCAAGCAATCAAATATTTTTCAGCGACTTTCGCAACTTCTTAATTACTCCGGAACTGCCAAACTAAACTTCTAACGTTATCTTTCCTGGATCTGCCGTGCAGACGATCCGCTAATATATTTCTCGGTGCTACAACATAATTACAGAAGTTTCCGATAGGAAATTCTTCGAAGGGCAATTAGGAATCGATTCAGGCTCCATATGAAACAGACGCACAAGGTTCTGTGTCGCGACAGCTCGTCGCCTCGTTCAGTGAGACGAAGGTCTGTCTTGTCAGGACGACAAACCACTGTAAGCAGGAAAAATCGTTATAAGCGGCGCAATGCTTCCGTTCCGTAGTCTCGCGCTCCCAAGTGACCTGGATTTCACGTGAATAATGGTGACATATTAGATCGACATAAGTTCCAAACTTCAGCAGCTCCAATTTTTTCGACAATGTAAAAATTCCGATGAGACACGCATAGAACACTTTTGCTAAGAATATCAGGAATTGAATTCAAAATTAGAATCCGAGTCTTTCAAAAACTAGGTAATTCTAAGATACAGGGTGAGGTACCTAAGATACTCATCGAAAATATCTCCGTTGTTTTGAGTAATATGAAAAAATGTTTGGTTCAGTTTGGTGGGGCAATTGGTGGGGCAATTATTGTGACAGAGAAGTTTTACAAAGTCATAGTTTAATAAAGTCACCTTATTACTTTACTGGGAGTCAATTAATCAAGAAACCCGATCCTACACAGATTAATTTGCGCAGGATGTCGACTCTCGAAGATGGAACGACCAGAAACTATATATTGACTGGTTCCATGTTGTTTGTTTCAGTGTGCAATATAACGCTGGACAGCAAGCAGTTATTCAGAAAATCGGATCGCGGCTTCGGGCAAATAAAGTCGCCGTCTCTTGAAGGGCCATCGAGGTGTACGTACAGATTCGTGCCGGACACTGGCCAGCGAGTGGAACTACAAATCTATCGATTGATCTCCATTGGACGGCATAACGGCACCGCGTAAGTAGCTTTTGCGTTCTACTCTGCGTTACTTCTCCACTTGTAGTCCCTACTCGAAGTCACCGATGCCCGAAGGACTTCGAGAGGGCTAATCTATTAAGGTATTCGTCCGTGCATACGAGGTATAATTTATTGATCAAGCTGATTGCTCGATGCTCCCGAGCATCGGACATCAGTGACCAGAATGTATGTAAATACATATTCGGATGTTCGGACACTAATATTCGGACACAAAAAGACGATAACTTTTTTAGTATTGTACTATACGATTTGAACCTTTTTTGGGAAGCTAGAACAATTAGTTTGCTACAGGATGTGAAAAAAAATTTTTTCAAAAATTGCAATTGATCGGAATTGTAGAAAAAATATTAACAGTTATATTTTACAACATTTTTATGTGGACCCATATTGAAAATTTAAAAAAAATACGATTTGTAGATCTGTGTCAATTAAACATATCCTGAAAATTTCGTCAAAATCGGTGGACGATGCAATAAGCTACAAACGTTTAAAGATGGTCAAAATTGCAGATTTTCACGATTTTCGGCCTATAACTGCAGTAAATCTAAGAATTCTTACATCTTTCAATGCCTGTCGTTTCTTTCCGCGTCAACCGATTTCGATGAGACTTTCACAGTGCATATAATTGACACAGATCTACAAAACGTATTTTTTAAATTTTCAATATAGCCCGACATAAAAAAGTTGTAAAATTCAGCTTTTAGTATTTTTTCTACAATTCCGAACAATTGTAATTTTTTAAAAAATTCTTTTTCATGTCCTGTAGCAAACTAATTGCTCTAGCTTCCCAAAAAAGTTCAAATCGTATAGTACAATATTAAAAAAGTTATCGTCTTTTTAAGAGTGTCCGAATATTAGTGGGAGTCACTGTATATGAAATACTTTTAATAAGTTTTTACATATTCATAATTTCCACGACATGAGCTTCTACATACAAATGAAATCGTTCTCCATTTAATGAGAAATGTTTTTTTGCTTTTTTCGGTGCTGTCAATTTATTAATATAATTTCTACAGCACTCAGAGTATTGAAACATGATTTATCTTGAACTGCACAAGTATTTTGTGGATATATTCAAAAGTATTTTGAATAATATTATAATATTATATGTATATGAAATATTTTTAATATTGAATAATATTATATTATATTATATTATATTTTGTCAAGTCTTTATATATTCACGACGTCTTAAAGAAGTCTATTTTACGTACGTTATAGACGTCCCCTACTGGACGTCGTTTGAACGTCTGAAATAAGACGCCCTAAAGACGTCTGTTTCCAGACTTTTTCAGATGTCTTGAAGACGTCTGTTAGATCGCCAAAAGGCTTCTTTAAGACGTACAGTTTTGTAATATAAGATGTTCAGAAGACCTTCGGGAGACGTTCAAGACGTCTTTAGGACGTCTTTGTACAATTTGTAAAGTAAATTTATTAATATAGAGTATTGAAATATGAATCATCTTGAACTCCCCAAATATTTCGAACATATAGAATCTTGTAAAAACAGTGACTCGTCAGAATATGTTTCATAACGAATTTTACAAGAATATAGCCGATTCTGCTCCTTTTAATTATGGTCGAAGCATCGATGCCTATAAACAACCACAAACGAAACGTTCGTATAACGTTTGTACTCGATCGCGAAACGTTTCCACGATGAAGGAATCGAATGCGGTCGCATTTCAGTTAATTGGCTACAACAATCGAAACGCGTTACAGTGAAACAGTATTATAAAAAAAATATAGCTGACGCGGGCACACTGATAATTGTTTCGTTAATGTAATACTGTAGCGGGTTTGTGACGGTTCTTGTGCATCACTGCCGAAACAGATTCGCATTGATTGGCCGTCAGTCCTGGTACTAATCAAAAGTGTTTTTAATCACTTCGGGCGGACACACTGCTATTTTGTTCCATACTTTTTAATTGAATTAGTTCTCGCGTGCACGGAGGGCTGGTCCCGCGCGGAACGCGTTCCGTCGGCCTGAAAATTGTTATTACAATAAATCTGCCGCGATATTTGTTTCGTGGTGTATTTTTCATACACAGGACGATACATTTTGCGTGTCACTTCAAACGGAAATCGCGGAGTGAAAACAACGGCCCCGCGGTCGGACTGTTGAAACATCATTATTTGGAGGGGTTTGATTTTATTTAACGAGCGAGCGAGAGAGTGGAATTAATTACGAAATTCAGAGAGCACGAATTATCAGTCCTTTAATGAACCGATGGTATTGATAAATAATATCGTGTAATAATATGTAACGGCACGTATCCGTCGACTAGGAATATGTAATCAATGAACTAAAATACCGATATCATTGCTAGGCTACGAATTCTCATGCGATGCGGAATGCGAAAATGCGGATGTCCTCTGAAAAGGTTTTCAATATTTCCAACCTACATTTTTACGATGTAATTACTAGACTGCGGATCTTAGTGCAAAATAAAAATTTTCTTCGTCAATCACAAGACACAGAAACCATCGAAAAATGTCTTCCTATCTTTAACAATGTTAATAAATTGAAAATAACAAATGGACGTTCTTAAATTGTCTTAATGTTTTTACTGTTTTAAATTACATTCATCCATTTTGGGTCGATTCCTTCATTTTGGGCACAATATTCGAACACTTTAGAAACGAAGTCGTACGAGAAACTTTATTTTAATATTTTTTTATCATTGAACTGCATAGCGTTATGTATTCATAACATATGTAAGATGTAAAGAACGTGTACAACGTTAACGATGACTCAACAATATAAATTTCACTCTTAATCTGTGTTAAATTATCTATGCAAATTGGAGCTTGTATAAATATCTGGAGTCTCTTATCATAACCGCATATAGAGCATTCCATAGTTTAAAAGCTAGTTTCAAAAACTAACATAAAGATCAAATTGCAACAAAATGGGAACAAAATATCGCAGGTCAAATTCTGCGAGGTCGTTCTAATGGCGAGACCTCTCTTCGAGAAGTCACGTTGAAATGGATGCGGGAAAAAATTGTTTCAACTCTGTAGAGACGTTTGAATTCGTAAAAAAACAGCTTCCGTCTCTGGCTCCATGTTGTATAAAAAGGTACTGTGTTTTTCAAAAAGTAAGGGGTTCCAGAAGAAATGAGTTTAATTTCTTTAGACAAACTTGCAAGAGTTCGTAGATCGACAAATTTTAAGATTAATCTTCATTTTCCGGACTCAAGGTCATTTTAAGGACGTATTGCAATAAATATTTCATTGAAATGTCAGAAATATCAGATTAAACCATTCAAATTACAAAGGAAATATTTTTCGCGTTCTCACAACTGAAAAGAATATTCAAAGGCGGGGACACTCAAACGAGACACCTTGTGTTACGCCCTTTGTGTCCGCCCATGGACAAGATCGCAGCACGTGTCGCCGGGTTTTCACGCTCGAAGGAGAAGTTAAGCGGCAGCTTATGTCTGTGGATATGATTGGAGATCGCTTGTGTCGATGGCCGTTTCAATTTGTCATACTTCCCCTGTTACGGGGCTACCGCCGCCATCGGGCCACTTAAGTCCTAGCCTCTTCAACCTGTGTAGAGCCAGATTGGTGGTATGGGATCCGGGCTAGGAAAGGTCTCGAAAGAAAAATTACTGTTTCTGGAATCGTTTCCCCCAGTCCACCGTTCTTTCCTCTGCTCGGCTAGGATGCCGAAGGAAGTTCATAGTTGCCGGGGGAAGGCCTTCGACAAGCCTTACGAAAGTTCTTACAATTTTTCGACAAGACCCAACCTCCATCTCGGACCTTTTCTCCTCGGGCAATCTAAGTAGAGCTTAGAACGTGAATGCACGGAGCGTCCCGGGCGCAGTTACTTCGGCTCTTTCCCTTCATCATATTGGACAGGGTGTGCATAGTAATGCGCTTGAAATGCATTTACAGTGTTCGATTACTCTTCTCGGGCTTTCAGTCCAGAAAATATGGTCGAGAGGGAACGGTTTGTTGAATTTTGAATTTATGACTTTTTTATCGGGGAACACGCTTGGTCGATGTATACAGACAGCTGAAGACGACATAATTTCTATATTCAATTACGCAATTAACCCTTTCGCTATTGTGGACGAGATACAGTAAATGCTCAAATGCTGTCCAACGGCCATGTCCTGCACGGAGAGTGTTCGCATAGGGACACTATTTTTGATTTATGACTGCGTCTACCGCGCCGACCGCGCCGAGCGAGACTTCAATAGAGAGCCGAACATAAAGAAGGACAGAATGAAATACGCCGGCGTCAATCATCGCCGTTCTGCGGAGCGGCGCGGCGTTGGCAGGCAATGGAGTGGGTAGGCACTGGACAGCGTTTGCGTAGACGATCCCGGATAGTATTTGAGAAATTACTGTATATCATTTCCACGTTGTCGCACGTACGATGCTATGGACGAGATATCTTGTGACTATTTTTTCGTCGTACAATACTATGGACGAGATATCTCGTGTATCTTTATTATTGGTATGAAGCGTTTTTTTAAATTTGACACGAATAATCGATTTCGATTAAAGATGATAAATATAAAATACTCCATATTTGATACAATTAAAGTTTTAAATGTTAATTCTTTAAAAAAGCAGAATAAATTACCGTGACAGCGTGTCTGTTAATCTACAATGAATGAAACGAATAATCGCACAAAGGATGAAAATTCAGTGCAACCATAACAGCGAGGCAATTACGAAATTGTATTATTAAAACTAACTTTGTTTCGATGTAGAATATATCATAAGTAAATGAATTGTAAACTGAAATGATCTATGCGAATGATCAAAGGAGTGTAATCACACTCGCGAAACAAGAAAAGTACTATCTGCAAAGTACTATTTGCTGGAAAAGTCTGCGGGGATGGATAATATTAGTTTCATTTTCATATAATTATACGAGAGGGTTTGTTTCATTCGTTCGACCATACTTTCTTTCCCATTCAATCTTTTCACGGTGCTCCGTTTGAGCCTCGCTAATTGTTTCTGTGTTACGGAACAGAATTTTCCAAAGAAAATTATCGATTGAAAATAGAATCTTCCATATACAGGGTATCCCACCTAACTCCGCCACTCTTAATAACCTTGTTATTTATGCAGAAGCAAAAATATGTTCTGGTTTAGGATATGAAAATACGTCTTTACAGGCACAAATTCATCGCGTCTCTTTCACTGCATGATATGTCCCGTTAGGCAAAGTTTTTCGTCGGAGCTCTGTTTATATTCCATCTAGCCGCCTGCACATCGCGAAATAGTTCGCACGGCAAAACGTTTCCCACCCGAAGGCACAAGTAGACACTCTCATTTCTCTTCGCACTTGCAAAATTTCAGCATGCGCGCGTTCGAAAACGCGATACGGCCGAGTCCGCGGAGACAAATTGCGAGAAAGGATCTGTCCGACGGAGGTCAAAATAATGTACGAGCGACAATAATTTCGGACGAGGCTGTACGTAGAATGGAATACGCATTATGGCTTTCCGATACCTCCTTTCGCGATATCCTCGTAGATAACTTAAATCCGACGTTCATCGACGTAACCCCTGAATGCATCGTGCCGAGGAGAGCAGCACTTAGCCTGTCCGATTCCCTGTTTCCCAGTATCGATAACTTTGCAAATTCCCCGACCAGAGTACCGCTCTTTGTACTGTCTCCTCATCGGGAATAGGAAAAAGATAAAAAAAAGACGAGAGCCCGGCCGAGCTCGAACGCAAAGTTTCGCCGTTCTGCGAAACTTTCTTCTCCCGAAAGCAACAAACATTCAGCATTCAGGAGCTCGTTCATTACCGCCATCCTTCTTTCGCTTCTCGCCACTGTATTTTTCAAAGTTGAACGATTTATCACCGCCTCACCGCCCCCCTCCCCGAATACCCCGGTCGCTCATGCTCTAACTAAAAGCGCCGCGAATAGACTTCTAAAAAATAGAAAAGCTCGCCTGAAGTTTGCCCGTTAACTAAAGCAGACCGGCCAGACGGCGGGCATGAAGCGAAAAATATTGTTACACGAGCGTACAAGGACTACGCTCGCTGTAACCCTCCGCCCCTGTTTTCTTGAATGCCGCCGTTTGAGAAACTGCACGGCCACGGAAAAATTGCAGAACGTCGTGTTTCGCTCACGGGACCGACGCTCTCCTTGCGCCGCGATCGCCCGCTGCCTGGTGAAACCTTAATGTCCCGTTGACTCTATCGTGCAGATTGCAAAATGTCTGACAACTACGTGTGACACGGCCGAATGAATCTTGCAAACGTGGCGGAACCACGGTTTCACTCATACGTAATTACTCGAATGCCGAATATTTTATTTTACGCAACGCTATCGTATCCAGCGGGAGTGTAATCTAATTCTATCTTTCGGAATTATTTTTTAAAAAAAGACTCAAGTTCCTTTCCAATATACAAGGTGGGTCACCTAAGACAAACCTGCTGAACAACTTCTACATTTTTTGGGATAAGAAGAAATGAAGGGAAACGTAAAAAATTCATTTTATTCACTTAACGATTTATTAATGAAATCATTCAAAGCTTGCAACCTCCATCTCTAAAAAAATTAATTGTTTTCTATCCTTAATAATTTGTTCACAATTGTGGAAAAAATATATGAAATGTAGGAGGTATGTTCATTTTTTTCCATCTTAATATCTCAATCGACCGAGAAAAAAAAATGATAATATTAAGGGTTTTTACCCGCATATTATCCATAAATGAGGGGTTAGCGACTGAAAATTTTGGGGGAATATTTTTCAACCTAAAACGTTGTTCTGCACAAGATATCAATAAAAATTATCGTGGGAGCCGTTGAACCATGCTTATCCTGCTAGACCCTTTTAGTCTTAAGCTTTTCGGTGAAGTTTGTTTACGTTTACATTCACCCAGTTTGATTTCATGAATAAAATTTATATTTCTTAACCATTTTTACGCTTATGACCTTCAATGACCTTGAATGACCTTGAATAATCTTGAATGAGAAACATTTCTTCCTATGTCAACAAATGTAGAAGTTACCCGGGTGGCTTGTCTTTGGTGACTCACTGTAGAAGTAGGCTTCCAGTATTGCGTTAAAAAAGGTCATTATGAAATTGCGTTACTTTAGGTGACTTGATTCACTATTGCACCTAGTTTACGGTACTTTATTCCACCATTTGAAAGTAAGAGGAGCATTGACGATACTAAAAGCAACTGACGTATTGCGCGGTTTCAAAGTGGTAATAAAAGTTCCCCGCATCGGCTTCCCCCAATTGACGGTGATTACAGGTGTAAAAGTAGGAGCTACTTACTGGCTTTCTGTCTAGACTTGCCCGGATGAGCGCTACTTACCTGTCTCATTTCTCGCATTTCTGTTTAAGCCTGCACTACACTACTTAAGTACTACACCTTACATAATCCTGTTAACACTGTACTGTGGTACACAGTACTGCAACACTGATACCAATGAATAACACACCACTTCACACGGGTTCAAACCAGCTACCTGGCTCGGTCTATTCTTGCCAGAAGATGAGCAGTCAGCGTGTAGACTATGTTCAGCCTATAGACTATGTTCAGACTATATTCAGCCAATAGAACATATTAAGAGAGAAAATAAATTTCTATATCACTCCGGTTTGTTGCAGTTCAGGTGGAAAATTTTTATTTTGCATAGAAATCCACTGTCTAGTCATCACAAGACGAGTACAGCGGCTAATTCGAATAGTGCTTGCTGCGTAAGTCGAATAGTGACTGAGCGCCATCGCTGAAAGTTTATTCAAACGATTTGATTTGTACATGCTATATGTATGTACTCATTTGAAAGGAAAATTCAAATAAACCAACTATGTTCATGGAAAATTTATCACTCATAAATAGCTGAATGCCTATACTGTACAAGCTCCCGTTCTGACAATCAGAAAACGAATTTTACAAATCCGCGTAAAACGAATCTGCGCAAGCCGAGGACTCACTGTAATTGGTTATTCATGGTGCTTAACAGTACAGAATACATCTTACTTACTTTTCTAATTTAATTGAATGTATTTGAATATTTAAAGTAATTGTGCAGTGGTACAAACATATAATATCAGGCTACGCAAGCCATAACACATTCATTCCGCTCTTAACAAACGCAACGTACAATCTTGCGTAAAGTATCGTATCTTCTGTCGAGAGAATACGAGCGTTCAAACAATTTCGTCGACCCTCGAGTCTTCTTTAAAATTCTTCCGCGGACTGTCTGACCACGTACCGGCTTCATCCACTTGCTTGTATTCCTGTACATTACTTTTTCCTCGTGGAATGCTTCTGCTTGTGAAATGAAAACGAGCGAACTTATTAAAAGTTTATTCAAAGTGTCTGGTTACACGGATAATTATATCAGCTGGCCACTATTTGAATAACTGTCTATTTACAGGCAGCCGTTGCCGCGGCTCGCTTAAATATTTACCGGGCAGGTGTCGCTGCACTAAAATTCATCCGAGAGACATCTTCCACGATCTTTCTTCATCCGTCTGCCGGCTACGGCACGCCTTACATACACGCGGACAGATGAGAGGCGCGCGGAGTGAAATTACGTCGCTCGGCAGAATACTATTAAGTGAGGTAGCGGGATAGAATAGATCCTACGGGTGATGGATGACCTTAATTTTGCTATGATTACCGGTAGCTCGGGAATTTCTATGAAAATCGCTCAGGGCTGGTTCTTTTATGATCCTGTACCGCCGCCATCCTGCTCCCGCACCCGTCCGTCAGTCCTTCCCCTTTTCTTCGGATCCGTTGATCCCATCGTATTTTTTAATCGTTCCGCTTCCTCGTTAATTCAAGATCGCCATCTCGGAAGGCCCGCGACAGTGATGGGCGCTCGTAAAAGTCACGAGATATCACTGATAAGGCGAATCTACCCGGATAACAGGAATCTTTCATCTTCAAGTAATATCCAGTTAAAAAGCTAGAATCACAATCGAAGAGAACACTTTGCTAGGTGATGATCGGTCGCAACATTCACGGTTTTCAGAAGCCGAATCGTACCTCGGGAATTTGTTCGTTATTACCAGACTGCGGATTTTATGCGTTTACGACAAAAATGGGTAAGCACAATTTAAAGCAGTAGACATATTAAAAAGATTTAAAGACGTCAGCGTATTGGTTTCAACTTAATCAGGTAATTCAAAGAAGACAGAAATTTTTATTTCGCTCCTGTGTCTTGCAATCAATGCGAACATTTTGTATTTTGCATGAGGATCCGTCTAGTTATTACACTGGTGCATAAAATTAGGAAGTGAATTTTTAATTTTCTTAAAATCTAGAGAACGTTCCGTCAAGAACAAAATTTTTTAATGTTTTTACAGAGGTTTCAGTTTATAACATTTTTTAAGAAAAATAGATCTCCAGTTTAAACATTTTTTATTTTGCATAGAGATCCGCAATCTAGATATTACACTGGTGCATATTATAATCCATTTTTAATCCATGAAACAGTAAATGAAAATCGGAAGTGAATTTTTAATTTTCTTCAAATCTAGAGAAGGATCCTTCAAGAACAAATTTTTCAATATTTTTACAGAGGTTTCAGTTTATAACATTTTTTAAGAAAAATAGGTCTCCAGTTTCCCACTGGCTGCATCACGCAAAAATTTCATAGAAGAACCAGAATAATGGCGTGT
This sequence comes from Lasioglossum marginatum, assembly GCA_028455795.1. Taxonomy (NCBI): domain Eukaryota; kingdom Metazoa; phylum Arthropoda; class Insecta; order Hymenoptera; family Halictidae; genus Lasioglossum; species Lasioglossum marginatum. Next base: position 4,641,153 of record CM052259.1, on the reverse strand, counting down.
GAAGGTATATAAAATTGACACGATGTAATGCAGCATAATTTTACACGTAGAAAGTACTTTAATACGCTTAATCTGCTGGGAAGACAAATGACTGTAGTTGCGGCCATTGGATCGCGACGAAACAATGTGGGGAATAAAAAGCTCTGCGCGAGCAAGGGATGTAAGTGGATGTTTAATCCTAGATAAAAGGAAATATTCGAAACAAGTAGTACTTTCTTCCACACTCGCGAACATTGCAGAACCATCTGGGGAAGGATATTTCGTAGGTTACAACGCAATATAAAGAAACGCCGAGACGCGCTGAAACGGAACGGTTTCACAATATTCGGAAGAGAATACGAACGGACGGGGCGCAAAATAGCGAATTTAAGAATAACACGCGGGCGCAGTTTGCGCGGACCGTTAAAGCCGAACGAACATTCTGCACGGTCTCTGCGTTTTATCGTTCCAGAATGTCTACATCCTCGGAACTACGCGTTATACTGGATCGCAGAGCGCTGGCGCCGCGTGCTTCTCGAGATTACCATCATAATGCAGCGTAGAAAGAACCGCGAACCATTAAACGCCAATTTATGCGCGTCTGTTACGTGTAGCCGACTAGTTTCTACGTCTCACCTTGTGCCCCGAAAGCCCAAGAAAAGAAAGTACAAAAAAAGGTCAAACTGACGCGACACAAGACATTCTTTAGCTCCGAACTATCTGTACTTTCCATGAAAATCCATTGTTTCTTACAACTTTTTTATATGGACCTGTGGACCTATATTGGAGAGTTTAAGTTTCATCGAAAGTGGTCGGTGCGGAAGAAAACGACAGGCATTGAGAGATGTAAGAATTCTCAGATTTGAAGAACTGCAATTTTTGTAGCTCAGTGCAACGTTCACCGATTTTGATGAAATATTCATGTATAATTGATACAGATCTACAAAACGTATTTTTTAAATTTTCAATACACGTCCACAAATTAAAATGTTGCAAAATACACTTTTAGCATTTTCTCTGCAATTCCGACCCGTTGCAATTTTTTCGAATTTTTTTTCATGTCATATAGTAATCGGGCTATCGTTTGTAAATGTCAAATACCACGAAACAGCTATCCACATTTTTCATTGTAAATGCATGTTAAACAAAAACGTTTGTATTTCGCGATCCAAACCAGCACTCCTGGGCCCAGTTAATAAAACAGTCCACCGCGAATAAAAGTTGCAAAACAAGAGTAAGATAATGTCAATGTGACGCATACAAATGTCTTGAGTCTCTATACGCAGTTGTTGCAGAGCAGCGGCTTTAAATTACTTTCCGACCCTTATAAACTGACGTTCTGCCATTTTAATTATACCGCAATTTTTCCACCGGGGAATGTTGCAAAGTACATTCATTAAAATGTATATTTTTGTCCCAGCGTGCGTTCGTCTATTTGTCTCTCTGATGCATACGCGACGCCCAGGGTTCGCGGTAAAGTTGTATCATTTAGTATAACTAATGCTTTCGGCGATCAAAAACTGCGATTACCAAAGTTCTATGCCGGAAAAAAATGGCTGGAACAATTGCTGGAACAATTGCTCATTATTAATCACGAGCTTGTGACGAAAGTATAGCGCGTATTATACTTTTGTAATCGAGTTATTTTAATAACATGCTGCTTGGAAGAATATGGTCACTGCATAGCTAGGCACCATTTTTAATTGAAGGGAGTAGATTCCTTTTTCCAGGATTGCAAGGGTGCGGGATTCGCGTTCTCATTTCTCGATAATACAAAAATAGGATTTTTCAGTAGTCAAAAACGCTAGATAACAGATTGATCTAGGGCGCTATCGCCCTCAAAAGTCCTATTTTTTCGTTTACGAAGCGTAATTTGCCTTATTCGGCAGCATGTACAGTTACTCGACGTAATATTCGGATGCTCTAAAAAAGACGATAACTTTTTTAATATTGTACTATATGATTTGAACTTTTTTGGGAAGCTAGAGCAATTTGGGAAGATGTGCAAATAATTTTTTTCAAAAATTGATCGGAATTGTAAAAAAAAATGATCGATTTTCGAGCATCTCAGACAGAGAACAGTTCGTTATTAAAAGACATACAGTGACTCCTACTAATATTAGGACACTTTTAAAAAGACATCATTTTTAAGATTGGACCATACGATTTGAAATTTTTCGAGAAGTTAGAACAATTGGTTTGTTGCACAACGTGACTAAAATTTTCGAAATAAATTGCAAGTTGTCGGAATTGCAGAGAAAATACTAAATGTTGCATTTTACAACCTTTTTTTGTGGGCCCATATTGAAAATTTAAAAAGCATTTTTATTTAACAAAGCAAATTTAACAAACATTTTGTAGGTCTGTGTCAATTATATGCACTGTGAAAGTTTCATCGAAATCGATTGATGCGGGAAAAAACGACAGCCATTGAAAGATAAGAATTCTTAGATATGGGCCGAAAATCGTGAAAATCTGCAATTTTTACCATCCTTAAACGTTTGTATCTCATTGCAACGTCGACCGATTTTGACGAAATTTTCAGAATATGTTCTATTGACGCAGATCTACAAAACGTATTTTTTAAATTTTCAATACCGGACCACATAAAAAAGTTGTAAAACGCAACTTTTAGTTTTTTTTCTACAATTCCGATCAATTGCAATTTTTGAAAAAATTTCTTTTCACATCCTGTAGTAAACTAATTGCTCTAGCTTCCCAAAAATCTTCAAATCGTATAGTAAGGTATTAATAAAGTTATCGTCTTTTTTAGAGCGTCTGAATATTAATTCGAGTAACTGTAGCTTTGAAAATAGCTACATGCGCAGTTGTATCCTTCCGAATAATGCAAATTACGCCTCGTAAACTAAAAAATAGGATTTTTGAGGGCGATAGCTCCGTAGATCGATCATTTATCTAGCGTTTTTGACTACTGAAAATCCCCATTTTTGTATTATCGAGAAATGGGAATCCGAATCCCTTGCAATCTTGGAAAAAAGAGTCTACTCCCTTAAGGAAATACAGTGTTTTCTTGATAAATGTCCTAAATGTCTGACATTTAATTGTCCCAGAACTATATCCACTACCGCGGGGTATACCCCGTGAGGGGCCGGTCAGCTCGAGAGACCTCAGTCGCCGAGAGGTGTAACATAATACGGGTCGGGTATATTGGTGCGAACCTCTAGTAATCCAATAATAAAACTTCTTTATTTTCCTTTTTCTTTATATGGAACTTTGGCCAACATATTCATGGCATTTTTTAGATGAAAATGATACCAAATATGATATAATTCCGATGATATTCACTTGTGTAATCAACGATGAAAGTTTCGGACGCAAGGAAGAACAGCGTGTGGGAAATCCTTTGAACTGTGCCGGCACGCTGCGACTCTCCGCGTCTCTTTCTTTCCCATACGCTGTCCTCCTTTGCGTCCAAAATTTTCATCGTTCATTACACAAGTAAATATATTTTTGATTATATTATATTTGGTATTATTTTCATTAGAAAAATGACGCTAAAGTGTAAAGTGAAGTTTATTAAGTGAATTTAAATTATGAATAAGATTTTAGAAAGAAATGTAGAACTGGGGGCCACATTACCTTCCTCTACTAAAAACTTGAGTGAAATATAAATAAGTTGATGATTAACTTTTAACAGACTTTTGCGTGATTATCGGTGAATAAAGCGTTTCTCGTATTTCGCTTCTCACAGCGAAATCAATTACGCTCGATGAGCGGATAAGCTGCTCGCCTTGGAGCTCGGTTTCTCTAAAGTTAACCTTTTAACAGAAAAAATCCCGGTATTCGGGAAATATGAGCAGCTTGCCGAGTCATTTGTTTCACATGCGCCATGGCGAAAGAAAAAAAAAGGTGAACTTGGCCCCGGCGGCGCGGCGTAACGATAACTCTCGTTCGAAGAGTTCATCTCGTCTGAGGACGGCGGAAAAGCACACCAGCTCGTTGCGGGATAGTATTATACCCGGGGCCAGGATTTAAGTAGCTTCATAAATTACGTCACTTTTACGGCGAGATTACCTAATCCGCTGCGCAAAGATGGCTTTGGGCTCCCTTGGAAGGCGGGTTTCATCGTGCTGCGCCCCGTGCATCGCCCGACAAAGTGCGCGCCGTTCTCGGATCGAACAATTTCCAACAGCGAAATCATTTTTGCTGTTTCGGCCCGAATAACTTGCAATCAAGGGACCGGACGCTTAACGAGTCCCAGAGCGTTCGAGTGGCACATCCCGTGAAATGTTTCGCGTGTTTTTGTTCTCGCAAATTTCTAATCGCGCCGAAAACGTGCGCCATTCGATTATGCACGCTTCGATATTTATTTTCTTGTAAATCATTTTGCGTAGCGAAAACAAGTCGAGACTGCCTGATGATTTGTGAATTTTTTGTGCCCACTCGTTGTGGAAAAGTCTTGGCTTGGAGAACAAAAGCGCGCTGGCGTTTGACACTTTGCGCTAGAATGGCGAATCTGAGACGCCATCGTTTCAGACAATTTTCATTCTGATCATTAATTTTGACTCTGGAGTGAGATACTTGAATACTTGAAATACTTCATTATACTTGAATATACAAGAATATACTAGAATATACCAGAATATACTTGAATATACATGAACATACTAGAATATACAAGAATATACCAGAATATACCAGAATATAACTGAATATACTAGAATATATAAGAGTATACCAGAATATACCGGAATATACTATACTATACAAGAATATAGTAGAATATACCAGAATATACAAGAATATAGAAGAATATACTAGAATATACAAGAATATACCAGAATATACCTGAATATATTAGAATATACAAGAGTGTACCAGAATATATTAGATTATACAAGAATATACTAAAATATACAAGAATATATCAGAATATATCCGAATATACTTGAACATATAAGAATATACTAAAATATACTAGAATATACTAGAATATACTAGAATATACTAGAAATTTTTATCAGTATTTCTCTTCAGCTATTGTGAAAAATGTCAAAACATTATACCTTTTATAGTACGTTATGTATCATGAATATACTAGAATATACAAGAATATCCCAGAATATACAAGAATATAGAAGAATATAGAAGAATATACTAGACTATACAAGAATGTACCAGAATATACCTGAATATATTAGAATATATAAAAGAGTATACCAGAATATACTAGACTATACACGAATATACAAGAATATACCAGAATATACCAGAATATACCCAAATATACCCGAATATACTTGAACATATAAGAATATACTAGAATATACAAGAATATACTATAAATTTGTATCATTACTTCTCTTCAGCTATTGTGAACAACGTCAAAACATTATACCTTTTATAGTACGTTATGTATCACGAATATTTTCCCAGTCATTAGTTACAATATTTTTTGGGTAGACGATCATGTTTTTTGTGTAGATGTTTGTAGTTACATCTTAAAAGTATTTCTATACCTAAATTTATTAAGTGTTCGGCTACTTATTTTACTAACGTAGGTTCTTAGTGCAGCATTACAATGATTGCGTGCTTGCACACCCTGAGGACATGTATGTTCACGCGATGATTTCGTACTCCGAACAGTCGACGAACATCCAAGGAAATAATTTTGTACTTTTTGCAGGACTGTGGAATGTTCCGCGGCGATTTATTGATTCCGTTATACTCGCTCGAGGGAGAATTTTCCATATCCGAAATATACGCGGAATTTCTCGTAATGGCGGCACGTTAATATTCGGCTCGGAAGAACCTCTCGACATCGACACGGTACCAATTACGCGCGCGCCTGAGGATTCTCAAGTCCCTATTTCGCTAATGGTACTAAGGCACCGGTTGCCACAAAAATTCTAATTCTTTTGATCTTCTATTGGTTATGAAAACCGCTACCAATTATCTTCGATTATCATGATAATTTTTATTACCGACCGGAGTATTCGAAGATGCAACATTTACACCATTCGCTCCGAATAGGGTATCTTGCGACCAGTCGGATATGAAAATTTACACTGAACATCAACTGTGCTTCAGACCTCCATAAGGTGTAATATTGAGATCCAGAAAAAGTATAAAATGTTCCATCCAATTGAAAACTGTAAAATCTGTTTTGGAAATCACAGATTTAAACAGCAGGTAAGAATAGTTGATATTTCAAGTGAACTCATCAGTACATGTAAGAGACTCCAATAATTTGGTCGCCCGTTGTATTTTCAAATTAAATTATTCTAAGAAACCAGACGAATAACAGCCGCATCAATATATATGAATTACACGATGTATTAAAACAGTGCAAAATAAAAACGCGGAAAAGGATGAAAGATTTTCATTGGGAGGAGAACCGAGAATAATATCATTGACTAAAATGCATCTAAATCAAAACAGAGTTTCTTTGTTCGTATAAAAATGAGCGCAACGCTCTCGGCTAAGCCAATACAACGGTGTCGCGTAAATTTCCCGAATAAACGATTCTCGCTGGTCGAGTTTCTCAAAGTTTGCCGGACGGAAGACGGCAAAAAGCAAAATAACACGTCGCCGCGCCGCGCCGGTCTAACGAGCAACGAAAAGCCGTGCCGGCACGCTTAATAATTAGCTAGGTGGTGATACGATCGAGGAAATACGATCAGACTGCCCCGTGTGAAAACGGGCGAGAGGCAAAACACGGGGATTAGAACCGGAATTCTAAACGACGGATAAATCGGCCGGCGATCACGCTGGTCCACGAGCCGGACAAAATCGTCGCGCGTAATGCCACCGAGATTCTAGCTAATAAATAATGGGGGCCATTGTTTCGTCCGTTTCAGCTGCGATCGTGAAATTGCAGGGGCCGGCTGCATTATTTCCTCGGACAAATGGACAGGTCGTCGACGAGCATTTCACTGGAGCTCGTTTGACGTAATCAATTGGCTTGCTGTCCATTGCCCGCCTACTTCGCGATTGTCTTCCCATTATTCGTGCATGATCTTCGAAGCGCTTCTGAAACCTCGTAATATTTTTACAGAGATTTTTATAGAAATAGCAAGACAATTCAACAGAGGACGTACAGTCTGGGAATAAAAGCTAGAACACCCTTAATTTTTATTCAGTAAATAAATGAAATTTCTTGTGCCTACGCACGTATACGACAGTACTGTGTCTGTGTGCGTTACCGTTCTTAACCCCTTAACGCACCAATTCAAAATTCAAAAGCGGTCGTTTTTCCACCAATTGTTTTATTCTCTATTTTCTTAAAATACAAAAGAACATTAACAAATCTTGAAAAAAAAACACAAAAGAATGTTGTTTTTTGAAAGAAAGACTAAGGTAATTGACGAAAAAGCTGGGAATCACCGGTGGCAACTTTTTTCGATTGAGAGGAAATAGGCACAACACTGTCTAACGAGTATATTCGGTTGTATTTATATAGAAAACCAAAACTGCAGGTCTCACGAGTTAACTCGGGCGCGCGGAAAAAAATCGTTTTCTTAAATCCGACTTAACTCGAGCGAGTGCGCTAAGAGGTTAAGATGACGCGGCGGATCACCAGTGACCAGAGTTGTCAACTTAGATTTTTGAAAGTCCGTATAGAAGATCATAAAATTCCGTAGATTTTCCCTCGGAAAATCTTTAGGTCTACGGATATTTTATAACTGTAAGTTACAAGACGAGAGATTGCTATTTAAGTTGTCAGATGGATGAAATTATACATATCATTATATCAGAGTTGGGCAAAAATTTAATCAATGATTGACGAATAAATTTCTACTTCAATCGTTAATCGCAATTAACAATTAATCTCCTAGTTTAGTCGTTAATTGCGGTTAACGATTAAATACTTATTAATCATTAATTGCGGTTAACGATTGGATACTTATTAATCGTTAATTGGGAATAACGATTAAATTTCTACTTAGTCGTTAATTGCGATTAACGATTACATTATTTTCAATTGTAATCGTCAATCGGATAATTGATTAATGATTAACTGCTGAAACTTCGGAATGAAATATAGAATCAAAACTGTATGAATACCGAAAAAAATAGATGTATTGTCATTTGGTCTATAATACAAACTCTGTTTATGTGCTTTTATGTTTGAAGTTATTGTTCCTGGAAAGCTACGACCATCATACCGCGTCTCTCTCTCCCTCCTTATTACAATTTATGGATAGACCGTATGGCGATTGACTTTAACAATCGATTAAATCAGTCTACGATTTTTCGATGATTTCTTCTTTTAATCAACGATTGACGATTAACTTCATCAATCGATTGAATCAATCGCCGATTTTTCGATGATTTCTTCTTTTAATCGTATACATTAATCAATCAATCTTGATTAAATATTTCACTTTCGAAATATTGCCGTTTAAAGTTTTGATCACTAATGCTTTGACATAGGACATCGGTCAAATTGCATTATTTTTTTGAGCCCTTCGAATTTATTTTCATGACTTTTTTTCTGGTAGATACGTAAATTCTATACTATAAAGTTCAATTAATGGATAAACTCAAATTTTTTGAAATTGTGACATGCGGCGTTTTTCCTGACAAGCACAGATATACAGATATGCAACAAAAATGTTGCAGGTCCTTGAATGGGTTTATTCATGGGGTGATTTGAAACAATTTTCTCCTTATCGAAATTATTCGTGGAACATATCATCAGGAATAAAAAAATTATGAACAAAAAGAAGGGAAAAAAGAGATCATAAAAATCCGTAGTTCTACGGAAAAATCCGTAAAGTTGGCAACACTTGCCAGTGACTCGAATGGAGGATTCTCAGGATAGTGAAACTTTAGTATCTTTATAAATACAACGGTAAACAATATTTGTTGCCTGAGAAGTTTGCCGCAATGTTCCCAGAGAGGCAATAACAAAAATCATTCTACGGACTTTTTGAACAGGACAAAAAATATATTCGGTGGTCCGAATAATTCAGTTTTCGGAGTTCGGTAAATTGGATCATTTGTAGAATCCAACTGGTACGGTAATCGAAGACATCCCCGGGGCTGCCACAACTTTTTGTCTGTGGAAAACAGTAAATGGTGGAACTAGTTCGAAATGGCGGAGTACGTACGCGAGGCGACCAAACGATCCATTAACTAATTTATTTCTGCCGAGACAAATTTCGCTCAGTCGTGGAGCGTGTAATCAGCGGTAGAGCCGCGTCTCTGCCCTCTTTTCTAGCTGACCAGCCGCCTCGCTCTATGCCCATCCGCCTCCTCCTCGGATCCTCTTTCATTTGCTCCGGTGCGAGCGGCGGCGCCGCTGCTGTCCGATGAATCCTCGAACCCGGACGGCGAATGCGGCTGTCGTAATGCGGAAAGTTGGGGAATTGGATCTGAAGTTTTCTGAAAACAGTCGCATTCGCTCCCGCTCGCATCCGCCCGACTGTACAGAGAAGTATACCGCTACCTGCGAGCGGATCGGACCCGTGAATCGGAAACACTGGTGCACTCGATGTAACTCGCGAATCATTGCTCTCGTGGTTCCGCGAACGTCCAGCTCTGACAGGCGTTATACAGCCAATTGATCATCAAAAGTTGCCTTAACGGACCTTCTTCAAATTCGAATGTGTTGTAGCCTTTAACGAAATATGAATAGGCTGCTGATCTTTATGTATTTAAGCAGAAATTGGTTGCGTGAAATATAAAATAGTAGAAGATTAGAAAAATTTAAGAACATTGTAATGTTGTTTTTAATGTAACAAAGCCATTAAGAGATGAAATCAATTTTTATTTTATTCCTGCTTCCCACAATAAATGCAGAACATTTTTATTTTGCATGAAGATCCTCAATGTGATGCATTTTCTTCTATCTTCAAAAGCAAGCGGGATATTTAGGTGACCTGTTTATGACGCCCCACCCTGTATATAGATCTGGAAAATTGTTGGTTTTGCAGACGTTTAAAATAAAGCGTTAACCTTTTTCCATTAAATTATAACAGTTGCGCCAACAAACCGATGAAAATGAGTTTTTGGGTGCTCATAGCGGAAGCATAAGAGTGTCTGATAAAAATGATTTCAATTGAAAATAAAAATGTTGCTCCTAACTTTTTATGCTGTCGTTTTACACAAATGCAATTTTGTAATAGCAGGTGCATGTGAACGGTTAAGTATACAGCAAAGAATGATCGGCATTCAGCAGATAAACGGAAGTGGATCGCGATATCGGGGGGATTAACAGTTATGTTAATTAACAGCGTGGTTCCCAGAAAAACTGTGCCGCGCGAGTATCATTCGATAACGATATTCCGTATCGAGATCGCAGTGTCGATGACTAGAAAATTACATAACTCCTCGCTTATCGATTTCGGCTTCGGCTCGCGATTTACACCAGGAATATAAATTTATCAATTCCGCAAGCCGGGGCGGACGCATTCCAGGCAATCCGAAATTTTATCGATGAAACGCACATTCGCGGCAACGGTTATCGAAATCCGCGAATACATCCGCCGCGAACCGGCCATGACAGGTGTTAATCAAGTGTTAATATTGTAGAGAATGGAAAGGCAGCGAGAGAATTTAATTTTCAGCACGAACGTTTTGTAGTAAGCGTGAAGGTAACATCGCACGGCGATTGCGGGATTTATGGTTGATTCGTAATTGACGGCGTGTCTCGGGAAAATAAAATCCGACCGGGCGAGTGCGACCATTGTCGTGGTTTCGCTGCAAAAACTCGTTTCTGCACGGCTGAATATACTGAGAGGCTGAAACGATGGATTTCTTCCTTGCACGGCAGAACCGTTCAGCGCACTTTTCATTCCGCGGTAAGACCACGCGTGTGAAACGAATGAAAACGGACAGCCATTCCTCGCTTTCCTTTTTTCGTCAGTCCCATAAGTTTCCCCATGTTCATTTTTCTAAACAGAATTTAACATTACTGTCTTGTAATGAAATTCTCCGGCATTTTTAGTCGTTCATCCCTTGTGGATGCGTTTAACGATTTTGTGGCGGCCTGGCTCGCTTCGCCCAAATGGGTAGACATTTTTTTACGCAAGTACTTTTGAAACGGTTTGTTCGAAATTAACATTTATTGAAATAGCTAAGTGTAAAATCGACTTATTTTTTGAAGCAAGACTATACAAGATAATTCTCCTATAGTATGGTACTGTTCGGTATGGTAGTCTAAGACGAGTTCATTATATCTCCAATATTTGTAAACCTCATTAAACCTCGAAATGAATATTAACGAAATAATATATAAACTTGTATGAACTTCATACAAAATAAATATTTTCTGAGACTGTTGTATGAAAAAGAGGTTAAATGAAGATGTTCTTTTAATAATAACTTAAATCCTTCTAATGTTTCTACAAAACATTAAAACACCGATATCATCGCAAGATATGAGTTCAATTTATTAACGAACGTCTGAAAAATTACCGCGTGAAGAGTTTGCACAAACGATTTCCACCAGAAGGAACCAAATGGCCAATTCAGTAACAGTCAGCCAGCAATTACAAGAATTACTTTAAAATTCTTAATTCCACGCCGAGGGAAGGCCGACGGCGGGAAGTAAGGAGAAGAAGACCACCGAGTCCGGAGGCTGGCACGGTGACAATTAAAAGTGTGTTAAGGCGGGTGCGTGCTCGAGGGAGGTGTAAATTACCTCGAAAAACGGCCCGCGGCTGGCAAACGAGTCATTCGGCGGCGTGGATCTCGCGGGAGGATCAATTTGCCGGTAGCCGGCTCGGGGAACGTTAATCCAACGAGAAAGCGGGCCAATTCCGAAAAAAATAATCAAATTCGCCAAGCCGAATCCAATCGGGCTCGTGGAAAAATGTACGTCGGTGAAACACCCCGAGGTAGAACTGCCAGGCCGAGAAACAGGAAATTTTCCCGGCCGGTTCGCGAAATGTTTGCGCCGCACAGTGTGATATTGGCTTGGGGACAAAGTTTCTTCGTATGTTAATGCAGAAATGAATCAAGTTCTTTCCATATTTTAAATGAAGTTTATTAAATCAAGTATGTGCCGTTTTGGTCGATCACCTTTTGCCATTTTTGAGGCAATACCATAATCCCGTCACTGTAGATCTTCTGTGATTTTTGGGCGAGAAACTGGGATACTTTCTTCTGTGATTTTCATAGGCCTCTTTTGAAGTCAACTTCACACCATTAAGAGAGTTCTGTAGAGACCGAAAGAAATGGTAGTCTGATGGTGCAATATCAGGACTATACGGTGGAGAGAGATGCATCAAAACTTCCCAGCCAAGCTCTCTTCATTTTTGACGGATCGCCAAAGATGTCGATCCATTAAATTTTCCAATGTTGACTCATGAAAATCAAACATCGAGCTGTTTTTTGTATCCAACCTTCTTTAAATGGTTTAGAACTGTTTTATGATCGATGTTTAGTACCTTACCGATATCACGACTGCTAATGTGTCGATCTTGCTCAATTGTTTGCATGATTTCATCGACTTTTTCAGTGACTAGTCGACCAGAACGAGGTGTATCTTTGACATCAAAATTTCCAGATTCAAAACGCTTGAACCAACTTTGTGCCACACATACTGATACTGTACCACGTACATAAACATCAAAAATTTTTTAGCAGCTTGAGTCGCATTCTTTCCTTTTTTGTAATAAAACTTCAAAATGTATCGAATTTCTTCTTTATTTTCACTCATTTCCAAGACGTAATCACTTTTGACTAAATAAACAAATATCACAATTTCTTGTTCGTAATTACTCTATGATGTGTCACCTTTTAGACGGACTCAAGTAACGCTAGATCCGATTGATATTAACAGAGTTATGACATGGTAAGACCATCTATCGGGAGGATACGAAGAAACTTTCCACAACCGAATATATTGCCGATCTAACAAGAACGATAAAATCCAAACAAAGCGAAATCGAACACGTGCGAATGAACTGAAAATAATTAGCAAAGTTAATTATTTGTCGTTTCATTTCATTCTATGTTTCACCATTTCGTCAATTTGGCATCTGAGATGGACATATTAAGTTGCGACAATATCAATTAGGCTTAAATAGAATAGTCTACTTGAACTACTTGGTTTTATCTAGATACTGATGTACAAGATATCCCAAAAATGTTGCACCTTGGAAGGGATGATTCCTCAGATCATTTAAAGTCACTTTTTAGTTATTAACGAGTTTCAGTAAATACAGATATATTAATGCTTCCAGCGCAAGGTTCGATCAATTGTTGCTTAATTTACAAAGCAATTTTGCAAACAAACAGAGTAATTCCGACGTTTCGATCTTTGATTAGATCATCTTCACGGGTTACTAGAATTGCGTCTATGAAAATTTTGAAATTTAGGAATACATAACCAAAAATCTTTGAAATTGTAAGTTACAGTAAAGTCGCGTGTACGGGCACTATTTTTTATGACTGAGTCTACCGCGCCGACCGCGCCGAAAGTACAAAGGAAGCCGAACATAGAAAAGGACAGCATGTAAACACGGATCGTGCTGTCCTTCCTTGCGCCCAAAACTTTCCTCGTCAATTAAACCATTAAATACAGTTGAAATTATATCGTGTTTAGTGTCAATTTATTCAGAAAAATGCCACAAATAAGTTAGTGCACGTCCCATAAAAAAATAATGAAAAATAAAGAAGTTCTGTAATTGGATTAGTAATGGTTCACACCAATATATCCAAGCCGATATCAGATTACGTCGCATGTTTACACTGCTCGGAGATCGCCCCTCAGTGGAGGGGGTAGGCACTTCACAAATTCTGGGTAGGCTGTCGCTGAGAAATAACGCGACTTTACCGTCTTAACGAAAAACACTTTGTCGACTTTACTGTATTAACACCAGGCTCAGTAGTAGGCACTGCCCTGATTGACCCACGTTTTTCGTTAACAACTCCTTAACAAAACCGCGAAGAACAGTTTTGCAAAGGAAAAAATGACTTCAAATGATCTGAGGAATCATCCCTTTGAAAGAAGTATAACATTTTTGGGGCACCCTGTACAATAGAAAATACAATAATGTCTCTATTGACGCTAAAGCCTCGGAGGGATTCGGTTGCATTTATCTATCACTATATTTTGTCCCTATATTTTGAGCTCCAAAGGCTGAACCGAACGTAGAGAAGAACAGCGCGTGTAAAGAGAGGCCACGCGAGGCCGAAGCGACTGCGACTCTCCGCGTCTCTTTCTTTCCCATACGCTGTCCTTCCTCGCGCCCGAAACGTTCATTGTCAATTAAACCACTAAATACAGTTGAAATCATATCGTGTTTAGTCTTATTTTAATCAGAAAAATGCCACAAATATATTGGTGAAAGTTTCATAAAAAAATAAGTGATAATAAAAGAGATTTTATTTTGCTATTACATTGTGAGGACGCACGTCTTTGAACTGTGCCGACATATACCCGAGCCTAGATCAGATTACTAGGTGGCGGGGATATTTCTTTTGCGTTTATCGCCTACAGCCTTTTTGCATCGATAGAGACATTACTGTATTAATATTTCACAGCCCCACGGTACTTCTTGAATCATAGTGTGCTTATAGACATTTCGTCGTCACTATACCGACGCAAGTGTAGATCCGAATCGATGTCAGGTTAGACATGTTCTTCGAAGGGTTATCGAGGGACGACGAGGATGCAGAGCGTGGAGAACATGCGCGCTTTGGTCCAGTGCAGCGAGCCGGGCCACTGCACCCGGAATCGTTCCAATCATTAGAAATTTGATTTCACGCTCGTCGCATCCATAACATCCTCTCTCTCTCCCTCTGCAGGTGTGCTAACAGGGCCGAGAATGGAAAATCTGCTGCGCGCCACGCCAAGCCGAGCCGAGTCGAAGCCGCGGCACCGGCCGTAGTTATACGAGAGCACGGAAAATGATCACTGGAGCTCGCTCGTAAGTTGATCGAAGTTAGTAGGCTGTAACGGTGATATATACGGCTTCATAGAAATTGGATTGTACGTTCGCGGCCGCGGAAATGATTCGTCGCGCGGCTAATGCCGACTTTGCGTCGCGTTACGTCGCGTCACCGGCGCGAGATGAGATAGCGGTGAGGGATACGGAAATGGAATCGGGGAGCCACTGTATGCTTATCTGCCTGTCTGCCTGCCTCTGCAAATCCCCCGAATCCTGTTGCCCGGAGAGTGTTTCCTGAAATATTGATCAACTTTTATTATCATTTGAGATATGCGGCTCGCGGAATCTCTGATCAACATGTGCGTCCTAAGGTGGACTGCAGGGAGGCTCTTATTTACTCTTGTCAAAAATTTTTGTCAAAATTTCTTTTACGACACCCCCCAAGGTTGTTCCGAATGATTAAAAAAAATCTGTGCAGAGTTTGAGCTGAGCTGAGTTACTGAAATAATAAAAATGATTTCATAAGAAATGATTGTATAAATATCTTTAATAGAGCACGTATTACAATAGGAACCGCACAAAGTCTAAATAACATCATTCTTGTCAATTTTATAAGGGAACATGTACCAGTTACTTTTAAGGCTCAGTAGGTTTAGAGTTAAACATTGAAATACTTAATTTAATGCTCACAAAATCGTTTTTACGTCCTACTACTTTTTTTCGTAAAACAAACGAAAAAATTTTTTTTCAGTTGTCGAAAAAATTGAGGAAAATGTCCGTGTTGTCTAACATATTTATTCGGCGCGGTAAATAGTTTAGAAGATATTCGAGAAAAACGATTTTATGAGCATTGAATTAATTATTTTAATGTTTAACGATCTTGGGGCACGTTTTCCCCCTATCCTAGGGTGCTGGAACTTTACACAGGTTCGTTTATAATTATTTAGAAAAACCCTGGGGGGGGGGGTGGTGCCGTAAAAGAAATTCAAATGTCGAAAATAAGAGCCATTCTAGTGGACAGGTTTCCACCTTTTCGATGGAAACATCAGATGTGAACACCTTTGTGGGTTTAACTGATATTTCGATTTCTACCTAATTCAATTATAAGTTCACAGAATTTTTGTCATTAATGCGAATGATAATTAGTGCACGATTCTCGGTGGAATTTCGAAAGTCTTTCCAGCATTAATAATATACTAAAATAATTTCTTGCGTGAGAGTGTCAAGCACCCGTTAAAGTGTTTTCCATTTTTTCCAGGGTGACATTTATACTGACTTAAGAGATACTGAGAATCTCACTTAAGCCATGGGAGTTTATGGCTCTCGCTCATGCTCATAATAACTGCACGAGATGGCTCACATAAGATGGCAGTTGTTTACATTTAATCTTATAAAGCAGCACGTCTCGAAATATAGGGTGGATGAACGTAGATGAAGCTTTTCTTGTTCATATGAAGGTCTATAAATACGAAAAAATGATATCAACTATCCACTCCTTTTATTTGTTGACTACGAATCTTCATGCGAAATAAAAATTTTCAGGATCTGTTACAAGAAATTAGTTAATTAAAGTAACATAAATATATATTTATTTTCTTAACATAGCTGTAGCAAATTAAAAATAATATAAGATTACTCTTAAATTCTTCTAAAGGTTTGTCATAAATGCATTAAATTCGCAGTCTAATTATTAGAGTTCCTTTTTTCTAAATGTTTCTACATATGCGAGCATTTACGCACGACGCTAATAATAAACAATATATTTTAAACACAGTAAAAAATGAACATGGATTTCGAAAAAAAGAGACCGAAAACTGTAACACGCGTAATGGATATGAGCAGCTGGAATGTAATTTGAAGCCCTGCACTAGAATTAATTACACAGAGAGTCAAAATTAATGTGGCCAGATAATATAACTGAAATAGAAGTAGAATATTGTTCGCACATTTTAGCCACAAAAGAAGACGGAAATAGAATCTATGCAATGATTATCCGTATTCTTAAGTATACTCGATTAATAGCTTCCGTAGTAACGTGACCCGCGCCGCTTAAATTATACCTCACTCCGCAATTTGAATTTAATTTCGCTCCCCGACCTCAGAAGTGAGATCTAAATTTAAATTCCACGGACCGTTCAGAAGCAGCGTTTAAAATTAAAAATCTATCGATATAATTGTCCCAGGCCATTGAACCACTTGTTTAAATTGATTTCGAACACTTACGGCTATTCCTGTAGATAGTTTGATCGCCTAGAATATCCTAGGACACGACAGAAGAGCGGACAGCTGGAACAACTGTCATAACAGAGACATTTGTTTCCGATGTCGGAATTCCTAGTGCTGTTTAAAATGAATAGTAAGATCATATTTCCAACATAATATTCGAGGTCCGTGTTATTTCGAAATTCAAATGTTGGAATTTAAATACAGACCCTGCCCGCGACAACTTTTGAAATTGTTTAAGAAGACAACGGTATGCAATAACTACTGTTGCGCCATTTACTGGGAAATATTTTTCCTCATTTAATAAATTCCTCATAAAACAATTGCAAAATAAATAGTGAAAAAAAATATTTTTCGAACCGAGATAATTTTTATTAGAGATACCCTAATGTTTTCGCTATAAGCACATTATTAGTATTACCGTATTATTAGTAATATATACAGTAATACAATAGTATTACAGTATTATTTCCATCGGTTTGTTCGTTCAGCCATGACAACACACTTTATTTTACAGTCCTGCCAAACCAACAATTTTGAAGATATAAAAGAATTATTTAAGACGCGTTCATGTATCACTGCACAATATTTGAATTCGAACAAAATCCGAAAAGTTTCCGTGATGAAATCAAATGCTCCAATTAAATTGCATAAGTTAGTTATTTTTCGGCTTTAATAAATATCGTTTAATTAACATTTCTGTTAGTTTGAAGCTCTGTGTATACCAGTGAAAAGTGAAAACGTCAAAGATAACAGTAAAATGCTGGATAACGAAAGAACGGGAGATCCCAAACCAGATAGACAGACCAATCAACAAACAGCGAATTTACCAAATTGAACACAATCGAAAAATGGCTCGCGTTTCGCAGCCGTATCGATTCCAGATAATTGTCAATTAATTGCAGCGTAGTTGGCCCGAGATTTCCACGGGGCTGAGAATGCCACGATGCCGGCTAGAAACTTTTGTTTGCAGGGTTGGATGATTTTCTTCAGTTTTTTTCTCTCTCTCTTTTCTAATTCTCTCTATCTTTATCTCTCTGCTTGAAATATAAAAGAGTTCTCGCGGCTGCTGGCGCTGCAGGAAATTCAGACGGGCGTCGCTGAGTTGAATAATTGGGCCTCGTCGGATTTTATTAAAACATTGCCAGCTCGACGGCCGGAATCGTGTGAAATGTGTGTATGCAGCCATCGGTGATTTATACGAGTTATTTCGTGCTGGCAGGGTGCTCGTTACGCGAGGTAGATACGAAAGCTTGTAACAGAAAATGAAAGGGTGGAGGGATGTCTGTGCGTCCGCGCTCAGGATGCTTTGCAGAAAGTAATCACGATTTTTTCTTTGATTTACACTAAACAAACAGTTCGCCCCCTTCGTGCCTGACGCATTTTTCTTAGCCGTGTCTAATTGTGAGATAGCTTTTCAAATGTATAAAATGTTCCAAAAAATTATCACTATTCACCTTGGAAAATTCATATTGACGAACTAGAAATTCTTACGGCGAGAAATGCAGACGTATTCTAAAATTACAAATTTTTAGTTTTGGGAAAATACGCTGCAAAATTAACCTTCTCTCTGTGTACTGCTATTCTAATCTTAACCGTGCACAGGGGGATAATTGGATCCCATACATTTCTGGAGGAGAAAAAATTTAAAGAAAAAATTTGTCTGCATGAGTAAATACTCATTTCATAAATATGGAATTTTATTGAATTTTAAAATATAAGTATACAATACTTAAATAATTTGAAACATTCACAGAAAATTTTTGGAAATTTTCCATTCGTCAACTTATCATTTTCGTTTTTGAAGGACTGAGGAACATCGGTCTATATCACTGAATTATAAAAATTCTCGATCTTCGAACTCGTATAACTTCGTATAAAAAAATCTTAAAATATGCTGTTTATGGTCATTTTAAAGCGAAAGGCTGGTTTATCCCTTCAATATGGATAATGCACGATAAAAAAAGTATATCAAGTATTCTTTCACGAAGTATCTTTCTAGAAGTATTTCTCATAAGATTAAAAAAAATCGGCCTTGCTCAACTTGAACACCTTCCCTACACCGAAGAGAACCGGAAGCGAACCAAAATCCAAAATCGAAGACGATCCATCCGGGCGAGAAGTGTGTCCACAGGCGACGCGAAACTTGAAAAAAAGTTCGGGCAAAGTAATATAGAAAAGTGTTTCTGGAAAAAGCAATATACGTAGAACTTCGGTGGAAGGAGGTGGAGGGGGGTGTGTGAGACGGCGTATAAAGTGAAATTGAAAATTATTATTCGGAAGATCGATGTGCGTAGGAGAAAGTTGAGGGAAGTTTAGATAAAGCAATATCGAAAATTGCCGTATGGGAAAGCGATCTGCGTAGGCTAGAAAACTCGGAAACAACTTTCCGCGGGGATAAATCGAAAATACTTTGTCGTTCGATGCTAGGATACAGAGAGGAAGCTGCGTCGGGCGACAGCCATTTACCTCGGAGCGCTTCCTTTTTTCAGCTCCCGCTGAAACGGAAATGAAACGATTGAAACGCGGCGATTTTTTGCGTCTTTTCGCGCCAACAGCGCAGCGCAACGTCGTCGTTACCAATGCCGAATCGCGCGAAACCAGGTCGACAGGTCTAAGGATTAGACACGATTTTGCCGGAGCTGTCATCCCCCGGTGACTACCTTTTCGAGAACTGGCCTAGCCGCGAAGCAAATGTCAGATGTCACAAGCATGCGAAGAAAGTTTGACACCGCTCGCGAAACGCTGCGAAAGCTACTCGGCGCGGCGCGGCGCGGGGAGAGGCGCGATGAGAGCGCGCGCCGAGATTTCAGATCTTCAGGACGAGTGCTCTGTCATTATGAATTCCGAGAAAGAAAGTCAGTCAGACGAACGGGAACGGCCGCGAGAAAGAACAAGTTTTGCAACAACCATTCTCTTTCTCTTTGCCTCTCTCTCTCTCTCTCTCTCTCTCTCTCTCTGCTCTCTCTCTCTCTCTTTGTCGGCCATTCTGTTCCTGACTTCCACTCAACTTTTCTCTTTCCTGTCCCTTATCGCTACGCCAACTTTCTGTTGGCTACCGGCTTCCGGAGTTCTTCCTTTCAACCGGCGCGCGGCGTACGAACAAAAAGCTATCCTGTTGTTTTGTACAGGAAACGACGTTTCATTTATTAGCGACAATCTTGCAACCCGGTTAATTGGTCCGATGGTGATCGGAATCCTGTTTCATACGGGAAACTGGACGGAGCACACTGAGCTAATTCCACGATCTGGACAAAATTCAATTTTGATGGTGATCCAGATTATGAAATCACAATAGAATTCGATAATAGCATGTCCATTGAACCGGAAAATTATTGCAAAATATAATCTATAATGTAGTTCATTTTTTCCAGATTATCGAAATTTATTAAATGATTTAATTTATTATAAGAGAAATATTTAGTATCAACGATTATAAGATTTCATGTTTCATGTCCATTTAGCAAGGAAATAGAAAAATTATTGCAAAACATAATCTACAATGTAGTTCATTTTTTCGAGATTATCGAAATTTATTAAATGATTTAATTTATTATAAGAGAAATATTTAGTATCAACGATTATAAGATTTCATGTTTCATGTCCATTTAGCAAGGAAATAGAAAAATTATTGCAAAACATAATCTACAATGTAGTTCATTTTTTCGAGATTATCGAAATTTATTAAATGATTTACTTCACTATAAGAGAAATATTTAGTATCAACGATTATAAGACTTCATGCTTCATGTCCATTTAGCAAGGAAATAGAAAAATTATTGCAAAATATAATCTACAATGTAGTTCATTTTTTCGAGATTATCGAAAATGATTTAATTTATTATAAGAGAAATATTTAATATCAACGATTATAAAGATTTCATGCTTTAGGAGCTTCTACTTTCAAGTATTTCGATTTATGAACTACTGTAAGTACAAACCTTTCTGTTCTTTTCGATTTTCAGAAGCTTTTTCATTTATATATATAAAATGCAACTTCCACATTCGTCACCATTTGAAACGAGACTTAGAAGTAAGATATTGTGCTACAATATTTTTTGTTCTCACTCATATTTTAATACCAAAGCCCTGTGGCATCTAGGGTTCTCACGTCAGAACCGCCGCCTGCGGAAGAGTTAGAGATATGACAACTTCAAATTCACTTGGAAAAAGGATAAGTTCCCGCAACTGGAGCATTGGAAATTCCACTATGAAGTAGAGAACTGTTGAACAGAAAATAACCATTCGTCACATTGCGTACATTGGTGCAAAAGATCATTTAAATGTCGTTTTGGAAAAGTAGTGATATCGTTACATTATAAACATTTTTCGAAATCAACAAAATCAATACAATTTAAAAGTGAATTCAACAGTACGTCTCTTATAAATTGAAATAAACGAATATTTATATTGATCTGAAATGTTTCAAGTGAATTAAAACAAGAAATTGAACGTATAAAATATTGTTAATAAAAAGCGCGAAATGAAAATCAGGCGTTTTGGAAATTTTTGAACAGTTATCATTTATCTCCACCTGGCACTTATATTCTAACATTGCAGTTAAAAAATCTGTTGCATATAGTTACAACGTTCCACTATGTATAGCTCGTTGTTTTATTTATATTTTGCGAACGGTCACGATGCATTTACTCGCGGAACAAGCTCGTGAAAATTTTCAATGCATCGCAAACTAGTCTCGACGAAGACGTTCGCAAAAACATGGGATAGCAGTTCCCCAAGTTCTCCGCGAAGTTGACTGCTTTCGCAAAACAGTTAAAGACCCGCACTTTTATTGTCTTATTATACAGCACAACAATTCTTATTCAACTTTCAGCGACCGGCCCGACTAATTTTCTCTTGCGCTACTTCCGACCATATATCTACAGCATTTGAAAGAGCAAATAATTCAGAAAGTTTCAGAAACAAAAACATTAAATATGCAGCTAGATTGATTATACGAAAATGTGTGGAGAGAACTTACTTCTACATATAATAGAATGAACGAACGAAGATCCATACAATTCTAAGTACCACTGAAATTCTTATACTACCCTGCGAGGATACGTGTGGTTAGAATGAAAAAGAAACAAGAAAGAACGAAATAAAGATAAAGAAATGAGTGTGCATGAGCGAGCGTTTTGTTTGGAAAATTTGTCAGTCGTTGATTGAATATCGTTTATGCTACAAGTAATATATTTTGTTAAATTCATGGTTCATTTATAAACATTGATAATTCCATCCACTGCCTGAACATAACCCAGTATCTAAAAGCTACTTCTAACATTCGAAACAGCAGCGTCTGCACAGACTCAAGACGTTCCAGAACCGCTCAACACTCCTAAACCGTGAAATAACGCACTTGCTAATTTTCAAACACCGTTTCAGCATCACAGGGATGCACAAGTAGTTAAAAGCAATGCCGGTAAACACAGTCGAGAACAGGAAGCGTCGATCCCGCCCAGAAAATGGTGGCCATTAAAACAATCCCAAGAAATCGGTAACCGGCAATTACTCAGCTCGGGTAACCTTGCTATCAGGGTTGAGGGGTTCCACCCCCACAGCCAGCAGACAGGCTGAAGGCGTGTAGAAGCGGTCTGAAGAAGCGAAAAGAGAAATCCGAGGCGGAGACAGGGTCTCCACAGGGACACGCCGGTTTACATTTAAATTTATAATCCGCGCCCTACGCGATTTCGTCCGAATGCCCTCTGGCAAATTGATTCGCAGTATATCTAACGTTCGGTCCTGCGCGCGATGAGGCCGAGCGAAAGGGAAGAGGCGAGAGGGCGTTGGTTTCTCGGGAAGAACGATGAGGATCGGGAGGAGCGAAGGTGCAAGCTGCTCCGGGAGAGGAAATGTAAAATACTCGAAGCTCGGAGCGAGACAGACAGCCTAGACAGGGACGAAGAGATGGCGGTAAGCGATTTCCAGTTGACTGACTGACATCGGTTGCTTACCCTCATCTTGGCTCAAACTACCCACCTCTCTATTTCTACCGACACTGTTTCGAACGCGGATTCACGTACGGACGCTTCCACGACGGTGTCTTCGACGCCGCGTGCACCAAGATCGCTGGATACACAACCATATCTGCCCAAGCTGCGACTACGTTTTCCGCTCGGAGTCCGGACCGCGATTAAGCTACTCTCCGACAAGACGCGGCAAATTGCGCCGTATTCCGAAGAGGCGGTTCCGCCGCATTCGGCTCGAATCTTCTCCCCGCCCGCCACTGATCCCGTTAAACAGTACCTCCACGAACAGCATCCAACAGCCCCGGCTCCAACGGGTTGTGACCGCATACGAACAACCCGGGGAATAATCGCTTTACACCAAGACCCCCTAATTACCCTCTGTCCGTCGGGGTCTTTAATCCCGAACTTAATTCTCGCTGAATGATTTTTGGTGAGTTTGATGTAGGAGCTTCGGTAAAAGCTTCTACAGAGGGCTAGGTAACTAATTTTTTATGCTATTATTATTGGTCCTCGTGAGAAGATACTTTCGACGATTTTCTGCGGGAACTTGTTGGGTCTCTAATCTGTCCAATAAATAAACACCTGAGCTGCATCTCTGTTAAAATTAGCGTCCGCCAGAGGTATAAAATCAACTGAAATGTTATGTAGATGTAGAATTGGGTTATTTTTTGGTTAATTGACTCCTATTAAACTAGTTGAGTGAATTGATAAAACTGATGTGCTCTCTAACTACGACCAAATACAATTGGCGACTCGTTACGTTACACCGTCTCTCCGCTCGTCGCCCTTTGTTTACATTAGTTTCGTGCGTTCCGCTACAACGCTCGTCGTGGCTTGTTTACATTATTTTCATGCGCGCCGCGCCGCTCGTCGCGACCTAATCTTAAACTGTGTATATATATAATGTTTGCTTGCGCGTGGCGTCCTTCATAGACAATGTCAACAGTTTAGAAGTTGGCACAAGAAAAGCAAAAGAGAGAGAGAAAAAAAAGAGTAACGGTGGAAAGAAAGTTCTCCAAGGTGTCCCTAGGAAATTCGATGCTTTTATTTCACGCGGACCTTCTAGATGCATCGGAATGAACTTTCGGCCATTCTATCATTCGTTGCTCTTTCGACGCACACAGTCGTCCGTCAAACGAGGTTAGTCCGTGACCGAAAAATCCATTCGATTCCCCATGTACGCGTCCCACTATTTGCACTCACGGTCCCTGTGCATCGCGAAGAACGCAATTTTTCAGGCTCGCATCACGTCCTGGACAATTAAATGAACTTAAATTAAATGAACCCGTTTGAGATGTCGGCGGAATTGCCAAGCGACAAAGTTGTTTTCCCGTAAAGCGTCCGTACACGTGTGTCGATGGTTCCGAAACCCAAGTGCCTGTGGTGTGTAGAAATCGAGAATTGACATTGCAGGACGGTGACTTTTATTTGACCTCTCGAAGATAGCTGCGCAAAAGATTCTCGATTAATATTTGTTTACCTTCTTTACTTTATTTGTTACCTTTTACACTTTAAATGCATTAAATTATAAGAAACACATTTTATGGTATTTAAAGGTAAATTCATAATTTTAAGTTGTGGCCTCTGCAAAGTTCTGTAATTGTCAAGCCACGCAACAGTCTTGCACACAATGCACGTTCGCTGATACGACTTTGCCAGTGGCCGCAATAACGCAGTTTTCAGAGAAGTATTGTTCGATAACGAGTTTACTTGCACGCTAAATAAGTTTAATTCGTGCAGTACGAACAATGTACCCCTAATATCCGTGAAAAGCGCAACGCTTATGCACGGTATTAATCATACCGATCTCATAGCACGTTAATCGTGCACGCTTGTCTCGTAAACCATTAAACCCTGTACCTACTTGTATGGCATGCATCAGAATGTATCGCAGCACACGTTCGGAAACAATTCCACGAATATTCAAATCGTGTCATGTATCAAGACGGACGGAAAATGTAATCAGTTTACCTATGAATTGATCTGGTCGCGGTAATACCCATAAAATCGTACCACCACATTAGAAATAATATTTTCAAGCCAGTACGGCGCTGAATATTTCGAAAATTCATCGCGACCTATTCATAGCCTTCGGTGCTCCCTGTCTAGCTTACGAGCAAGGATACAAAAGCAGCGATTTCAAGTATGTACCAGGCTTAATATTTTGGTGATTCTATGTCTCGCCAGCGGCACGAAAAATCTCCGTCCAGGCATAGAGAAAAGTGCCACGTTTTTGAATAATACACGCAGCGCAGAGATTCTTCGCAGCACGATGCAACGCGGATAGGGTCCTTTGAGAATATCGCTGTAGTTTCTGCGAGTGGAGTTGCGAAACACTCCGCCGCAATTTGGCTGGTCTTGTCTCAGCGAGTCCCTAATAATCACGCTGTTCACTCTCTCCCCGTCCACCGTCTTTGTCTCTCGAGTACCAGATAGAGACTCGAAGACAGCGTCCCTCGGCCGCAAGAGACAAATCCAGACAACAGCGCACTGTCGAAAATTACCGGGACGATAGCTCGGATTAATTACAATCGGAACTGTCCCGGGGAATCTTCAGAATTCGTGGTATCGAGGGCTTCAACGATAACGAACTGACAGAAAATCCAACGAGAAACGCTCGTCCGGCGCATACCGACCACCGAAATTCGTCGGATAATTTATGAATTTCTCCTTGAACTAATGCGGACGAAGAGTTAGTTAGTGGAGGCACGGTACCATCGAAATCTTGAACAGATTATTCAGATTATGAACCAACTTGCCCGGTATTACGAGACTCAAATTTCTGATAATTAATCCGCCTTCGGCCCAATGTATCACAGCCGAAGAAGCTGGATCGCTATCGAATTCATCGAATACTGTTGCGCTGTTGCAGTTTGTGAATTGACGCTAGGGAATTCTCTCTCTTGTTATTAGACGGCCGATTGTGTGCATGTACGAGAAAAATAAGTAGATCAAATGCTAACCAGTGGAAGCAGTAGAGAATTTAAAAATACTGTCGTATTGGGCTCAACTTTCACTCAGGGAACCAAAAATGTTCAACTTTCCTGAATGTAATGTTATACAATTCGACGAAAATATGATAAAACTTTAAATTCTAGTGCGAGGAATCCAAGTTTCAGTGTACGGAGTTCATTCGTTTAACATTTATACGCGAGTAAAGTTGCTCGATTTCAAATGCGTTTGTCAGGTTAGAGCGCTGCCATATTGGTTTCCAGACATAGAAGCGGGTATGATGTAGTGATCGTATCCGCTAGATCTGAGTTAGAACGTTAACTTCGTACTAATCGCGAGATCTCTTAATTGTGTTATCGACCATATGTACAAGTTATTTTGTACGTCCCTTCACGTGTGGGACACTCGCGGTTATGTCTGCGCCTGCGCGCGTGTGTATGTGGCGTGGATGCGGCACTGCGTGTCTTTGCCGAGCACGTCGGACAGTAAACACGTGTATTAAAAAGTATCCTCATTAAACCGTATTACTAGTGTACGCAAAAATATTATTCAGACTACAAACTTCCACCAACTTCTACAAAGTTCTAACAGTCTGGGTTAGGTCTTGGATTCCTCGCACTAGAATTGAAAGTTTTATCATTTTTTTCATCGAATTCTACAATATTACATACAGAAAACTTGAAAATTGTTGGTCCCCAGAGTGAAAGTTTAACCTCGTATTGCATCCAACTCGTTGGATTAGCTGACTCGACATTGCCTCTTAATTGTTAAAAAAATTTCCGAATAGATCGTCGGGCAAGAAGCAAACTTTGTTAGCCGAAGAGCAACGAAGGGCAAAACGCGGGAGGTGAAAGTGCATCTCGATGCATGTGAAAGAATAATAAAAGCATCCAATTTCCTGGGGATACCTCGCCGCTCTTTGTCGGACTTCTTTTCCAGCTTTTCTCTTTCTTTCGGTGTTCCCGTTGCCTCGTCCAGTCTGACGGTAACAAAAGGAGAAGGCAGGAGAAGTCGGTTTACGCTTTTACAGCTAGACACGCGATGCCAAATCCAGCCGGTAAAGTGAAACGTTGCGAGGCACGCAGGCGATGCGACGGTGGCGCGGTGGTCCATGCCATCTCGGATAAGAACGAGACTCGACAGCTTCCGGTTTTCAGATATCGGGACGATGCGGCGAGCGTTTCAATTATTTATGTCATACCTCTGGCAACGGTTACATTCCACTGATACGCCCTCGTCGTTTCACACTTTTTTTTCCACGAGCCTGACATCCATTTCCGTCTGCATCGCCTTTTCCGGCTCGCCGGATTCTCTTATGCTGGATTTCGTTTTACTGGCCGCAATCTTGGCCGTCTAAACGGTACGTGACTCCCACGGATTCGCTGATGCTGACGATTTTCGGGATTCGCGGGTATCATCGCGATGCGAACACCTCATCTAATGGAATGGGTGGAGCTTTTCTAATAGTGGATACACTCAGTAAAATAAGTCTCCGTACGACCTTTAAAACAGAATAACTTTTTTTTAATTGTACCAAACTATCTGATTTTTTGTAAGCAATTAGAAGCATTGATTTACTAAATGATGTGCAAAGAAGATTTTCCAAAAATTACAATTTACAAGGTTGCGTGCAAAAATTAAAAAAAGGACTTTTTAAAACTTTTTTATTTATGCCCTTAATGAACATTTAAAATATATGCTTTGTAGATCTATGTTAGTTATACACATGCTGAAAATTTCATCGAAATCGGTTGACGCAGGAAAAAACGACACGCATCGAAAGATATACGATTCTATGGATTTTAAGCAGAAACTGATCAAAAATCGTGAAAAACCACGATTTTCACGATTTTTAACCGCTTGTAGCTCTTCGGCATGTTAATCGATTTGGATGTAATTTGCAGCATGTGTATAACTAACATAAATCTACAAAATATATATTTTAAATTTTCATTAAGAGCTCAAATAAAAAAGTTTTAAAACATCCTTTATTTATTTTTGCATGCAACCTTGAAAATTGTAATTTTTGGAAAATCTTTTTTGCAGATCATTTAGTAAACCAATGCTTCTAATTGCTTACAGAACATCAGGTCATTTGGTACAATTATAAAAAAGTTATTCTTTCTTAAAGGGCGTGCGGAGATTTATTTTACTGAGTGTACTTAAGGCAGTATACAATCCTGGGAGCTTAATGCTTAGCACTCGAGTAGTGACTCAGAGTCACCATTAAAAGTTGCTATAACATTATTCAAATTATTAAATATGTTGGTATTTAATCAATTGCTAAACCTTTAAATACTGTATGATATGTTATATCAATTTCATGTCCGTAAAATGAAAAAATGATATAGAACGGAATAATTAATTAATTAATTAATTTTCGCGTTAAAATAGTTCCGACTGCAAAGGGTTAATAAAATTGAGTGAATCCAATATTTTGTTTCTCTAGCAAAGTTTCGGATAAAAAAATATTATACCAAATGTTTTACATTTTTCTATGTCAATTGTACCAATCTGTACAGGTATACTTACTCTTTAGAAAAAATCTTTATGGTGGAAAAATAAGATAGCAAGAAATCAGTATAAAATGTCACATCAACGTACATAAATAACCACAACGATTTTCTAACAACAAATCTGTCCGTTGAAAATTCTGAATAATAAAATATTCTAGAAGCACTAGTTGACTGAAATACACGTGTCACATTCGGACGAATCAGTGTCGCCGCGCTGGTTGGCTCAACAAATAAGAAGAAAGAAAAGGTATTTTTCCTCGGCTTCATAGTTTCTACAATCTTGCAAAACGAGAACAATGACGGGGCCGATGATAAATTGACGCTTCACTTGTCCGCGATATTTCTGTGTACGGTTCGGCTGAATGGCTTCTCGTCTATTAGAACGTCCACTCTTTTGTTTCGTAGCATAACGCGTTTGTATATTGATTATACCGTTCCATGGAACACTCCTGAAGTAATATCGGTTCAATGACAATGAAAAATGGAGAGCGGGAACGACGACGAAACGATAAAAGAACGGACGTAATTGTTTCTGTTTTAAATATCGTACTCGGGAAATCTAATAGATGTCCGATAACAATAATGGACAACACGGAACGGCTACCGATAAAATTTCCCCGTATGAGAAGCAGGTATATTATAGCTTTTTACATCAAAGAGCTTTAACCCTTTTAATACTATCTACGGGCGACAAAAATGCGCGACATTTATTAATATCTCCTGCAATCGATACGAACATTTTTTATTTTGCATAAAGATCCGCAGTCTACTTACTAGTAATGTTGAAATTAACCTTCTCTATTGCATTCCGTTCCCAATTGGGGATTTAAATTTCAAATGTTCTAGTAAATTAAGTAGAGAATACTGAAGACTCTGAGCATGTTGGTTCCAAGTGGGAACAGTGACACCCACTAATATTCGGACGCTTTTAAAAAGACGACAACATTTTTAATATTGGACCATACGATTTGAAATTTTTTGGGAAGTTAGAACAGTTGGTTTGTTGCACAACGTGACTAAAATTTTTGGAAAAAATTGCAAGTTGTCGGAATTGCAGAGAAAATACTAAAAGTTGCATTTTACAACTTTTTTATGTGGGCCTACATTGAAAATTTAAAAAATACGTTTTGTAGATCTGTGTCAATTATATGCAGAAAGATTCATCGAAATCGGTTGATGCGGAAAGAGACGACAGGCATTGAAAGATGTAGGAATCCGTAGATTCTGCCGTTTTTACCATCTTTAAACGTTTGTAGCTCATTGCAACGTCGACCGGTTTTGACGAAATTTTCAGAATATGTTTAATTGACACAGCTCTACTAAACGTACTTTTTAAATTTTCAATATAGGCCTACATAAAGAAGTTGTAAAATGCATCTTTTAGTATTTTTTCTATAATTCCGAACAATTGCAATTCTTGAAAATTTTTTTTCACATCCTATAGCAAACTAATTGCTCTTGCTTCCCAAAAAAGTTCAAATCGTATAGTACAGTATTAAAAAAGTTATCGTCTTTTTAAGAGTTTCCGAATATTAGTGGGAGTCACTGTATAAAGTTCCCATACAGGAACAGTCATAAAATGCAATAAATAACATTTTCTAATAAAATTTCATTATTTATTTCATGACCACATTCATTTTTAAGTAGACTGGGAGCCATATATATTTTTTTAAACTCGTCGTAAAAATTCATGCAATAGAGGGTTGAAATATTTGTTAAACTAATTATTTTTCAGCATGCGTGGGTGAACACTTTATTATCGAGACTAAAAAGCTGCGTCGTTCGATGCTGGAAAAAGTATACAGTCACACTTAAAAAATCAAAGTAAACTTTCATAAGTCCTTGACACGACCATCTTTGCATGGAGCCTGAAAGTCTAAAGTCTATCTGCATTTATCGTTCAACCATTCGATTAAGAAATGAAGTGAAGTTATAAACAATGAGTATTGTCAAAAACGTTCGGACATGGGCCTGCTTATTTATGCTCTAGATTCGCCATAAAAAGTTTCATTAAAATCGACGAACCCACCACTGCGACCTCCCCTGACAAAAGGGTTAAATATCGCGCTCCGGAAATCCAATAGATGACCAATAACAACGGATAACGGAGACGGCGCTTATGCCAGTGCTCGCGCGACAGGCGGGAGTACGGAAAATATTTGGAACGGGGGGAGGTATATTATTCTATTTTATATCAAAGAGCTTTAAAACTTGTCCATTCACTCTATTCCCCGTTTGCCGTGCGTGCAGAATTAACGTAAATCGATATGACAGCGCGGCCGGAATTGCGTAAAATGGATCGTGAATAAAATATAAATAAAGCGTGTTAAGCGAACAAACAGCGAGAGACCGTCGGACATTTTTATCGTTCGTTTCCGTTATGGTTGTGCCCCCCTTTTTGCGAAGGCTGCCCGATAACCCATATACGATTCGCATGAGATTCGAGAATTAATCATTTCGCGTATACGTTTTTATCGAGCGAATGGCAGCGCGAGGCAGGGTTCGCGAAGAATATTTACGAACTCGCGTTATAATATTTACGAATCGCGTTCCCAGCACAACAACCAGTTTTACTTGCGATTAGTTTCTAGTACGTGCACGTACACCACACACGATCGGTCGTGTCTGCATTTAGACTGTCGTTTCTATTGAATTGTTCCATAATAATTTAGATCCTTATTAAGGCGTACTCCAATTGTGCAAGAATTCATGCGATATTAATTACAATGTTAATTAGTTTGGTTCCGTTCCCCATCAACGATTGACGCATCTGTTGCAATTATGTATTTCCATATTCTGTGTTTTCGTGTAATTGTCGTGGGAAGGAAGCTTGACAGAAATTCATGCCGTTGAATTATATTGAATTGTCATGATTTCATTATTAAAAATAATACAAATTATTTATACGTTAACTGTGTGTTAGTATAAAATTTTAATGAAGTCTATTGTTGCTAATGTATCCGAAGGTAATGGTCGAAATTGAAATATAAACAATTATAAACAAAATATTCGAACATTGAGAACACGGTATTTTTAATTCAATATGTTATTCATAACTTGCTGTTTTAACTTGTTCCATGGGAGCGCCGCGCCGCGCTGCACGCTAATCAGAAATTCGTATTTTGCATAAAGGACGTTAAATGAATTTTACGGACGGTGTTATTCAAAATATAATTATAAAGTACAGTGCGATATTCCGGGAATCTGTTGCCTTTGTTTGATAAAGTTTGTGCCGCACAAAGGGGATATAATACATTTTACTATGTAACATTATAACAATGAATATTGTTACTGAAAAAAATCCTGGACAGCAAATAAGCTGGTGTATTGTTCTACTGAAACTACAATTTTCAACACACGAAGTAATAGAACAGTATGTTTAAATTGTCAAATGCTTTCACATTTGATCTACTCCGAAATATTATACTCATCGAAATAATTTGCTGAATTAGCGACAGTTCATTAAGAAATTCGGAACTGTGCAACATCGATTTGGAAAGGCTTTTATTAAAAAGAACACTATTGAAGATCGGAGTTTAATAGCGGGAGAAAACGGTTCAACTCAATTCTCGATTCGTAATTAATCTAATCGATTTTATCCCGCGATTCTGTTACCGCATCTCGAGCGAAAGCTCGTGAACAAATTGTTCCCGATGCCGGCTAGAAAATGTCGCGAGGGAGGCGACCGTAGTCCGGCTAGATGAAACTAAAAAGCAATTTTTTCGCAGCGACCGATAAAAGCCACGTATCTGGGGCTATCCGCGGCTATGCTGCTGAAGCCGTAACTCCCATCAAAACTTTTATCTGACCGGATTACGCGCCGGGAAATACGTCTGCCATTGGGAATTCGACGAAGCCGTCGATACGACGCGACACGACGTCGCACTAGGACCAAAGTTGGTATCGAATGCGCAAGCCACCGATGTTGCCACGTGGCAATTAATTCAAAACCGTACATTCGATACAATCGGCGACTCCACGGTATCGTATTCGAGCCTTGACGCGACAATGGCGTACCGATGTCTGTACACAGGTACCGTGCTCTATCAAGATTTGAATGAGCCAGCTCAGATACACGGGAAACGGTCCCAGAACGATTGAAGGCATTGCCGTTGGGAGCCGCGTATCCAGGATTGTCACGTTTGATATGTTAATTAAGGTTATCGATGCTCCGGTGACTCGTGCTTGAATCAACTTGGGAGCCACTATTAAATTCAGTTGTGCTCCTCGGCCATGTGGCGAGCAGGATCAGAACTCTTTGTATTCGCTTGGTTATTTACTCTTGTCAGAAATTTTGTCTAAATTTCTTTTATTGCACCTCCCAGAGTTCCAAATAATTAAAAAATATCTGTGTACCGTTGGAGCGCTCACAGGTAACGGAAAAACATGCCCCAAGACTAGTGATGGGATCTGAAACACTTCGAATCTAAGGTTTATGACGAAAAATTCGAATCACTTCCAACATGATTCGAAGCTTCGAACTCTTGAAGATCTTAAAAGTCTTGAAATCGAAATCTAATCCAGACCTAATCCATGCATTTATACGTAAAATATTTGCAATTATCTCGTAAAAGGCCGACCGTCGAAAACTTTAAAGGGAAATATTCTATTTTGTCATTCAAGTCGGAGAGGAAGCATCACATCGACAAACTCGAAAGTCTTGAAAATCTTGAAAATTTGGAATCTTTGGATCTTGATCAAAACTTTCAAGAGTTTCAAGAATTTCTGAATTCGAATAAATATCGAATTGAATCGAATTCTTGTAGTGATTGATTTGTTTGAAAACTTGCAAGACAGAGTATTGAATGCCCATCATTATCTAAGGCCCATAAACATTAAAAAAATTAATTTAATTCGCTCATGCTTTACACAGATTTTTTTAAATTACTTGGAACAACTTTCGGTGGTGCCGTAAAAGAAATTCAAAAGTCGAAAATAGGAGCCACCCTATTGTAACCTGCGAGGTGTGATGAAAATTGCGACGGATGTATAAAAATGATGTGTCACGAATACCATGGTGGATTTCTATGCCTCTGGATCGATGTAGATCTGTTAAAACAATAGACCGGAAAAATTGACTTTGACCCCTTTCTTCAAGGTTTAACATTTTTTATTCCATCGTGTCAACCGTTCTCTTAGAAAACCACTTTAAAGTTTCGTATATTATTTCATTTTATTTGCCTATAGGGATTTATCATAAGAAAAATTTTTGAAGAAGATGCAAAAACAATTGATTTTCTCCAAACGTTCATACCAGAATATGTACCTACCTAACACTATACATACTGAGCCTTAAAGTAGGGGAAGAGGTTGGATTGTGAGACGGGTTGGGTTGTGAGACGGGTTGAGTTGTGAAACAGTCGTTTTTATCCATCGCGCAATCGCGATAATTCCAATCTGTCTGCTGTCAAATTTTTGTTTTGACGTCTGCTAGTTTTTGTGCTAGCACCGAGGTGTATAGACGTGTTGCTTATATTAGATACGGACATCGTGTGTAAACACATCGTGTAAAACTTTTACTCATTTTTTTAAAAACATTATTTTGTTGAGTGAATCAATTGAAAAAGGTGAGTGTGATGCATTTTCATTTAGTGTTTTCCTTACATTTTACGATGAAACATTGAGATTTGCGCATATACGACAAACACAGTTTTTTTTCTGTCACATTCGGAATGGCATCATGGTTAGGTTATGAGACACCATAGTGGTTGGGTTGTGAGACACTATTTTTTTGTACTAGAAACGAACTAGAACTGTCAAATATCATTGTTTGTGTTAGAATTAAGTGTTTATTTGACATTTAACGTTTGTTTTGGTTTATTTTTTGAATTTATAGTCATGTCAACTCCAAGAAAATCGCCCGCAAACAAAGAAATTAATTTTAATGCTGTGCTTAGTGCCATTAAAGATCATTTGCTGGAGAAGAAAGGCATAAGAAAGGCTGCCAAAGAATATGGCGTTGATAAGAGCACGTTATAGCGTTATGCGAAGAGCAATCAATTTTTTGCCATTCTTTTTAACTTCTTTGGCCACTTAATGTCTTTAAAATAAATAAAAATTCATTTTTGCTTAAAGTTACATAGGTTTTACTTTATATTTTACCACTTTTAGTTGATTTTTTCGAGTGTCTCACAACCCAACCACTTTTTTCAGGAAGCCAAAAAACATGTCCTCGGAAAATTGGCCATAAAATTATACTTGTTGATCAAATCACTAAACACTTTTCGTATAAAAGTTGCGTATTTCCTTCATCTTTCCAACGGTACATAAAACTCTTTGATATCTTCATCAAGCAAAAAGTTACAGCCCAAAAACAAAACCGGTCTCATAACCCAACCTCTTCCCCTACATGTTCCCTTATAAAAATGACAAGATTGATTTTATTTAGACTTTGTGCAGCTTCTATTGTAATATGTGCTCCACTAAAGATATCTATACAATCATTTCTTATGAAATTATTTTTATTATATCAATAATCGTAAAATAAAAAATCTGGAACCGGTCATTTTGACCAGTGATGGTGGATTTAGTGTTAAACGACCGTAACTGTAGTACTATCGCAGCTCCGTTATAAACGCGACGATATTTTTGAGCAGTTTTTATAGCCGCTCTTATAGCTCTTACCGTAGCTCTAACGTAAACGGTACCGTAACGCTATCATGGCTAAGCGGCGTGCGTTTCAGACCGGTAAATTGAGGGGGAGACATTTCGAGAAATCTTGACGTATGGTAATCAGCGAAGTGTGTTATGGAACATTTCATCGTTTCGTTCTCTTATGGGGAAAGGCCGAAGGCGAGACTCTGCGGGCTGGAATTCAATCAGCATGATTTTCTGAATGCGTATTGCCGGTTGCGTAACCGTTCAGACCTTCCCACTATTTACGGATACACAAGCCCATCGCGTAGACGAATCCTTTGAAGTTGATCACCAACGAAGAAGCAATTCCGACGCCGCAGACTCGTCACATCGTCTACGGTGTCCTACCGCTGATAATACGATTCGACGAAAAGTCCTCTGGGGGCGAGAACCGTGCAAAATATCTGCTGAAGACGTTGAATTCAAAATCAGTCTTGAAAGGGCGCGAGGCACAGTCGTCGTCGATTCTTCTGAAAAATGGGAGAAAATATAAAAAACACATATCTCCAAATTAAAATGTTTTGAGTAATCTGGCTTATTAAAAAATATGAATCATGGAAATTTCATCTTTTGATATTTTTATTTTCTACAAGTTAATTGTGCAAATTACTAGAATATCGATATACATTGTTCATTTTTTCATTATTTAAGACTGACACATAGTCCATGTAGTTGCCCGAGGAAAGTATTCTTAGTATTTCGAAAAATCCGTTGAATTGATACAATTGGCAGATCGTCTGATATCGTTATTTAGTATCTGTCAATTATCGACATCATGCAACTTGAACACTTTCTGCGGCGAGGGTAGATCGAGAAATGGGAGAACTAATTAGCAACGAAGGCGGAGGCTTTTGTGCAGGCAGGAATAACAATTGCTGAGGTCTGTCCTCTTTTTGTTGTAGGTGCGAGGGTGGCTGGCTTCAGTTGGAAGGCGGCGCTCGAGTTTGCGGTCGCAACAAACGTTTTGCTCAGCCGGTCGTCCTGTTTTCTGACAAACCGATCCCGATCCTCCACATGCAGTAAGTATATGTATACGCTCTATCGATCCTTTTTATTTGATCGCGAGCAACCCTTGCTTCGCCAAACCTGCAGAGAGAAGGGCGGCGAAAAAGAACAAAAAAGAAACTCGGTCTGGCATCGAGTGAAATAAATTCATTTGACTTTCTTTATTTTCTATCGGCCGAACGCTGCGTCGCCGATATATTAAATAGAAGGGAACTGTATTCCGATGAAGTTCTCGTTATTTCAATAACTAATGTATTGGGCCGGGGATGGGCGGCCGGATTACCTTTTTAATTAACGGATCACAGAATCCTTTCTTTTATATTTTAATATCAAACGCACTCGCTGCACGTGCAGCCCTCAAAGAATTACTTGGGACGATAAATCATGGAGCTTCGAAAACATTCCTACGTACCGAGCTAACAAACTTTCATGTTTCGCGACAAATATGCATGGCTTTCTGTCCGCGGATCGTATAAAACCGTGAGGTACAAATATTCGAACCATTTGATAAAACCGGTCGTCCACGATTTCTGATCAAACGTGTTCAATGCCGTTGTGTTTGCAGTAATTGCTCGACAACCCCTTTATAGATCAATTGGTTCAGAATAAGGCAACGCGAGACTGATTCTTAACAAACAACTGAGAAAGGATTTCGTTCGGTTAAATAAGGAATTTCGTTACATTAAATAAATCCGATCATGTTTCTCGCATTACCAAGAAACTCTCGAACTTTAATGGAACTTACAAATGGGATGAATCGCAGGCTTACGAAACCGATTTAACTTCGTTTCGCGAATTACCACGGACGCGCAGCAAAACCTTTGTTAAAGAAGATCTGTAAGCAACCAGGAAAAGCGATAGAAATTCTAGCTCCGTTGTAGACCGGGATCACGTCTTGGGCTAAGTGCTTCTTATTACTGTGGACGATCGCTATTTCAGTTAGACGAACCAGTATAGAAAAGGTGCCAAATGCATAATGATCACTGTACAAAAACGAGTGGAATCTAGGACAACAGGCGCGTTAGGTCGTCCGCGACAAACATACACCCTTGGACAAAAAGATAGCACATGAGTGCTATCATTAAGTTCTCATAGATACAGTCAGAATCCCCTAAATTTGACGATTGGTATATAAACAGAGAAAGAGAGTACCTCGTTGTAATATAATATACAGGGTGAGTCACCTAACGTTATCAACTGAAATATCTTTGTTGTTTTCAAAGATATATTAAATGTCTCGAGGACAAAGTTGAATGGTAAAATGGGGCTCATACGATAGTAAAAAATTTTTGTTTTTATGTCATTTTTTTAGAGATATCAAGATTACCTTCATTTTCTAAAATGGAAACATTTTTTAAACATCTACAATGATAGTCCCTTTCATTACGAATTCAGTGACTATAATTACTCTAGGTCATTCAAGGTCACTGACAGAAAAAACGTATAAAACTAAAATATGGAAGCAGAATACGTTTATCGCTAGAGAGACTTGTAGTAAACATGCAAAGGTCCTTCAATGCTATGGAATGATCCTCTATCTCGAAACATCCTCTAGCCGAATACGCTGCGATTTATTTACTAACAGTATGTTTCCAAACGCGATTCCGCTATGTCTTACTCAATGATCGAAAGGTGTGATAAAGGTACCCTGAGCGAAACACTCCTTCTAGGCTGACTTTCACCAATATCTACAAGTTATTTAGAAATACTGGAAGTGTAGATATAAGAAAGCGTAAACGAATGAATCCCATGACTACTGAAGACAATGAAATTAATATTTTAGCTGTCAATCCACATTTGAGAAGCAAGCATGAGTCAAAGTAGCGTCATACGAGCTGTGGCCCTACATTTCAACCGTTTCACATATCGTAACATCAGGAATTCATCAGGTTTTTTCTGTCCGTGATCTTGAATGTCCTTGAGTAATTATAGTCACCGAATTCGTAATGAAAGGGACTATCATGGAAGACACTTAAAAAAGGAGTAGTTCCATTTTAAAAATGAAGGTGACCTTGCTATCTCTAAAAAAAACGACATAGAAACAAAAATTTTTTTTCAACTTTGTCCTTAAGACATTTAATGTATCTTTGAAAACAAAGATATTTGAGGTGATGACGTTAGGTGACTCACCCTGTATAACTTCAAAACTATAGCTTCACTATTCCCCTTGTGTTTATCAAGAATGATTTCGAAATACGGTCGGCGAAATGATAGCACGCTAAACCTTTCGCTTAGATTTCGGTCTCTTTCTGTACTCTGAGTCGAGTAAACGTAATGTCGTGTAGAGAATTATTATCTGGAACACTATAAATATCTGTTATAAAAGCAAGAAATGTCTAATGTGATTTTTTTGAAACCAAAGGGAAAAACTTTTTGGATTAGGTAAACAAACGAAAGTTCTTTCCGCCTCGGTTACTTGAAAATCTTTCAATTTCAGGACGCGTGTATCATCTCTAAAATAACTGTGAAATGTATTCGCGCGGGAGGAATTAAGTAAAAGAAGGAAATAACTTCGCTAAGAGGCATTCACGGAATTTACTTCTCTGTTGGAAGGAGGCCGTCGTAATTAATTGGCTCTTTTTCCCTTTGTCCACCATTCGGAGCGTTATCCGGCGTTTTTGCGTGCCTTCATTTAAATGCAAATTAATTTACCTTCGCGAAACGAAACGGCTTCCTCGCTACCGACTGTTTCCAGACCACGGTTATTTTTCGTCGGTAAGATCGTGTCGGGCGTTCATCTTCCTCCTTGATTGTTCGCGAGCTATGCTCATAATTCATTCTCGAAGTTATAAAACGATTATGTTTTCATTTATTATGCTGTTTCGAATATGCGCTACGGACCGACCGCGAAAAAAGACAGGAATAATCAATGTAGGCACAGCAACGCTAGATAAATTATTAAAATTCACTCGATAGCTGTAATAAATGTCACTGAAAGTATAATCTTAATAATGAATTTATGAACTACAGTACAATTTCTGCTGTCGTCTAGAATTAGACAACGAAGTATCTCGTTGAAAATAATAACAAACGTTAATCATAATTATACTAACAAAACTAATAATAATAATAGATAATTGAGAAGCTAATTATCTAAAAAAATTATAGCAGAGTACAGTGCATAGAAGCTCGACATGTTCAAGTCCAATTATGCTTGATGAGCTATAGGGACTCACAATCATAATGAGGAAGAATAATTTCGAGTAGCTCCTGCCCGGCCGAATGGCGAACTTCAGCGAATTTAGTGATTTCTGTTTTCAATTTCGAATCGACAGGAACCCAGGATTAATCTCGGTCGCTGATTCGAACCTCTGCGGTTATTCCGTGAACGGGGAATCGACGGCGTCGCAGCCAGTAGTTCATCTCCATTCTAATCGCGGCGATTGGCAATTTTACGGGCAGCCCGACAATTTGCAGGGAGAACTTCGGCGAAGCGTGAATTGTCGCATCTTCAAAATAAATAAATCGAGCTGATTGCACGCGCGTACTCCGGCCCTCGGTTATGCGGTCCTGTGGCGTACGCCACTGATTCAGCTGATACTAGACGGTTTATCAATTTCATAAATAGCTGGTACACTGTAATCGAGCTTGTCAAGACCGGACTCTATTTGCGCCATCCGTGTCGCGGTGACGCTGACCGACAAGGAGTTTCTGCGAACATAAACTTCCGTCGCTGTACAACAGTAGAGGTGTTACTATCGATTATCGATATCTTATAATATCATTAAAATATCGATAAGGCAAATTAAAAGACTAACTCAACTTTTTCTTTTATCGCTGTTTATCGTTCTAGCTGGAATCTACAGTATCTACAGTATTCATAGCCGACATTAAATTCAAGAAACCCTGCCGACATTAAATGTGCTGAAATATACTTCAGTTCCTTCTGTTCGTGCATGTCAAGCGAAAATACAAAATAATGTAACACGGTGCAAATGCAAAGCATTAATTAACATGAATCAAAACGTATCACTTTACCACGCTGCAAAAACGAGCCCTCGGATTGATGCAATGCATTTTACTTGAATAAAAACTGCGTATATTAATAAATGTGCAACGTTTGGAATTAATATATATTTTTTTTTTCTTTCACAATTTGTTCATAGTTAAGAAAGTCGTACATATAGAAAATAATTAGAAAATTGGAGCAAACAGCATCGAGTTTGCTTTGGGAAATATATTAAAGGTAATGGTTGCTGGTCACGCGTATACTTTCCAACATACTTTAATCCAAAGACAGGGATCGTTAAAGTTAAAAGCGGAAGTCAAACGCCATAAATCACGTTCGCGACACATTTATGCTGGTCGTGCGCCCTCGGTTTGCCGCATTACGCTCAACTTCGCAACTTATAGAAATTTCATCATTCGACCGGCCCAAACTACTTCGTCGAAATCACTTCCGCGATAGTGCCCCGTAATAACGCGGCGGACATTTTCAGGTCGGGAAGTGTTGCACGGTTTTTTTCTTCTCGTTCCCAACGATTCGTTCATTGAATCTTAAACGGCCGCCGTAGATTCTGGCGACACGACGTCCCTGCACTTTGCAACATTTCATTTCGACAACAGCTGCCTCTGATTACCAGCACCTAACTGTTACGGGCGACACCAAAAATGAATACAACGAAATTTGTAGGTTTTAAGGACACAGTCGTGATTAATGTCTTCAAGCTTATAATGTCTGCCATCGAAATTTCCAAGTGCGAAACAATCCGTACAATCTATGACTGGGTCAGGTATATCGGTGTGAACCGCTATTAATTCAATTACAAAACTTCGTTATTTTTCCTTATTTTTTTATAGGACTTTCCTCAACTTATTTGGAGCATTTTTCGTATTAAAATGACATTGATCACTATTTAGTGGTTTAATTCGTGCCCGGGAAACTGGTATTCCGACAGTCGATGACACGTATGTACACTACCGCTCAAAAGAATGTGGACACTTCCTTTTTCTCTGCAAAACGTAGTTTAAGTTAGTAGGAAAAATATTTAGAATAATTTTGTCACTTGTAATTATTATTATTATATATATTGTGGTATCATAGCACAATAGAATTTATTTTTATATACAAATTATATGATGAAAATGCAATAATATAATTTCTATCCACAAATACGAAATCTAATGGAACAGTCACGGTGCTTGAAAGGATTTCAAGTTTCACTTTGTTTCATTTCTAAGGTGCTGAGCGAATTCAGAGAATTTTTCGATACAAATACTAATAATAAAATACTAATAAAATAAAAATATTAGTAGTAAGATTGCCGTATTTAATCCTAGACTAATATGTATTGGTAAGTTTCCACCTAGGTAGTTTTTAACTTTAAATGTTAGATATTCCATAAGAAAGTAATAAAGATCGATTTTAGTCGCTATTTTAGATGCTTAAATAAGTTTTAGGCGTTGCTATTACACATTTCGCAAGTGTCCACATATTTTTGAGCGTTAGTGTAGATCGGCTACCCCCACGCTCGGTCCGTGTTTACACGCGCTCTCCTTTTCTACGTTCGGCGCGATCGGCGAGTGCACAAAAAAATAGTAGAACAGAATCTAAGAAACAGCACTGACCCGACGGTTTTTCTTAGATCAAGGCTCTATTGCAAAGCTTTATTTATTATATCTGTGGTTGTTAGGAAAAACGCCGCATGTAACAATTTCAAAAAATTTGAGTTCATGCATTAATTCTGCTTCATAGTATAGGATTTACGTATTTACCAGAAAAAAGGTCATGAAAACAAATTCGAAAGGTTCAAAAAAATAATGCAATTTAACCCAGAGCTGAGTAAAATATGTATTTAGATACAAATTTCGGATCACGAATAATAAATATAAAATTTTTAATTAGTTACTCGAAGATTTAGATACAAAAGTATCTTGTATCCGACTTTTAATTAGATACTTTTATATCCGAAACGGATGTATCCGAGGCTTTTGTATTCGGATACATTTGTAACTATTATCTGTAGTTATTTTTCGGATCCTTTTGGCCAACTCGAGGCTCGAATGAACACGTACCGAGGGCCTCGGTTAATTTAACCGATGTCCTATGTCAAAGCATTAGTGATCAAAACTTTAAACGACAATATCTCGCAAGTAAAAGTATGTGACATGCGGTGTTCTTCCTGACAACCACAGATATATACATACGTATTTTACGCGAGAGGGAGAGAGAGAGAGTTTACAAATTCATTTCATTTTCATTTTATTTATCATAGTTTGTAATATAACAGCCATAATATAGAACAGTTTCTTCGAGAACACTGAGAGAAGGCGCAACAAGCCCACAGTGATGATTTAGTGAAAAATAATGTAATACTGATCTCTCTTGACGCGTTCAATGATTTCATTGTTTTGTGTTTCGTCTACTGATCTTTACGGAAAGATGCATCAGTTCCGAAGTTTAGTTGTAATACATTGGAACGAATCATTCAGTCGTTATGTCGTTAACGATCGAAGAGAATTCGGCATCGTGGACGCAGTTAAGTTTCAACGCATTGCATAATTCAGCTGCCGCTGTGGCGATAGTCGACACCGGATATGAACTATAACAAGACCGTCGTGCCATCGGACTTCCTGAAATGGAGAAACTTTGAAGACGCCAAAAACAATATCGTTTTGCGTCTCTGCCAATGGCGCACTATTATGTGTCTTACATTTAAAGTTTGTCTCCAGTCCAGTATACGTATTTTATGCGAAGAAGGTCTCCCTCGGAATTCGAATTGTCATCGCCGATTCTTGTCTTCACCTAATAATGCCTGTAACGTAGAAACTTGTCCTATAAAGAAACGTCGTTCATGTACTTTAGCAAATACTATTATAACGCTTCATTGTAAGACTCATTGATAAACAGATAAATTAAATGGATGAACTAGAATGAACTAGAAAGGGTTACTTGCAACCCAAATACCGGTGCTAATTTAGTTCAGGCCAGAAAACCCATTCCTACGTCTCGCACGTTTCATGAAAGCAAAGCAAGTGGAGCCTAGAACTCAATAACTCAAGCCTAAAAAGTCACTGATTGAAAGCTAGAGACTTCGGACACTTCGAAGGGCTCAGGATCTAGGACTCAGCTACAAAATTCACTGAAACCAACGATCCAATCCATCTGGAACCCAAGAGTTTCTATTCAAGAATCTTCAGAGCCAAGGACACAAACTTGAAACCACAAGACCTAGTCTTGAGACTCCTAAACTTGCGGACCAAAACTAACGGTGCAATTGCGTCCAAGAATTCCCTAATATATCCGACCAAACTATTGGGTGAACTTCCTCCG
Source organism: Lasioglossum marginatum (assembly GCA_028455795.1). NCBI lineage: Eukaryota > Metazoa > Arthropoda > Insecta > Hymenoptera > Halictidae > Lasioglossum > Lasioglossum marginatum. The sequence continues at coordinate 4,597,793 of CM052259.1, read as the reverse complement.
TGAATTTGTTATTTATTTACAAACAATGACGGTGAAAGGGAAAATATTCACCACACTGTTAAAAGATGCCATCTTCTTTTTATCTTCATAGGAATTATTATTATCTTTTTTTCACTGGCTAATTGAAGTAACGCAATACTAACGAAGACCCGACGCACGCCACAATAACATACAGAAATAATGACTACTTGCTTATATCCAATTTATTAGGTATTGTTTATTCGGAAATAATGGAAGTAAAAGGCGAAGGAAAATCTACCACCCTGAAAATTCGAACAAGCTGTCCTCTCTTTATTTTTATACGAGCCCTCATTGTTATTCATTTATTAAATGCGACAACGAGAAATTAATTAACGTTGCATTTAGACGGAAGAAGAACGCCGTCCCGTCACTTCTGTGAGAGCATTGTAATATCATTTATTAAAAAATTGTATAAGTACTTCTATTATTGTACATCTACTTTTATGAAGGAGTCGTGTAAACGTGCAAGTTGAAAGTTTTTAGCACGTTACCGAACAAAAATAGAATTCAGAAAGCCTTAACCAAAAACTATGAAACACAAGCGAATGAGAAACGAACTCCGGCCTCGTTCTTCGGAAACGCTTTACGCTTCATAAGAAAAAAGTTAAGTGGGTTTCGAAGGAGGATGGCAGTGTTGGCACAAAAGCAAGATTCCATAGCCGCAAAACGAATTCGCTACAGGAAAGCTTATATACCGCTCAACTAAGGGGCAAATGGGAAATAAATTAAAAACGTCCGACACAAGTTTCCTCGCGAAATGTCGAATATCTCTAGCCTGTTTCATAATCTCGTGCAGTCGTCTTGTGTTTCACTTGGCAAATGAAATATTCAGCACAGCTTTCCGGAAATTTTTCTTCTCGCGTCAACAATATAATCAATCTGTACTATACGATACCGATCTCTTACCATTCGATTATCAAAGAGTCTTATAAGATCTCCACCAATTATTGAACTTAAATTGTCAAATTTTTCTTTCTATTCTCTTATCAGTAATTAGAGAGAAATCATTCGGATGATTAAAGCGATTATTTTTTAAAGAGTTTCTCCGGGACGTTGCAGCGAAATTCCCTCGAATGTTTCAAAGTAATCCGACAAATAAGCGCGTCATTACCGTTCCTCGTACAAAAGCCAGCAATCTCAATAGACTGGCAAATTATGCGGCGTCCCTTTCGCCGGTAATTCCCTGTTGAATGAATTTTTCCAACGAAACCTGCTTGGACAGTTTGAAAACGAAACGCGGAACGATCCGAAATCTTTTTCCGATCGGACCGTATAACATTCGGTCCTTTAACAGGTACCTGCGCATTATGGGGGTAGACTCGTTTTTCCAGGATTGCAAGGGTGCGGAATGCGCGTTCTCATTTCTCGATAATACATAGATGGGCTTTTCAGTAGTCGAAAGCGCTAGATAAATGATCAATCTAGGCCGCGATCGCCCTCAAAAGAGCTATTTTTACGTTTACGAGGCGTAATTTGCATTATTCGGCAGAATGTAGCTTTCGCAAGTTTCTGAAAATAGCTACATGCGCAGCTGTATGCTTCCGAATAATGCAACTTACGGTGTTGAATAATGCAAATTACGCCACGTAAACGTAAAAATAGAACTTTTGAGGGCGATAGCGGCCTAGATTGATCTTTTATCTAGCACTTTTGACTATTAAAAAACCCCATCTTTGCATTATTGAGAAATGAGAGCGCACATCCCGGACCCGTGCAATCCTGGGAAAACGAGTCTACTCCCTTATACATAAAATATTCGACTGCGGTAGGATTAACCCTTAACAGTCGAGGGGCGACTCAGTCACCACTAAAAGTTGTTGTACCATTATTCACAATATTGTTTACATTATTAAATACGTTGATACAGTAAACGCCCCTTTACTGTTTCTGTTTTGCACGGACAGTGATCGTACGCGGACACTATTTTTGATTTATGACTGCGTCAACCGCGCCGAACACGCCGAGCAAGACTTCAATAGAGAGCCGAACATAGAGAAGGACAGAAGAGCAGTGGAGTGGGTAGGCACTGAACAGTGATCGTGCCCACGAACCCGGACAGTAAAGGGGCGTTTACTGTATTTAGTCAATTACTACACATTTAAGTATTGTATGAGGTATTATGCCCATTTCATACCCATAAAATGAACAAAATCATATAGAATGGAATTATTCTAGGTCGGAAGAAATGTTTAGTTTTTCTGTCAAAAGGTCGTTCCTTCGTTAAGCGTTTCACAGTTGAGATATGTATTCCTTCTCGTGAAACCCGCGAGAAGAGAGAGAGGCGCGGCAAGATTCCGCGATGAAGTTGAAAAAATTCGACCGGTCCGAGTGAGGTGTAAAACGTGAAATGGAAGGAGACAGAGGAGAGGAGGAAAGGCGTTATTGAAAATCCAAAAGAAGGAGAGCCACGTTTCCGGAGAGGAAATGTGAAACGCTCGAAGCAACGGAACCGTAACGCGCATCCCACGAAATGAAGCCGCGGCAAGCGTCATCCTCGACGACGACGTTGTGCGGGCGAAACGAGAAAGACTCTCGAAAGAAACACACATCCACCGAATCCGTCGAATTGTGATCTTGGTTTTGCCCACTTTCCGCCGCCCTTGGACCCATCCTTTTGGCAACAAGCGTTGATTGGATGGATGCGGGCCGCGCAACGTCTGCATCTTTCGATTGTCGAATTTGTCCGCGAGGAACCGTGCGAGGCGAGCCAGTCAAGGCGGATAACGAATCTAAAAGAGTTACTAGCTGTTATATTTCTGTTCCATCCTCACACATCTTCTAAACGCAATTTCTAGGACAGGTGGTCGCTAATGATTAGGCATTTTCTTTCCTTTCCTTTAATATTTTACACGTTGAAAATATTAATACATTATTCTTCAATCATTTTAATCTTCCTCCTGCATTAAATTGCAAAATAAACTGTATGTAATATAAATAAAGATGATTTTATTAAAAATACACAGTGTGCTATTGATACCTTTTAGTATTAAGTACGTTATGTCTTGACTCTCATGCGACCCTCAGGCTCAAAATTCACCCATTTACTTTGTCGTTGGTACTGTGAACCGATTGAAATGTTACGTAATAAATGAAACAGAATTTTATGATTTCAAATATAAAGAACAAAGTGGACGAATTATTATCCTAGTTTCCTCTATGCAATTATTTTTGTAAAAGCAGAAATGAAGCAAAAATACATTTCTCCTCTTTATAATTTCAATAAGTCGAAAATAGTGTAAAAACATTCTTGAATTCTGATCAAACACACAGTCTAGTACTGAGTAACTGACAAAGATGTGAATGTCGTCCACGTTTTTGGACAAATAGATCACCGTACCTCCAGGTGGTAGACAATCGATCGGCTTTGTCTCGATCCATTTTAATCGCCCGGCGAAATTAGATTCGCCGGTCTTTGATTACCGGGCAGGCTCAGACTTATCGATATCAAAGATTCGGACTTAATAGGATGAACGAACTTGTAGGGGATCGATGAGGAACCCGATCCGAGCAATCCGTCTCGCGACCTGGTCCTACATTCACGGGCTCGGGGATACATTTTTCGAGATAATTTCCCGTCAGAATTCTCCGGGGACAGCCGTGCTCATCGGACGGTTGAAGATGGAGTCGAGATAAGCCGGGCAATATCGAGTTCAAATCCTATACTAAGTCCCGCGAGGCTCCGCCATCGCGCACCGTGCGCTCGCCCCGATTTATTCGACGCTAGCTGACGAATATTTTATTAACCAATTAGAGGAATTTATGGGCGACGGATTCCACGGCGATAAGAGTCTGCCGAATTCCAGTGGGAGGATTTACTGGTGAGCTGAGAAACGAGCGTCCGCGCGCCCTTTGCCAGCCGATCCGCATAGAATTTCATAATTTCATAATAATCGTAAAATATTCTTTTCCTCCGCGGTCTAACGCCGTGCCATTCATTACGTTGACAGGATCCGATCCATAACTAGTCGCTTTCACATATACAGATCCTTACAAGCTTTTCAAGAAAAGAGCATTCTTGCATACAACTAACAAGGAGAGGTCGCAGTGGTGGGGTCGTTGATTTTAATCAAACTTTTTCTAGTGAATCTAGAGCAAAAATAAGCAGACCCATGTCCGAGCATGGTTTTGACAATACTCATTATTTTTATAGAGAGAATTAAAATTTAATTTTATGATAGGTTTTTTATAAAGGTACATTTTATTTCTACTATTTTCACATTGATAAACGAGCTCAGTGAATTTCACAACAAAACAGATTAACTCGTCAGTTTATTGTGAATCATTACTACATATTTAGGAATCACAAATAATTCCAAATGTAGTTGTAATCTTGAAGATATATGAAGTTAAATGTGCAATATAAAGATTGATTTTGTTACTCTTCCATAGAGAGAGAGAGGAGGAGAATGCCGTTTTACTATTAATTATTAACAGCGGGAACACAGTGCTGCACTGAACCAGCCAATCGTTGCTGCTTCAGCTGCAAGGTCCGCGAAATTCTACCGAACTTCCTTTGAACTATTCAACGTTACACGTACTGGCTGGCTTGAATTTTCGCAACTGAGTTTCGGACTCTGTTAAATACACAGAGATCTTTAATCGCACCGTGAACAACCAGTTTTAGAAAACTGGAATTTCTTGTGAACTATTCGGATGTGTTTTCAGGTTCGTTCACTTAACTGGAGAACTACACTGTTGAGTTGCTGATGACTACAATGCCTGTTAACATGCGCATAAAATGAATAAAACGAACGACTTTTATAAAAATGATCCGAACGTTTCGACGACATTGCAGCTAGCTAGAGAATATCGGATTTCCGGTGTATCGCGTTCCTAAACATTCAAGAAGCCAAACTGGCCGTAGATCAACGCTGTCCCGGGCCAATCGAAACTCCAAGATAAACGCTCCTGAAGAAACTTTTAATGAGTACGTAACAAAGTTACATAAAAGGAATAAAGAGCGAATGGAAAACTGTGTAAAGTTCGCGATTAAGACATCGCTCTGTTTGACTAAACTTTTATTTCTTCCGGCACGGGTATCACCGGCTGCTCATGAACGAATTGGAAACTGCAGTTGCTTATCTTCGGTAGGAATTGTGAACTCATTTCATGGCACGTTATTAAAATTTTTATCCTAGATGAATGAACAATTATTAAGGATCCATTATGATTAACACTAAACCTACCGAGCACTAAAAGCGATTAAAATGTTTCGGCTAACAAAAATTGCAAGGCTCTATTTATTTAGATTTCATGCAATTTTTAATACAAAATGCGCTTGGATAAAGAAATTTATCGAATCAATTTCCATGTAAGCAACTTCATAATTTCAACAATTGTAAAATTAAAAATATGAAACCGGTCATTTGACTGGCAGTGGTAGGTTTAGTGTTAATCAGTAAACTGCGGATGTGTATGCAATTTTTAATTTTTCCAAGCAAATTTTAAGAAATCGAAAACAAATATAATCTTATTTTCAGTTTAACCTTTATAGATTTAAAATAAATAAAAATCGTATTAAATTCGGTGGAATTTTATATTCTAGCATTTGTTGAAAATTTTCAGAAGCCATAAATGCATAAAGATCTACAGTCTATTAATCATTTTCTATTACGTTTCATAGCATGATTCTTATGTTGATTCAAATTTTTGGTAATAAGATTTTGGTAATAAGATCTTCGACTTTTCTCTAAAATGTGAAGAAATTCATATGTATCAAACATGACTATCTACTTGTAAATTAACGCAATAATATTCTTGACGAGTCACTTTATAATCATTAGACATCAGATCTTATGCATTTATGGAAAAAATGAATACGTGTAATTTAAAATGCTGTAAGCATTGGAAGAATTAAAAAACACTGTTATATTATTTTCAGCTTATTAAACATATTAAGAAAGAGAAGAAATTCTGGTAGAAAATTTCTATTTTACACAAAGATCTGTCTAATTATCAGATAAATGTTCACTGGATTATAATAAAATGCAACACGACGTTTTCACGAAAACCTCGAACTTTTCGGACGAAGATAACAAAAACGAACAGGTTCTACTCTCGGTAGTATCTTTCCACTACATATTCATCTAACGATTTTTGTGGATTTTCACGAATTATCACGGTGATTATGCTGTTCATAATAAAAATAAGCTATACGAGATTCAAGAGCCACGAAGTGGGAATTCTCAAACGGACGGTGCAAAAACGAACACGATTCATTCGCGATAAAGCCTCCTCTCTTTTATTTCTGTCATCCATCCGTTTATCGGAATTACTGTGCATATGGTTTTCGCAGATTTCGACGAGGATTAAGGTGTTCATCAACACCATCGCGTTGCCTCGATCTATAAAAGCGAATGTGTGCATACACTCTGTTCACTGAGTAATAATGGACGACATGAAACACTTCGCATACATATACTGCTTTCAGTTTGTATGGGTAGGACTGATATCGCGTCGACTGCATTTTAAAGCGAATAAACAACGCTGTGTAGACTGTCATCCTGCATGCAAATTTTTCTGTAGATTATTCTATCAAAGGAGGAAACGTTTGTTTCGCCAAACAAACGCTTCTTCGTGCTGCAAATAAAATCAAAATACTATTCAATTCTATCAATATATTCGTTATTTTGTTTTATCTAAATAACTTGTATTACTTGTAAATGTTTTCACCGATAGAACTACCGAGCACTAAACGCAATTGGCATACATTGCCTTATAATGAAGACAAAACTGCATTTATTTAGATTTTATTTGGATAAAAAAATTTCTCAGAAAAACATATTTATAATTTTAATATTTCTAAAAGAACAAATTAGGAGCAAGTCATTTTGACTCATCCGGTAATTCTAGTGTTAAATAAGCCGAAAATCTTATTAAACTGTAACTTTCACTATTTTCTTTTTACTATTTTTCACTATTTTTATTCGTTAGTTTATATTTTGCCTTGAGGCCCACGACTCCAATAGAAAAATTAGATCTTGAAAGAAAGGCTCAAGGTATAAATCACTATCCCACGTGTATTTAAATACACGTGTACTATTTCACGTATCCGCGTTTTAACCCTCATCCGTCCCTCATTCCGCGAACTGAATCTGTCCCTCGGTGTCAAATTGACACAATGATAGAAAAAGTCGATAAAATAACAAGTCAAACAGTTACTTTTCGATGTTTTTTTCATTCAAATTGATGAGTTAACATCAAATATAATAAAAAAAACATAACATAACATAACATAAAAAAATAAAAGTCACCAAGTTTCGGACTTTACTAACAAATAACAGAACAGTATAACTTATTTCGGGAAAACTGTGTCAAATTGATACGAGTGACGGATGAGGGTTAAAAAATGACGTTTAAATTTATTGTTGTACCAACAACCGCGGAATTTGTGAAACCATAGTCTCGATACATAAATTAATATCGATGTTCCAGAAATTATACAAAATCTATATAAATAAGGATGCATTAATGCACGTTCAGAACCACTAGCTACCACCTAGCTCAAGATCAATTTTGCGGTCCAATTTTAAACAGATCTCCACCGATCCAGAGGTATTGCTGTGTGGTAGTTGTGACATAGAATTTTTATACACCCTGCACATAGAGAATTGATATTTGCAACCCTTATAAATCCACTTTTCAAAAAAGTCGCATTATTTATGGGATGACCTATTATTTCCGAAAGCGGAGGGGTAGAGCCTTACCGCTCGGCGGTAGAAATTAATTCAGCTGCCGGAATCCCGGGGGCAGCGAGGCTTCCATAATCCGGGGGGTTTGCCTTAAACGGCTGTTGGGTCGGTGTATAAATAACGGTGGCGGCCAATTTCTCAGGGCACAATCCTTTTGCAGCGCTCGGTTTCGCCGCGGCCGGAAGTGGTTGCATTAGGAAAGCGAGAAACGATGTAGTATAACACTTCATTGCGAAAATTACGCAACGTTATCCCGTAACGGCGTCGACGGTTCCTCTAGCAGGACACACACACTACACACCGTTTTCCATGTAGGTGTGTAGCGCTTTTGCACGACAGAAGAAGGACAGTGGAATGAGTAAGAGGGTGGCGTGGGTGGTCGCGCAGATGGGGGATGAGCGAAAGAGAGGGCAGAAGTGGATCCAGAGTGTGCAAATTACGGGACTATGGTGCTAATGTTAACTACACGCTTTAGTAGCCTCGTTACGAGACCATCCCGATGCAGTCGCTTTCGTCGGGAGAACAGGAAGTCGTTAATCGTGCTACTTTTAGGTAGCATTGTGCCGGGGCTCACGTTCCTTTCGAGGCTTCGAGCGCGCGCGCGCTGCCTTTGAACATTGTTACCGTTCTTATGCTAGCGGGTTCAGGAAAAAAATACGTCCGCAGAGAGTTACACAGGTGGAATAGCAAACGTGTACATCTAGCACGCTATCACGTATCGTAGCCCGGAAGTGGAGGAATTAATTCCATCGGAATTTCTTTGGCCACCGCGAGCGCGAGTAGCAGTCTCGAGGGAGTGACGCTAATTGCTGATGCCGTTGATGATTCCGTTCACTTTAATTTATTTAACAGTTATTTCGCTTATACCAGTATTATTCTGCTCGGTCGACTACGACGACGACGCGCGATATTTCACAGCTAAATTGAATCGACCGTCTCGCCGACCCGGTGCGACGCGACGCGACACGACACGACGGGACAACCGGTTGGAAGTAGATCCGGGATTAATGCGCGAGACGCAAATTACGCGACTCTGTCACTAATGCTAACGACAGACGTTAGCGGCGTCATTACACGGTCACTTCGATGCAACGTCGTCTTTCGTCGCCGGGATGAACGAGAGCCCGGGTATCGTTAATTGCTCCGTGCTCCTTTCTCCGGGTGCGGCTGTGTTGCATTCTGTCCCACTCGGTTTCACGCATTTCCACTCTGTCCCCGGGATCTGTCCTGCTCTGTTCTACCCCGTCCCAGCAGCTTTATTTCTCCCTTTGCCACATCTCTTTTTACCCCCGTCGCGTCGCTTGAAATCCACCGGCAGACTCTCGAAAATAGCTCCCTCTTAGCGCCATCACACGGGTCTTTAAGTATCGCGGGCTCCCGTGCTGCATGATATTTCACGTTCCAGTTATTTTTGTAATTAAAAATATTTCGCTTGTATCTTTGGCGTCGGAATAAACGCCGGCCTCATTCGCGTGCTCACCGTTTCAGAAGAACCGTCAAGACTGAACAGCGACTTTGAACCGCCGCGAATTCCTTAACTGCGAGGAAACCCCGCAGAAGCTCCGCGAAACGAAACCCCGGAAAGATGCGAACATAGCACTAATACGCTAGGTATACATATACGTTATATACAGGGTGCGGCCGAATAACATGTACTAGCGGACACGAGATGGTTCCTTATGAAAAAATAAGAACAAAATATGGAATAAAATTTTTTCATTTAAAGCTTAGTTTTCGAGAAAATCTAGTTTGAAAATCCTATTCGTACGTATGCTGACACAATTTAAATCAGAATCACTTTTTTATGAATGGACCAAACAACTTCAATTTCTCTGTAAGGCTGGAAGAACTAGTTTAGTAAATGACGTCTAAAAAATATGTTGAAAAAATGCATTTGATCGGAATTGTGAAAACCAATAGTAAAAATTGATTTTTACAACTTTCTTTGAAAATTTCATTGAAATTGGTTAATTGATTTACGAGTTATAAACGAACAAAAGTGGTAAAAACGCCGAAAATCTTGAAAAATTGCAATTTTTATCACTTTTGATCTTTTATAAAGCAATTAACCAATTTCACATGGAATTTTCAGATTTTCAGAATTTTCAAGTGAATTATCACTTTTGATCTTTTATAAAGCAATTAACCAATTTCAATGGATTTTCAATACATCTTTTAAATTTTCGTTATTGGTCCAGCTAAAAAAGTTTTAAAAATCAATTTTAACTATTGTTTTTCACAATTCCGACCAAATGCATTTTTTCAACTTATTTATTCGACGTCATTTAGTAAACTAATTGTTCTAGCCTTACAGAGAACTTGAAGCCGTTTGGTAAATTCATAAAAAAGTTATTCTGATTTAAAATGTGTGTGATCAGTTATGCTCCTAACTGTATATAATGCTGGCTTAAAAATAATTAAGCACACAAATGCATGCTATTGCATGCAAAACAGTTAACAAATTAAATGGCTGACTGCTAGAATAATTACCGGGCAACTAGATCTGCGCGACCAGGGAGGAGCGGTGATTGCGGTTTCCGAAAAATTCGTCGAGGTAATTTTCTGTCGCATCGAGTATGCCGATTCGCGCGGATCGAGGCGTACGTGAAAGAGGTCAGACAGCGAGCGTATTTAGAACTGCGCGGCGCGGCGCGGCGGACATGTCAAAGGAAAATTAGTTTTGGATAAGAGGATCAAAAGGGTCGGCATGGCGACGAGAACTTAATATCGGTCGCGCGCCGCCGGAATTTCGACCGGACCCCAGCCGAATTTCGAACGTTTTTCCTCGGCGCTTCTTTCGTCCCACGGTCGCGTCGCGTCGTTTCAATTCCTGCCCGTTGACTTCGTTGACGCTTTCACCCCGGAAATTCCAACTTTGTCGTCGCAGTTTCGGCCAACCGTTCCCGAGCAACTCCCCCGGACTACCCCTCCGTGCAATTTACCTCGCCCCTGCCAACGTTCACGGCTCGTCAGTTACGATCCTTGAAATTTCTCCCAGTGTCTGGGAACAGGAACCTTACGATCGAACGTTTTAACACTTCCACCGAGCGGCACGACGACCGCCAGTCACGATCGTTAGCCACGCGGCCACTTCATCCCTTATCTCCGAGCCGGAATTTCGAACCGATTTGCATTCTGCCACGGGGAAACGATCCGGTTGATTCATCTTCGATTACGCGGACTGGATTACCGTCCGTGACAAATCCTCTCGACGGGAACGCCGAAGAATAACTCTTGAAAAATCAAGAAGACCGCGCCGATTCCACCTGATAGATTGGGGATGATCTGTTTTTAACACTTTCCGAGCCAAATAATAGATCCGAGATCATAAGTCCGCGGAGAATCAACGCGGAAGCGAAATTCTGAATGAATGCTCCGGGAAAGCTAGATTTATCAATCTGCATGCTCATGCAGTTCTCAGTTTTCGCTCTTTCGTTCGATGGTCGATACGTAAGGGACTGTCGTAAAGGTTCGGACACGTTTTGTTTTTTAGCTATAAAATTTCATAGGATGAGAATTACGCAGTAAAGTGTATACCGTTGGAAAGGTAAAGTTGTCAGCTACATTTTCGCTGCAGGAGGTGTCATGAAAACGTTAACGGCTAAAAAGTTATAGATAATTTTCTAAAGACAATGATTTCGCCAAAAAACTTTTGCAGAAATAAAACATGATATTTTTTGGAAAAATAAAAAACGCACTCTTTAAAACTTTTTTATGTTAACCCTTGTATAGTCAACCGGGTACCCATTTACTATATTTCTTTCAACAATTTCTTAATGTACCTATAAAAAATATTACAAAATATCTCTGAATGTCTCTAATATATTAATTTATAGTCTTATAATAATAATTTGTGCAAACACGTTAAATGCAAAAAGATTTTAAATGACCTATACATTTTGGTTGACTACACAAGGGTTAGATTACGCGTTTTATAGATCTATGTTGCTGCAAATTTTGTCGAAATCGATTAACATACACACGAACTACAAACGGTTAAAAGTGGTGAAAATAGTTTCCCACGATTTTTGGTCGGTTACTGCTTAAAATCCACAGATTCTAACATCTTCCGATGAGTGTGTTTTTTTCAAAAACGATGCAACAGAAAAAGTGAATTGAAAAAAATGATCGCCGTCGACTTGCCGCGATCTTCCCACCGTTTGTACGGGAAATTTGATCGTTTGGTCGACGTTGATTTAAGAATTTTTTGTCTGGCTCGGTGAGAGTTAATTGCTTGGTTTCTGGAAGATGGGGCGAACGTTCGGTGGAGAATCAGAGTCAACGATAAAAATTTAATAAGCGAACGAAAGCTTCCTGTGTTTAAGCAGAGCTGATGTTTCCGGTTAAAAAACTGATATTACCTCTCGTCTGGGAATATGTCGACTATCGAACTTCGATACTCTCTGGGCTATAGTCAATTATCAAGGGAGACATCGATAACGGTAATAAGAAAGATTGGTGCACGAACGGATACTGTACATAAATTATTTCTTCCATGCTTGCAGAAAGAAAGATTACTGCAACATATCAATTATTCAATTTTTTAATTTGCCATTCTTTTCCATATACATGAAATCATGCTTTACATTTTTAAACGGTAATTTTTAATTAAAATTATTGATAAGACTTCACAATAATCAACGACATTTCCGATTTTTCTGCAAACTGCTGAATTAAAAGTTCCACGAACCATATACACGTTATAAAATAATTAAATATTAGCAGCAAGTGAGCATTGTATGGTATGATATTTGCGAGCTGAAAGTCTGAAAATATTTTTACAGAAATTCTAATTTTGTGGTTTCAACTCTGTCGTATTAATCTCATTTATCCTATTCTAGATATGTGCCGCATTGGTTCAGAGTAATCATTTTATTGTACAACAAATGTATTTTTGCTCTTTAAGAACCGATATCTATATTAGATTCACATCAATCGAAAACGAAATAAACTTTTCGGACGCCATAATATTTCGCATGATATGTCCTCGCAAATATCGTTTCAGAACACTCCGTTAATCATATTCCATTTCGGACATCAAAGTAAAGCAACCGCCAAAGAACGTAGAGTTCAATTAACTTAGACCGTGAAATTAACAATTGCTGCGAATCAACAACTGCAATGCAGCACATGTGTCAAACACAGGGAAGACGGGCGTCACACGTGCATACGCAATAACAAATCAAATTGAAACCCGCGATATTAGAGTCGCGTTAAGGTAATCAGGGAAATACAATCACCGCAGCTAATTATGCCATCTCTTTGAGCATATGTGCACGCTAATACATCCCTCCTAATACCGTTAATTCGCAACTGGCGACATAATTACGCCGATGTGACAAGCGGCGACGCGTTGCGACGCCCGTGCCCGCCGCCGATGCCGCTACTGGCACTTGTTAAACTGGTTTTCGTGACGACTATCCAGCCCGAATTAATGAGGACCCCGCGCAAACTTCATCAGCCGCGACCTGGTATTCATGACGATCCCGGGCCAAGGTTTGCTCGGCAGATATTTGATCTCGACTACTGGTCGATGCCTCTCGTGTCCGCGGCGAGACGCGATGCGTCCTCGATATCGGACGAACTAATAAACGCGACGCCGATATATCTGACTGGTTGTGTACATACCGTGCGGACCTGCTAGCTGGGCTCAGGCATACCCGGGACCACATAAGCGAACCCACAAATTTCCCCGTTTCGAAACGACGCTGATGCTCTGCCCCACTCTGCTTTGCGATCTCCTACTCGCTCACGCCACCGACAGTTAAGCACCGCACCGGTTAAATTGCCGTCGCTAATGAATCGTACGTCCCAGGCGACACATCCGACCGTCTCAGCCAGTGATAATGATTCCTGATCGTTTCTGGCTGGGGGAACGCAGAACGACGAACCAGCTATCAGAAACTTCTGTGTTCCGTAGCCATTGCGGTCGATTTCCCAAAAACTCATTGTTAAGACGTGCTTAGTGTGTGGCCGACTCGAGTGTCAATTTGGGTCTACGCTGTGTTCAATTTTAAATGATGCCATTCTTGAGAGTCCTTTCAGTACTTCTTTGATAGGTTTAGTTTGCGGAATCTTTTTCTCGTTTTACGGCCCTGGCGCTATTTATTTATTAAACAACCAAGAAATGACTTGACGTGCACCTATTAAAGTAAATTGTTGCGCTATTGCAACATTTCTTTTGCAATTCTTTCGATCAATCTATTATTGGTCCAACGAAAGATGGCACAGAGAAACTTGTAGGTACCACGTGATGTCTCTACTTCGCGCTACACGTCCTCCGCGATTGGCCGAATTGTTTGACGAATACGTAAACGAGCGTATTGAGTGTGACTGCAATAGAGCGATATGGTGACGTCGAGCTCCTATGTCGACTGTTCCCGCCAGAAGTCAACGACCATTGCCCCGTTGCAAACACCGGTTCTCGTCCGATCTTTGGGGCTTTTCATTGTGCATATAATACAAGCGTTTCCCCAAAAACCCACACAGTATTAACTAATCCAAAGAACTAAGTACTATTAAGATATATTAAGACTGAAGCAATAAATAAATAAGATAGTTTACATAGGAGCATTGTATGCATGCAATCAACATTGTAGGGATATATGAAAGAATGGTCATTTTTCTGTTATGTTTGTTAAGGTACTATTTATTTATGTTATGAGAATGTACATTAAGAAACCAATAAACATATTTTCATAAAAAAAAAGTTCTCGTCCGATCGCCGAAGTTAAAACGGCGCGGGACGCGATCAGCACTCTGATGGGTGACCGCCCGATAAAAAGCCGGGAAGTGGTCCCCGGTTGCTTTTCTCGTGTTGTTAGCAAAATAGGTGGTTCGGAACCCACGTTTATAAACAGTAGGTCCAACAGAAAAAGGGAAAGGCCCGAACATCCGGTCGGCGTTGCTGATATGGTGGATAAACAGAGGTGCAGCATTCCTCCCCCCTGGAGGATCGCCAAAACTGAATGTTCCCGCCAGAACCAAAGCGCAAGAGTGGGATCCGCAGCCTAGCGTCAAGAGTAGGATCTCGCAACCCTCTGCACCCCACTGTCAAAATCTCTGCCATCTTTCGTTGGATGAATAATATATTATTCGTGTTGCAGTTATAAAATATAATTTCTTATTGCTACCCTAGGATATTTAAACATTTACAGAAATTGAAAATTGAGAGTCCTTTCAGTACCTCTTTGATGAGTTTATTGGTTTGTGGCTCGGGTACGGTTGGAAGGTTTTAGTTGACACTCATGGGAAGGTCACCCTGCCCTGGCCGTACCGCTCTCACAAGGGACTTTACCCACGTATAACACGCCGATTCTAATGAAATTTATACAGGATTGTTCACTCCTCTTATTAGAGTTATTGTTATCCGAAAAGTTCGACTATTCCTTTATTTCTTCCATTACCTCTTCATGAGGTGTGTTTCCAGCGTCTCGCTAATCGTAGTTGACCACTGACAACACTTATATCTCCATTGGTTATACACTATTCATTGTCAGACTGCAGATCTGCATGCAACGTAAAAATTGTCTGGCTCAATTGCGAGGAGAAAATTCAGTTGAGATCGGATCGGGGTCGGACCCCGCGAAACGGAAACGGCGGAGTTAAGCCGGGTGTAGAAATTAGAACGAAAGTTCCAATCGTGTCCCCGGCAAACCGTACGTGATTGGCGTGACAACGGTCACGCACGTACTCACGGTCAGGTGGTTGTGGTGTAACTCGTTTACGTCGTTTCGATCGTTCGTAAAGTGGAAGTCGTTAGTTTACAATCCACCGGCCAGCAATTGCCGTCCATTCTGACGGTTCGCGTGCGGTAAAAGGATAGAATTTGCAATTACCGCGCTTTGGACAATCGATGGAGGAAGAGTGTATCGGGATCTGGCATTAATGAATAAACCTGCAGTGGTGAAACTTTTTGCCAAGCGTGATACACTTCCATCGACCCGCGAGACAACATCGGTGTTGTTCTACTTGTGTTATCTCTGGGTGTTCGCGGTAAACTGGACGTTTTTCTCGTAAACAGTATTTAAAAAAATGTAAGAGATACCACTTACATTGAAAGTATTATTCAAGAAATGAAGGTGGCTTTCAATTTTTTAAACGGATATGTTTTTGAAGATTATATGAAAGCGAGGATCACGACGAATTCACTCGTGATGATGATTTACTTCAAGATGATGTATATTGTATATCGTGATCAACCGACTACACCAGAGAACAATCAAGAAAGAATAATTAGATGTTGTGGATCAATTTCAACAGAAAAGTGCAATTGCATTGCCCTACAAGATGTTTAAATGTTCGTGTTACTGCTCAAGGTCATAATTTCGAACATTTAATTCAATTCAAATAAAATGATTGCACATTTTGAAGTTATCAAAATTAAATATGTGAACCACATCATTGAACTCGTCTTGACATCAGCCACACCACTATAAAGATAAAAATGTATGGTGCCATTTAAAAATCATCGATGACCTTCAAAAGACTTCACACAATCACTTCCAAGATCATACAAGGTTAGAAACAGGAGAAACACAGGTTTAAAAAATATTTTTTTTTAATATTGCATTGCCATCCAGTTCTGAGCTATGTTTAAAGTTTCAAATCTCTAGCTCATCGGGAAGTTAGTTTAAAATCAATTGCAAAATTTGTACGGAACAGACAAACAGACAAACAAACAGACAGACAGACAGGTAAGAAAGCGAGCTAATAAAAACATGGTAATATGTAGATTGAATATTTCGTAACAATATTCTAGCGAAATCTTTCAGATAAAACTTCCACGATGTTTGTGTACGTTATGAACATTTGTAATCAGTTTCATAGAAATATCGGTCCCTATAAATTTTGGAAATCCTTATTTAAATTCGTTATTAAAACTTGGAAAAACCTGAGAACTATTTTCGAATTCATCAGAATGGTCTGAAAGGCCGATCTGGCAACTCCACTGAAAAATTTGCAACGATCCGAGCTAAAATCGAGCGACACAAAAGTGGAGAAGGAACCGCTCATTTTTGGGTGACTGTTTCAATAACGGAGGGAGATACCTGGGGGAATCTGTGCAGCAATTTCCAGATTGGAACATCTCGAGGATGAAACCAAAATTCAGCGGAGAAGAGAATAGCTGGTGTCGGAGGCGCTGTTTCGCGAATGCCGGAACACGGGAACTTTGCATAAAGATAATCGCGGTTTCAAAACGCGCTACGGCATGGCAGAGAGCGAGGGAAAGAGATACGCGGCGAGGAAAGACTACTATTTATACGAAAGTGCAAGTTCTCGCACCGCATTCATTCAGGGGACTGGTGTTTACAAGATGCAGTCGCAAGTTGTGTTACCCCGACGATCACCAGACCAAAACGTTATCCAGAGTAGCCGGTAGCCGCCGCCGCACCACGTCGTCTTAGGAGAATAGCTCGGTTTCGCTCTCCGGAGAATGGAAAACGGATTTCCGTGGTTTTGGGACGTCCAAGTTGCTGGGAAGATTCTCACTTGCCCGTTAACGAGAACAACAGCCCGGTACAACAACGCCGATTAATGCTCGGACCCGTTCCTACACCTCCTGCTCTCCGGGCTCCCGCTTAATTGGATGTCTAACCTTGACAAGCGTGCGAATTTTATGGACTGTAGCCATACTCTTACCCTAGATACCAGTTCCGAGAGCCTCGAGTCGAACTTCCGACGAAAGTTCATGCGAAACTCTTCTTAACCCTAGCACTCCCAAGCTCCGATCCTTCACGCGGACTCCCAACGGGGGGGCTCCTCAAGCCAATACTCTTCTTTACTCATTTCTCCTAAGAAAAAATTGTTTAAAACAAAAAGTTGGTAATATTTAAGCGTGTGATACTTCATGAACATTCTACATTGTATTTAGATGTATACGTATACAATAGAATAATATAAGATAATGTATACACATCAATACTACTCTGAACTCGATTCTTCGGATGACAAACATGAATGACAGGATACAACATTTATAGAATGCTTTTTGCATTTACAGCATTTTTGTTTGGTTTTCGATATATTATTATATTTGGTCCTCAGTTCTGGGATTATTTGTTATTCTTTAGAGATAAGGGGGTACACTTCTTTTTCCAGGATTGCAAGGGTGCGGGATTCGCCTTCTCATTTCTCAATAATACAAAAATGGGATTTTTCAGTAGTCAAAAAGATAGATAAAAGATCGATCTAGGGTGCTATCTCCCTCAAGAGTCCTATTTTTTCGTTTACGAGGCGTAATTATTCGGAAGCATACAACTGCGCATGTAGCTATTTTCATAGCTGCATGCTGCCGAATAATGCAAGTTACTCCTCGTAAATGAAAAAATAGGACTTTTAAGGGTGATAGCACCCTAGGTCGATCTTTTATCTAGCGTTTTCGACTGCTGAAAAACCCCGTGTTTGTATTATCGAGAAATGAGAACGAGAATCCCGCACCCTTGCAATCCTGGAAACGAGTCTACCGCCATAAGAGGAGCGTTCGGGTCCGCTCGCGACAGTGTTTTTCTTTTCTATGCACTGTAATTTTTTTTATAGCAGCAGAACCTTCTACATATTAAACTAGAATGTATAAAGGACAATAAATAATATTTTCAGAATTTTTCACCCAAGAAAAATATTCCTAATTTAAATTTTTCCAACCTGTGGTCTCGAGGCCCCCCTCCTTAGGAGTGCTAGGGTTAATGGAGTTTAACCCCGAGTGCTGTGCCGGTTTCATTTTTGACCGGGAACATCAAAATTGTCATTTAAGACTCAATTTGTGGCAATTAAACGAATAGCTGTCTTATTGAGGATATCGGAGAGACTAATGTGACTACACGAGATATCCAAGTCCTAAGCATTGTCAATTATATAGCTATAAAAATCATCCGTTGTCCGAGGGTTAAAGGATCTCCCTAATTTGGGCTGTTCATACATAGCACTTTCTTTTCCCATTCTCTTGCCTAGTCAACCCTTCTTATAACTAGACTGCGGATCTTTATGCAAAATAAAAATTGTTCGTATCGATTGTATGAAACACAAGTGAAACTATGGTCGCTCTTCCTTTAATAATTTCAACAAGGTAAACATAATACATAAACATTCATATATTCATTTAACTGGTTTAAATTGTGCATCTACCTATTTTTGTAATAAGTGCATAAAATCCGCAGTCTACTTATAACCATGCTATTTTATTCATCAATTTTTGCAACCACCGCCATCTGTAGGAAAGAAATCGTTTATCATGTATGTATTCATAAATGTCGGAGGTAGTTATTATTATTTATGCTTTAAACCATATAAGGTTTATATGACATATACATTACAAACTATACAATATATGGTTACGTTACAATAGGACTTAGTGTATAACTTACAATTAGGTTACATTAATTTTGTTAGGATATAACTACATCATTGAATTTAGATTTTAAAAAAATTTTCAGGCCTTTGATATCTAGGCCACATAGGAAAGAATGGATAGAAATGGATAGATTGGACATTGTCAAATGACATGATTTACATTCACAGGCACCGTCTAAAATAAAATTAACTCTGGCTAACGAAGCGTCGCGACGCGTCGGAGATAGTTATTATGATTATCATTGTGCAGCCGCGTGTTCCAGCTGGTATATTAATTGATATCAAGTGCTAGAACATTCTAGTCTCTGTAACGTGATCACAACCCTCGAAGAGACAGACAAAGTATAAAGGAAGAAAGGGTTAAAGAGTCGCGCACAAAGCTGCATAGCACGGCAGATCCTGAAGGATACTTGTCCCGCTAGCACGGTCATTCTCCAAGTATCTTTCAAGAGGATCCGGTTTTCGTCAAAGCCGCGGGAATATATTCAGAAAAAAATTGTTTCAAGTAAAGTGGAATGTCGCAGGGATCGAAATTAACTTAAATCCATTAAAATTGTATAGTCATAAAAATCACTTACAAGGAGAAATTAAAATGTTATTAAAATTAAATGTTATTTACCTTTATGAACAATAAGTATTGTCGAAAACGCTCGGGCATGGGTCTGCTTATTTTACCACGTTTTTATTAGCTCGCTTTCTTGTCTGTCTGTTTGTCTGTTTGTTTGTCTGTTTGTTTTTCTATTTGTCTGTTTGTTCCGTACAAATTTTGCAATTGACTTTAAACTAACTTCCCGATGAGCTAGAGACTTGAAACTTTAAACATAGCTCAAAATTGGATGACAGTGCAATATTAAAAAAAAAATTTTAAACACTTGTTTGCTGTAGATTCACCAGAGAAAAAGTTTAATCAAAATTGACTTCCCCACCACTGTGACCCGTTCTTGCTAATGTAATGTACAAAAGGATGAAAATAATGGAACATTCCCGGAACTTGTTCGATAAAATAAGAAAAATTCAACGTGTTAAAGTGGAAGGAGTAAAAGGAGAGAATCCTCTAGAAACTCTGTAGAAATTTCCAAATAGATTTGATAAACAAATTGAAATGGAAGTTCAATTTTCTGTGGTGTCCAACATCTGAACTGAAAACGAAGCGATTCAGAATCCTCGGCAATAGGTCGTTCCAGTTCACGTTCCTCCTCGCTAAATCTGTTCGCCACCTCAGGAATAAAGGATGACCATTGCTGCCTCAGCTTGTGGAAGCTATACCAGTTTTAGA
This sequence comes from Lasioglossum marginatum, assembly GCA_028455795.1. Classification (NCBI taxonomy): domain Eukaryota; kingdom Metazoa; phylum Arthropoda; class Insecta; order Hymenoptera; family Halictidae; genus Lasioglossum; species Lasioglossum marginatum. Next base: position 4,577,456 of record CM052259.1, on the reverse strand, counting down.
CACTGCCTACGTGACTCAGCGACGATAACACGGACAGGTATCACCCTGTCATCAACGTCATTACCAAGTATAGCCGACAGTGGATGTTTTTGCAGAGCCACTATCATATTATTTTCATTTGAAATCTCTAATGGCCGTTTCCCGACCGTAACAACGTCCCGTCAGTTAACCAAGATAATGGACAGATCCAGGGCAAATGATATCGTACATACTTTTATATCCATCCCACGACCAACTTGGATCATGTTTAAATTGAATTAAACGGAACCAGAATACTTCTAATTGTTATTTATTTAATGCGCTCGTTCAAGCGATTTCTGACTGGAGGATATTAAATGAATTATTAATAAGTGGAGGATGCATTAATACGTTACGAGTTATCGCCTCGGTGCTTCCAGAAATAACTTCTGCCGAGACGAAGTTACATGTATAAATCGATATGATCAATTTCGATTAAGAGTTTTGATGTTGTAATAAGGAGGTGAACTTTCTATTGTGTCATTTAAAAAATATTTTCGCGATTTTAATTTTAAGCATCATTAATACATCTACAAGTATAAAATACAATAGACAGGGTGGAAATTATAAAGCGTTACAGTACGAAAATATTGATTATACGCAAAAATGCTTCGGATGAAAGTTGTTCAGTACCGAGAGGGACATCACGTGGTAGGACTTTTGTTTTTCCCGGTGGATCCTCCAAGGTGAGGTGAAGGTCACCTTGACTTTTTTTAATGGTAGTCTACTTTCTGTATCATGAATCGATTGACTATCGAATACGGAGTAAAAATGTATTGACCTCCATACGCCCGAAATCTAATAGTTACCGAGATATTATCGAAATAATTTTCTATATATACTTGTACCATATTCTAGTTGAGGGACATCAGTTCGAGCACCTACTAAATTCCAGATAGCAAGTACGTATTGAAAATTGTTTGGAAAATATCTCGTTAAATATTAGGTTTAGAACACATGTAGGCCAACACTTTTACACTCAGAATTTGATACTCTACCGATCTATAGTGAAAAAAATAGGACATTCCATTTAAAAAAAGAAAGTTGACCTTCACCTCACCATGGAGTGTCCACCGGGAAAAATAAAAGACCCACCACATGATGTGTCCCTCGGTACTGAACAACTTCCATCTGAAACATTTTTGCGTATAATTAATATTTTTGGAGATATTCGTCTGTAACGCTTTATAATTTCCACCCTGTATGTATCGATATAATATAAGCTTACCGATGTTCGAACACTTGTGAATAGTAAGAAACATAGACTAAATGTTCATCTAGTACTAAAATTTGCGAACTAATTTGTGCGTGTATCGATAGCATTGTAATGCGTTTATTTATGTATGGCAATACTCGTCAGACTCCTGTAGCTCATTGTCAGATATAACCAGAAAAGATAGCTCGCATACTTTCCGTGAACGATGGGTCGACGAAGCCAGGCGCGAAACGAGGACATCGTCTATTATTTCAAGATTCCCTTCGGCGTTCGGAGAAACAGCACAGTATTAACCATCGACTTTCAAGCCTCCCATGAGGATCCAAAAATATTGAACATACCCTGAAGAGACAGAAATGTTAGATTAGACGTCGACGCTCTCCACATGACAGGAAGCACTTTTCCAAATATATATCCAAATATATTATTGGTAAGTTATGTGTGTCGTAACTGTATCTTTTGAACTTTACAAAGTGCCTCACATACACTAAAAATTGCTATACCATTATTCACAATATTATTTACCTTACTAAATATGTTGGTATCTAATCAATTACTACATATTTAAGTATTGTATGAGGTATTATATCAATTTCTTATCCATAAAATGAAAAGAAATCATATACAATGGACTTACAGTGGCCGGAATTAATATTCGGACTTTTTTAATATTGCACTATACGATTTGAACTTTTTCGGGAAGTTAGAGCAATTAGTTTACTACAGGATGTGAAAAGAAATTTTTTCATACATTGCAATAGATCGGAATTGTAGAAAAAATACTAAAAGTTGCAGTTTACAATTTTTCTATGTGGGCCTATATTGAAAATTTAAAAAATACGTTTTGTAGATCTATATCAATTATATACACTGTGAAAGTTTCATCGAAATCGGTTGATGCGGGAGAAAACGACAGGCATTGGAAGATGTAAGAATCCTTGGCCGAAAATCGTGAAAATCTTGCAATTTTTTCCATCTTTAAACGTTGGTAGCTCATTGCAACGTTTTTCACGAAATTTTCATTGCAACAGATTTTAACGAAAATTTTTTTTATCCGATTGCAACCGATTTTAACGAAATTTTTAGAATGTGTTTAGTTCACATAGATTTACAAAACGTATTTTTTAAATTTTCAATATAGGCCCACATAAAAAAATTGTATAATGCAACTTTTAGTATTTTTTCTACAATTCCCATCTATTGCAATTTTTGACAAAATTTCTTTTCACATCCTATAGTAAACTTCCTCTAACTTCCCAAAAAAGTTCAAATCGAATAGTACAATATTAAAAAGTTATCGTCTTTTCTAGAGCGTCCGAATATTAATTCCGGCCACTGCAGGTCGGAAAAAAATGTTTAATTTTCAAGTTAAAATAGCTTCGACTGCAAAACGTTAACAGTTTGATATTTATTCGGTAATTAAGTATCTAATCGCTAGGCAGCAGACCTTTACGAGTTTTCTTAAAAAATTCAGAAAAAATTAAGAATATAACAGTTGTATTTGATTTGAACGTACTAATGCGTTGACGAGTAAAAGAAATGTTCATTATATCCAAGTTTCTTTTCCGCTGCAAGTGTAGCACACAGTTCTACGGTCTAGTAATCACGCACTCAATTATACCATGTTCCAAGACCGAGTTCCGAGAAAAATTTCCGTTCTCCGGCAAAGTTTGCTTTTTAATCAAGCGATTCCTAGTTCTTTTAATATGCAAACATCCTTGAACGGCAGAGGACGTTTCTTCAGCGTGGGATTCCGTGGTTGTAACGCCGCGGTCCGGTAAACACACACCGAAAAACATATCAACTTTTATGGGATTCGTATCTGTCCACCGAGGACAGAGCAAATCACATTTAACCTTAGGCGGACCGTCTGCGAGTGCAACACGAAAGTGAGTCCCCTTTGGGATTATAATCCGACATCCTCTCAAGTATCCTGTTTACGACGACCACCGAGGTAATTTCGCTTGAACCTACAGAGGCGGGGCTCGAGAGCCGAGTATCAAAAGCCATACTTGAAAGAAAGACCACGAAGTGCTTTGGGAGCCACTTAACTTGCCGGATTTTCCATCGTCCCTTCACGTTTCGATCATTCATAATGCGCGCCGAGGCGGATGCGTTAAAGAATTGTTGATTGAAACGGTGCAAAAAACGACCTGGCCATCGCTGCAAGGAAATCAAGGAATTAGAATTAATTTTTCTTGGAATTTTAAATACAGTCGGGGACGAAATTAAGTGGACGCCCTTTAAAAACTATGATAACTTTTAAAAAATTAATAACTTTGAAAACATTTTCAGATGTTAGAAGGATTAATTTCGAAGAAAAAAGGATGTTTATAAAAAAATTGTGAAGAACAATTTTTAGCATTTTCTCTGCAATTCCGACCAATTACAATTTTCCAACATTTTTTTTTCTCGCGTCAAGTAGTCTAACTAATTGTTCTGACTTTTCGAAAAAATTCGTATGGTCCAATATTTAAAAAGTGATCGTCTTCTGAAGAGTGTCGGACTATTATTTCATCTTCACCACGGGTCTGAATCAATGTTATAGTACAAGGAGTTAATGTCCGTAATTTGATAGCCATTCGTAAGGCTTTGTTAGTGGCTGCGTTCGCTCTGTACAGAACGGATGGACGAGATACTGTTTTTCAGAATGAAATGACTATATCTCAGTATTAACATGTCGGTTACTCGCATGTGGATGAAATATTTCCGGTACGTGACTACATTGCGAAACTTTGATGAAGTTTCAACCGCTGATACAAGTAACACTATCTGGATAGCATTACCAGCGCAGCAGATGGTAACATGTCGAATCAATTTGAGCCGATCGCGTATTTGACGCAATTTGCGGCTTTGCGCGCACCTTCGCCAGGCGTATACAATTAATTATCCCTCAAAATGATAATCGCCTAGATGCAATATGGGCATTCTGGTCTACTACGAAGCTGCCGGCCACTGTTATCGTTCTTTCGATGCGGGCTCGCAAACCGATATAAACGACTTCTCTATTTCCGGGCCAAATAGGTTACATCCTCCGCTCCAATCGCATATCGAACCCCTTGAATGATCGAATATCATAATCGATACCGCTAATACAGTCACAGGTAGCTATGGGAGCGAGATTCACCAAGCTAATGACATGCTCCTATTACTATTTATCACTAACGTACAAATATAGTTGTGTTCCATCGATACCCCAATTAGTGAATGGGAAATTCGTTTCGAAATTGCATTAGATGCATTACTAATTTCCGGCAAACAGGCCTCTTGTGTAATTACTAATAGACTGTACCTAACCTAATAAAAGACGTGTTAACAAACGTTTTAAAAAAGATGGTCGCATTAATACAGTTTTGCTCTTCATAGTATATACAGACGTATTGCGCCAGCAAAATAACTCACAAGGCAAGCGATTAAATATATCCAACGCCTTCGTAGCATTCATATCCGCTCCCCTACTTTCACACTAATGAGTACTCCCGAATCCCCCAGGAACCCTGAAAGCCCGGGTTATTCAAAATATCGACGAAGCAATATAAGCTCATCGCGGTTGCGGCGTTATGCGACTTAATGAATTCGCTCTCTCCCTCCGAAAAAGTCGAAAAGCTTCGCCAGGTTCGGGGAGGCAGACGGAGACAGGATGATGACTCTGGCGGGAAGTGGAACCGGTTGGGGAGCTTCGTCGATTAAAGTCCCTAGTTTCTCGAATTCAAGGAGCAACCGGGACTCGGTCGGAGTTTTAATATCGAGTTTCGCGTGACGGTTTTGAGAATCGAAGCGAGCGGTAGAGCGACGGGTGCTGTGCGGGGACGGTTCAAGGAGGGGTCGTGGGCGGAAGGGGTAGATGTACGTGGACTGGTTATGACGGGGAAGATCGTGGGATGCATCGAACTTTAGTCACCTCTCTCCTCGTTCGGCAATCCCGGCAAAAGGGAGATATTATCGGTATTCTACGAGTTGGATTGCCGTCGCCCGCCGCCGCCCGCCGCCTCCCTCTCCCCACCCCCGTCCGTCGTTGCCCTCCCCCTTTCTATTTCCTCTGGCCGGAGGGTTATCGACACCCTGTCAACGGTTTCGCACCTTCGTTGTCGGGGATGGCCCACTTACCGAATCGATTCCTATCGAACAATAAACAAGACCTTCGATGGAAACGGCGGAAAAGCCGACGCTGCGGTCACGGCCCGCACCGAAACGTTCCGGCTGCGCTCCGGTGCCGACGGTAATTATGCTTCCAAAGGCGAACGTTACCGTTCCGGACACCTCGGCCGAGATACCCAAACCCCGAAACACGTTTCATTAAGAACCAAGCTTCCCGTGTGACTCCCACGCCGACCTCCCTCTCTCCCTGTGTGTCGCGTCGGTTCGTAACCGATTTCCGTCTTTCACGTTCTACCCGCGAACCACTTTTCTCGTCTCGGCCTCTCTCTCTCTCTCTCTCTCTCTTTCTCTCCCCTCTTTCGCTCTTTCTCCATCGAGCCCGAATCTCCCTAATAATTATTCACGGTGATTGATGTTGCAACGCCGCGCTCGAGCGCCGACGGTTTTTCCGTCTCCCGAGTCTCCGGCGCAGCGTTTTTGTTCTTCCCGCGGTCTGATTTAGGTCAATGCATTTTCTATTGGGGGAAGGAGAAGAAAAAAATACCCCGCGCGGAAGACCACGATCGATCAAATCCGAATGACACCGTTCGACGGGGAAAAAGTTTGGTCAATAGGAACGCGCCTCGCGGAGAACGTTCGTCGTCATTTCGCTATTTGACTCGCGCCTCGTCTCTCTCTCTCTCTCTCTCGTGCGTGTTGCTGCCTTTCATCGTACGCTAAATGTTTTCCCTCGCGAAATGCATTTCGTCGGTTTCCTCATTAAAATTCCTCGCTTTGATTTGTCGGAGAATTTTTATTTCCCGGCGGCGCGGGCTGCTGAGACGAGTGGGCGTTCTTGGTGGACAAAGTTTATAGAGTAGTTTTACGTTTTGGTAATTATTTTAGATATTACTTTGAAACATGATTTTTACAATGACCGTTAAAAATTCTCTGCTCTTCTAATGTAGCCTTTCTACGATGGATCGTTCAATCAACGAAAGAGATGTTCCTTTCATTTCAATTTTTAGAGAATCTATATACAGAGTGGTTCACGCAACTTGCACACAAATATAACTTCCAAAGTATGCGTTGCACGAAAAAGTTTTGTATACAGAAGTTGCATGGTCTGAAGGGGTACATTATGTAGTGTATGTATTTATTTTTTTACAGGTGGGAGTGTTCGGAGATTTGAAGGTCGACTTTGTTTTTTTAAATAGAATACTATATTTTTTATATCAAAATATGGAAGAATGTCGAATTCGTCGAATAGTCGAAGTAAAAAGGTATTTCCTGAAAACAACCCGTCGTCCTGCGGGAATTTGTGATAAGGTTGAATTTCTAACTTGATATTACGCGAAGAAATTTTCAGGAAATAAAGTGAGATTACTCGTTAATTATTAGATTTAGGGCTAATGAAGGTCAATACTTTTTTACTCAGAATTCGACATTCCTCCATATTCTGGTATAAAGAATATAGTATTCCATTTAAAAACACAAAGTCGACCTTCAAATCCCCGAAACGCTTCCACCTGTAAAAAATAAATACACTACATAATGTACCCCTTCAGACCATGCAACTTCTGTGTACAAAACTTTTTCGTGCAACGCATACTTTGGAAGTTATATAGGTGTGCAAGTTGCGTGAACCACCCTGTATATAAAATAGAAAAGTATGTGTGTATGTATGATCCCATCGATCATGATTGTCAAATTGAAAAATTCCTCGTTGTCAAAGATGGACGTATATGGATATGAAGGAAATAATCCACAATGGATGAGCAACCATGCTTTTGAGGTTATGGTAGGTTCCTAGCAAGTTAAACTTTTCTAAAGTTTGAGAAGGACTGTAATTATCAAAGAAATTACTCCATTAAATAAAATAATATAATATAATATAATACTTACGTTCCTTTATGTACTCCATAGCTGGTGAGAAAGATTTTATTACTCAACGTTTAAGAGAACGCTACTAAAAGTAAAGATTTCACTAATAATCTGATACTGACCCTTTGTATCTTCCGGGAGAATTAGCAGGTGCTTCATTGTTTACTTAAAACTAGTCCCTTTAGCCAAATATTTGTTATGTTTCGAGCTCTCAAACATATAATTAAACGCCACACAAGCGTTGGGGGACAAAGTCCAATTTTCATTTTGGAACTTTTAAACAGCTAGATTGACGATCGGCCACACCGTGCGCCGCGAGCAGCTAGTGAACTATAAAAATGTAAAATTGCACAAAGATTTTGCGCAGTCTAGTTTTTGAAGGAAATGCAAGGTAAATTATTTTTGCAACCAGCTTAATTTATCCAGTGGAGTGAAAAAATCATTGCGGGCACTTTCGAATTTTAATTTCCGTGCAGCCAGAAAGATCGTGTGGACTACAGTGCGTCGAATTCAGCGTCGACTTGAATACGCTCGGTGAAACTGCACGCGCTTTAAACAACTTGTCCGTGTCGCTGGATAATTTTCTGTATTCACCGACACGCGAGCCCCGGAATTACGAGACCGTTTCGTGACTCCGTTACGAGTAAAAACTTTGTTAGCCAGCCATTCGTCTCTCTTTGTCCCTCGTCCCGGGACAGCCGCCGCCTCTGCAAGGAATTGGATCCGGACTTTAAAACGACTCCGGTCGACGGACGCTTTTCAGAAGTGTCTTCTGGATTCTCCGTGATCGAATTTTCATCTGGACAGATAGCGGCTCTTGGATCGGGCTGCGACCTACAGCGATTTCTTTTCCTGATACCGCGAATAATGCCTGTCCCATCCATATTCGTGTGAAGTCCTCGTCACCGTCGAACGGTTATTTTCCATGTTCGACGCGACTCAAGTGTTGGATTCCATCCTGTTTCCCGACCGTCGTTCTTCAATTCGACGTCGCGAACCCCTGTCATTACAAATCCGATCCGGATTGAAGAGTGGAACGCCGTTAAATCCACCGACGTTTCCAGCGACTCTGAAATGACGTCGCTGCCGTCTTGAGATCAGTTTTCGCTTTACAGTGACGAGGAACTATGGAGGAGCATTATGGTTTTTCCTTTTTTTAGTCTGCTTGCCTTGGTCCCGAGGGGCTTATTCCATTTGTCTCGGCAGGTACCGTTGTTTGATCTATTGGAGTTAGTATTGCTGGGTCGGGTAAGAGAATTGTCTGTTCGTTCTCCGACGGCGGCGCACGGGTCTATCTTGACCCCAAGTAACAATATCGTTAACACTAAACCTACCATTGTCGGTCAAATGACTGGCTTTATATTTTTCATTTCACAATTATTGAAATTATGACGTTGCTTCCGTCGAAATTGATTCAATTAAATTTCTTTATCCAAGCACATATTGTTACAAAAATTGCAGGGAATCTAAATAAATAGAGTCTTGTCATTTTTGTAAGCAAAAACATTTTAATCGCTTTTAGCGCTCGGTAGGTTTAGTGTTAATTAAGTTTAAACATTAGAGATAATAAATGGGTCTACACCGTAGAATCTACAAGAAGTATTTTTAAAAATATGTTCGTAATAATTAACTTTGCTAATTCTTTCATTGAGATGCGAATATGTGAGCAACATATTGTGTAAATATTTATTAATTTATTCGCAATAAAATGATTAGCAAAGGCAAGTATGTAGCCTCCTAGAAGTTAGCCCCCCACTTGTCGAATTAATTAATTTTAACAGTTGTGCTGAGTTGTGCTAAGTTTGTGCTACATTGTGCTCGAATATTATAACCATAATATAAAAAATAAGACTAGAAATTGAAAAAAACGATTTCTTGAATAGCCCCCCACTTTTCATTTTTTTCAATTTTCTCAAATGTACTAAGTTGTGCTCGGTTGTGCTAAGATTGTGCTAAAGTATTATTTTAAAAAAATAATAAATAAAGAAGTTATGGTCAATAATCGTTTTGGACATCAAATAAACGTTTAAGATAGTAACAATTATCCAAACAGCATATAATCATATATCTACGTTCTGCTAGCCGAGCACAAGTCAACACAACTTCCAATTTCTCCAGCACAACGATATAAAGGGCACTTTACTCTTGTGCGCGGCCCTTCGCGCTTCGACACTATATCATTTTTTAACTTTCCGGTCATAATACTTTAGCGCAATCTTAGCACAACCTAGCACAACTTAGCATATTTGAGAAAATTGAAAAAATGAAAAGTGGGGGGCTACTCAAGAAATCGTTTTTTTTCAATTTTTAGTCTTATTTTTTATATTATTGTTATAATATTCGAGCACAATGTAGCCCAAACTTAGCACAACTCAGCACAACTATTAAAATTAGTTAATTCGACAAGTGGGGGGCTAACTTCTAGGCAAGTATGTATTGGTTCATTTAATTTGCGGTTTTACCACTGCGTCGATTTGTCACAGGTGGGACACATTAATTTGCGAGAATAAGGGATGGATGACTGTCGACAACATTTCAAAAATTGCGAATTGATCGTGCAAATACTTTTGGCAGCAGTTGTCTGTTCCGAGCCACAAAGCGCAGAATAGCGGGGCCGTTTGAATACCACTCGACCGCCATTTTCCGAGAGAAATCGAAATCCTGTGTCTCCCTTTGACAGTATCTTCAGCGGGTTTCTGGAATCTGGGGCAGGTCTAGATGGATAACGTCCGCCTTATCTAGACGTCTGTGTCTCGCCCGAGAGCCGGCTGAAATTTTATTTGCCCTTGTTCGACACGATCGGGGATGGAAAATCCACGGCGACGGCGGTGGCGGCTGCGACACCGCCACTTCCGGCGATGCTTCCGGTTCGCTGGCGTGGTTGCGCGCGGTCTCACACGCGACATATGAATTCAAAGTTGTGCCGAGGCATATTCTGAGCGGAGCTCTTTTCATAATTTTTCCATTTCCCTTTCCTTCGTCTCGCGTTCCTTTTTCTCGGGTTTTCCCTCGGACCTTTACCGCGCTGCTTTTTGCGTCACGATTCGCGTACTTGCGAATCTCGCCGCTTCGAAATTCGAAGTCCGGCCACCGCTGTGGAACGGATACGGTTTCGCGAATCGAGGGAGCAAAAAGGGGGTGAAAAAAAAATACACGAACGAACGTAACGTGATTTTATTCACGGCCGGGCTGGTCGGGCACGCGATTCGATAACCGGTGACCTCGATGACTCGGCAGTACATTCCGGGACGATGTCAATAAAAATGCAATTTCTACGGACGTATTGCCGTCGCGATTCCGGGCGTAACGCTGCGCGAAAGATTTGTTTACTTACATGTCTACGATATATTGGACCGGAGAAATATGGATTCACGGCTGAATGGAGAACGTCGAAACATTCAGAGCGCGAAGAAATTGACAGAGCTTCTTCGCGGCCTCCGCAACGCCGCCGACATCGTCACCCTCTTGCCACCCCCGCACCATCACCACCACCACTATTTCGACATCCAATCTTATTCACCCTTGTGGAATTTCATGTATGTGTTTCGCTCGCACGCCATCGCTCCCTTTATTTCCTTTAGATCCGAACTGCCTTTCGATCAGAGGCTTTTACTCTTCTGTGCCAGCCGGCTGTCGAAGTATTTTGTAATCTCAGAAAATGGTGTATTCCGAAAGGAAACAGATTTCACCCCTGAACGCGCCCTTTATGCACGTCTGAGCCCGATATTCTTGTTTCTGCCTGTGTGTACGCATAGATTCTCCGCCGCTGATTTGTCGGCGTCTCGACGCAGGAAAGTTTCAAGACCGTCGCGGAGGGGCCGTGAATGCGATTAGGGCTCCTCCGCTTTTCTTGCTCGGAAGCTTGTTTCTCTTACTGGCGAATCTTCTATATTGACGCATTGGTTTATGGGGAAATACTTGACGACGAGGACTTATCCGAGTGGCACAGATTGGATTTCACGAGCTTTTAGTGCGACGTATGATTTCAGTAAATGGTTGCACTTATTTTAACTCATTTATTTTGTAAACGTTCGAGATGAACGTTTATTTTATCAAATATCTCGGAAACTATTGTGCGTAGATGAAAATCACAATGTTTCACTTACAGTGACTTCCATCAATATATTCGGACACTCTTAAAAAGACGATAACTTTTTTAATATTGTACTATACGATTTGAACTTTTTTGGGAAGCTAGACCAATTAATTTGCTACAGGATGCGAAAAAAATTTTTTCAAAAATTGCAATTGATCGGAATTGTAGAAAAAATACTAAAAGCTGCATTTTACAACTACTTTATGTGGGCCTATATTGAAAATTTAACACTAAACCTATTGCTGGCGATCAAATGACCGGTCTTACATTTTTAATTTCGTAATTATTGAAATGATGACGTTGCTTACATGGAAATTCAATCGACAAGTTTCTTTAGCCAAACACATATTGCAATAAAAATTGCACTCAACTTTTAGGAGATACTGAAACAAATTTGACAAGCCCTATAAAAAGTATTTCTTCTTCATGAAGAAGCATTAAAAAAATATCATTCACCTTAATTGATGATGAACTCAAAATGATGCCCACTAACAGCAATACACTCGCGTAAAAGGTTAAGCAATGACTTCCCTGATCTTTCCAGATTCAGGAATAAATATTTGTTATGATATAATAATAATAAAAGATGGATGTAAAAAATTGTACGTTTACCTATAAAAAAATGGAAGGTGAACTTGATAACTCAGGAAAAAAGTGTCTCTCCTTTAATCATGTTATTTTAGCTAACAAAACTTCCGATCGAACAACTATCAGCAGAATAATCTAAGCAGATCTCTCTTCGTGATCCACCCTGTATACTAGGGAGGGATTTATGTTGAAAATTGACAAAATGACAACGCGAAGTCCAGGTGTGATCTATTAGCAAGAAAATGAACCGGGGTGATAAAATATACGCTGTCAGATACCGTGAAGAGTTGAAGGTTTAATATTAACAGTGATTTGAAATTTATAAAGTGGCTTTTGCCGCGGCTTAAGGGCGATATAAATAATGCATGTTACCCGACAGTAAAAAGAAAGGAGACGCAGCTTACCGGAACCAGACAGCTTAATGTCCCCTGAGCTGAAATCTTTTTTCTCGGCCAATCGTTTAATCTCCCGCATAGTTTTGCCTGAAACTGGCCCGTTGATACCATGTGGCCCGCGTCCGCATACTTATAGCATCAGGCATTGTCTCTATGCAAATAACGCAATAAAGGGACACGGAAACGGACAAGATAAGGTAATTTACAGTAACGGACAACGTTTTCTGCTGGTTTTCTTACACTCGCCCGTGTCCCGTTACACATTTCACACAGAAGCCATGTTCTCGACGCAAATTCGGCAATGTGAAACTTTGCATTAGCATAGTTCATGCGATGCTAATAACTATAACATCTTTTCTTGGTGAGAAATGGTCCTGGGGGTGAAAACACGCTGTAACAAGTAATCCTGACTATTCTCATTAGTGGGAATATTTTAGAACATTATACGAGACACACACACACACACACACACACACACACACACACAGAAAAATAGATACATTAAAAATTATAGTAGGCCTATAGTCCATATTGTAATACATAGAGCTTAAAAAAATTTTGTGGGTACATTTTGAAAAAAATAATTTTTCCTGAATATTTCTCACTTCCATAATATCAAATCTCATTATCCTCATACAATTTGTTTTCTTTGTCAAACTAAAAAACCACATGTACTTAAATATCTGTATGTACTGTATTTTTGTTTATAACGTTTTAATAAAGTGTTAAAAAATCTATAGCTATATATATGACCTTTGGCACTTTTAAACCTAGGGCATATGTAAAGTTATATTAATATATAAAGTTGGGTACATTTTTATACGCCATAAATGAAAAAAGGCAAGAACAAAATACCGTGCAAAGAATAATTACTTTGTTGTACGAGATTTGAGATGGACAGGCAGCGATTGAAATGTGAAAAGCGGAGCCAAAGCCGTGGACGAGGGAGGGATAAGCCGTCCATGAGGGAAGAGCGGGGGGCTCTTAAAAAGGCGGCGCATTGTTCGCGAATTCGTTTGTCCAGCCCTCTTTCGTATCCTGGCTATCCCGTTGCAACCTATTAATCCATGATTAATAGGAAAAGGACCGCGACACGTACATGAAATATTTATTACAACGAGTAGAGGCGAGAGAAGATTGGCGAATATTTTGCCGGGGGCTGCTATTCGAAGATATTGCTTTCACAGCGCCTCTGCCCAGCTAAACTCTTGAGATTTAAATTTGGTATTATGAGCGATGGTTTATTGCAAAAAATTCAATATGCCCTACAGACATTTATTTCCGCCATGATAAAATAACGCGAATCAACACTCCGAACGATTACGAACTTAACAGTGTTTGCGAATTTTTATTCATTTCGATATGTATAGTGGTCATATCCATTTTGCCTGTATTACTTTGTAACCACATTCTTAAAAATATTTTTTATCAAAACGTGATGTTCGATTGTAAAAAAATACAAATACCCTGCCGCGTAAAAGAAACTACAAAATGAACAACGTGAATGTACAGAAAATTCACTTTTTACTGTAATACAATCAATAAACTTTTATCAACAAATCTATTTGGATAAAAGTTGCGTTTGTTCAAAGTTAATGTTCAAAATCGGACATTTGATATGCAACAACTTCATAACTAAACAGCGGATCTTTATGCAAAATAAAAATTTTCTATCTGAATCGTAAGATAAACAATTTAATGGTATCGGCGCTACAGGTTCGATCAATTGTTACTCACAAAGCAGTTGTGCAATTTTAAATTGTTCTCGACGTTTCGATCCCAATGTGGATCATTTTCAAGAGAATCGTAAGAAACTGGAATGAAATAGAAATGTATTTTCTTCCTTAATACGTTCAAAATAATATAACAGTATTTTTAAATTCTTCTAATGTTTTTACTGTTTTAAATTACACCTGCTCATTTTAATTATTTTACTCATAACAATGTAAAATGTGAAATGAGGTGTCAGCCGGTGTTGGGCAAATTTTATTTTAAATAATAGATAATTAAATAATAAATAGACGTGCGATTTTAATTGCAAATAATAACTAAACTTTTTATTCAAATAAAAGTAATTTAAATAAAAGATTATTTATTATTTGGATTGAGGTGGAAATCAAATAAATAGTTTTTGGTCTTCTCTTTCTTATATTTTGTATACACAATAAATATGTGCGCGTTTTTTGACGTATGGCCCGCCGGTGGTCGGGCCCGTCCGGAGGGCCTAGCTGCCTATAAAAAAATGCAATATAATTCATTATTTGTCACTGCAAATAATAATTGAAATTGTATTTATAAATAACAATTAACTTTATCATTTTAGATAATTCATTTAGACTTGCTCAAATAATAGGTAATTATTTTTGCTTTTTATTCGAATATCCAAATAACTTATTTAAATTTTTATCTAAATAATTATCTATTTAAATATTGGCCAACACTGGTGTCAGTTAACAACAACGATAATAATAATGGTTGTATTAGATCGAAAATATTTCTGCATGGTGGCAGAATTGTATTTGTGGATAGGTGAACGGACCGATTCAGAAATTCCTGGCAGCAGCGTCGACCGCTATATCTACCGAAAGAAAATTAAGAACAACTCGTCCCCGGGGAAAGGTTTGCGGGGTTCGTTACTGTAACGAACTTCTTTCCACGGATTCGTTTCGGATTCCGATCACGTCCGATGCCGCTCTGAAAATCAGCTTCTCGCGAAACATACTCCTCCGCGCCCTCTGTCGCGACGACGACGACGACGACGTCTCCCTCGATCTACAAGATATACAATTAAGACAGTTAATTCTCCGGCCCGAAGCATGTCACGTAGAATAACGTGATGCTCCGGAACTGGCAACACGGCACAGGCGACAGAATTGTTCTCTCCCCTCCACGATTTTGTATTAACATACGTTAGTAGGGCACACGAATGCTGAATAATAATTTCCGATAAGTTTAACTATCCGATGGAATCACTATCCGATGAGGTAACTTGAGCTACGGGATGCACGGGCATACGGAACGAAATAGGATCATTCTCGGTCGGACAGGTAGAGGAAGGAGATGGAGATCATTCGTAGTCAGATAGCGGTGCCAGTGGAATAAGGTCACCCTTGGCCAGACGTGCTGGGTGAGTAGATTAGATCTGCCGTTGGTCAGACGCGAAGATAGAGTTCAAAAGGGGAAACGTGAAGTATTATAAATTCCCGGGAAATTATATACCTCGCTTAATTTCAAGCAAAGAACACGGCCAGGTGTAATTGTTTCATTTAAAAATTCCAAAAAATTTCGCTTGCGTTCGAAGAGAAACAGGTCTAAGAAGATTATACAAGTTTTAAGGGAATTCAAACCACAGAGGCCAAATACAGAGTTAATTCATATAAGTCCCTTTTTTAAACCTTTCCCTATTCGTGCACGTAATTTTCCAAAATAAAATAACATTGGCTCCAATTGCAGCAATAAAGAAACGAGAAAAGAGGTGAACGTATATAATTTGGTCTAGAATTATATTTTTGTAAGGCAAGTGTTAAAATTTCAGCTACCGTTAATGAAAATATTATTTTCACTCGGAATACGTGAATAACAATTACCAGAGCCGCTCGCTCCAATCGATAGAGTACTTTTTCCGGAGAGTAGTGGAGCCGTTATTCCTTTCTCCGGCGAGGAACGCGAGCGCTTGGTCCTCGTCGGAAGTAAATTGTTTAATTCCTCGAGTGCACTCGATTGTACCATCAATTTCGCATTATTCCATGGAACCAGAGGTTCTTTCTTTCCATCCATTAGCCCCGCGATTCGCGAGCAACGGAGGAAAATGAAAACACAAAAACTGGAAAGGAAGAAAAGAGAGGAACAACAAGAGGAACGCTCGAACGGCAAGAATCGTTTTCCGACGTGGCGTTTCCTCCCCCCTTCTCTCTCTCTCTCTCTCTCTCTCTCGCGCGCTCCCTCTCCTTCTCTCCCCCTTCATCTTTGCGAAGAAAAGGTTATTCACCGTCTCGGAGCACGATGTTAAGAGCCCCGGCCCTTTGTCAGCCCTTTCGATGTTAACAAGAGGGGCCTCCTAGCCCCTTACAGTCGCGACAGCTTCGACAGATTTTTGCGCGCATAGGTGCCAATCGATTTCTACCACAAAACCAAGATTACCTCTTGCAACGCTCGTATAACCAGGCACGCGCATAAATGCGCAGCGACGGCTCCAACTTCCTCGTTCGAAGGGATCGCGGTAACGAGTTTCAAGGTCCGCACAGGCATAACAATAGAGGAAACGCTTGAACTTGGCTCAACGGAACGACTTTCGAAGTGGTCCCCCGTAAATCACGCGATTCGGAAGCGTTCCGCGGAGAATCCCTCGGATTATCGTCCGGGACCGGCCGTTCTCTAAATCAGAACTGTCCGCGGACGCTCGTGAAATCGACCGAGAAACGTCGGTAGTTCGGAGAACGCGTCCCAAAGACACTGTCCTACAAATTTTTATTTTTTTTTCATTTGTCGACAATAAGTATCCAAGATCGTTCCCCTGCATCATCCTCGGGTTTTGGCTTTAAGAATTTTTTCTGCTTCAACTGTGCACACCATACAATTGATTCTTACACTGATTTAATCTATCAGCGTCCTCGAACATTTTTCTATTTATTTTGAATAATTAAGGGTTCGAGGGAAACTCATAAAATCAATTCTGTAAGGGTAGTTTTTCAGCCTAGCAAATAAATCAGACCTGTATCAGATTCCACAAGCTGAGAAGTAGCTAAAGCTGTTCTATCAGTAATTAGTGACAATAAGATTTTGTTGAGATTTCTACAATCCTGGGCCACTGTGCAGCTTGTCGCGCGCCGAATTGCCGCCTAATCAAATCTTACGGTTGACGAGGGGCCGAATGAAGAAGATTTATTATAAGCAAACAGAATTAGGAGTTACTAGTGCCCTGAGTAACCTCTGGCCCCCGACCGACGCTAACCCAACAAGAGCTAACCTGACCTAACTAAATAATTGAATTAGAGCCAGCATCTACGCCGTTCTACCCCTGCCGTCTACGGAATCCCGCGTCTATTCCTTGTCTCTTCTCTCGCCGTGGTTGCACCCAAGTTGCGTTCTCCTCAAGCAACTTCTTCCTATTGCCGTCTGAACGTTAGGTTGCGTGCAAGTCGCGAAGTTCTCGTCCTACCGAGGACACAGGGGAACGTAATTCGTGGAAATGTAGTAGATAGATATTATTCTCGGATCTTGAAGGGAACAATCTGTATTGATCTTCGCGAGATATCCTTCAAGCTGTTGGCGCTTGGTCTGTTTTTAAGGTGTTTTTCAAAAATTGTTCCTCAACTCATTCCTCAGTGTGAAGACTATTTATAGAATGACTTGTAAAAAGGAAAATAGGTGAATCTTCGCTCTGAGGAACACGCGTTGAGGAACAATTTTCAAAGAACAGATCTAAAAAACAGACCAAGCGCCAACAACTTGAATAATACTTCGCAAAGATCAATACAAATTGTTCCCTTCAAAATCCGAGATCTCTAAAAACAGACTTTTCAAATGTTATAGGAAGATAAAGTACGATATCAATGTACCGGGTGTTCCATTAAGTCTGTTACGTGAGAAAGTTATGGTACATGTATATGTATAAAAAGAAAGAGGCACTCTGGTGAGACTCAGAGTCTCACTCTGGTCATACATATATAAGGTGAGCTTTCAATTTTCAAAGACTACTCCTGGATTTTTGTATGCGTAGTCGGGCCGGCCTAACGGCTGGGCCTCTCCGCCCCCTCCGCGACCTAACCACAACTAATTCCATTCGCATGATATTTCCATTACTCGTTCAAATTCTGGATGACAGTTACAATGCAAAGATTATGCGAATAGAGTGAGTTGTGGTCAAGTCGTGGAGGGGGCGGAGATGGCCGGCCGTTAGCCCGACCCGACCACGCATACGAAAATTCAAGAGTAGTCTTTGAAAATTAAAAGCTCACCTTATATAATACAATATGTATGACCAGAGTGAGACCCTGCTTTCTCTCTCATCTCCACAGCGTGTTTACAAAAAAAGTAAACAGACGTCGCGCCGATACAGGCTTACGTTGCCATGGAGCGGACTACAATACGGAACGTTCAATACAGTATTAGCAATAGTTTTTTGCGAATATCACGAAAACTAAAAGCGACCCCCCTATATGTGAAAAGGAAAAATTTGTTCAGAATATCGAAATCTATAACATATTTAAATTTCATCAAAATCGGAGAGGAGTGCCTCTTTCTAAATAATTACCCAAATTTTTCCTCAAGGTCAGTTCTTTTGAGATATCAAGGTCATCGTTGTTTTTTTGGTATGTAACTACATATTTTTATTACCATGACGTGCATAGTACATGCATATTCATACGTTGTGCAAAAATAGTTGACCGAATGAAATAGCCAGAAAAATCATTGTTATTACGTGTGATGTCAATATTGCTTCTTGGGATTCAAGGATATCGCGTTTCACGATCTAAGATAACCAGTTTCCGATGCTAAGTCCCTGGAGTCCGTCGGTGTCGAGTCTCGAGGCACGAGAGTCGTGAGTGCCGTGACTCTCGTTGCCGTGTCGTCAATATCGGCTCGGAAATCTGCCCCCGCTTACCTCGTGTTTGGCTTTTGAATGTTTCCGGTAGCTTATTTCAAACGTATACGTATCAACGTGAAATCAACCCCCGAGGGATATCACGTTAATGTCACTCGTCCGCGTCAATGAAAATATATGACGTGGCTGTCAAAAAACGTCGATCCGTATTTTCACTTCTTCACATATACTGACGGCCCATCCCATTTGCAGTTTTATGCACAATTCTTTCCCACAGTGTAGCTGGTTTCGAAAACTATTTCAAGCAGCATTTATGTACCCTGTTTTATAGCTCACATTTTATGGTAGTCATAAATATTCTTTAGATAAACGTGCTTCAGAATGTACAAAGTGATCTTTCTTTTTATTACCACGCTTATATTAACTTGCCGTGTTGTTGTTGTAAGCGTCAAATCTTGTAATCGAATTTTAAACCACTTCCCATAGTCCAATCTTGCTGAAATTTTGTATCCACACTTTCTTCCGATGACAATATTTGCCGCCACACTCGTGGGATCAAAAATGAAAGTAAACAAAAAACAAACAAACAAACTTACTGACGGACGAAAGACAAAGACTGAAACTGCTGTGGTTTTTTGCAAGACAAAAAAATGGGATAATAAATTATCTAATCATGACACAATATTTTCCCTTTTACAAAAGATCTTGGTTGAAATGGTAATTAAAATCG
Organism: Lasioglossum marginatum; assembly: GCA_028455795.1. Lineage (NCBI taxonomy): Eukaryota > Metazoa > Arthropoda > Insecta > Hymenoptera > Halictidae > Lasioglossum > Lasioglossum marginatum. Next base: position 4,557,908 of record CM052259.1, on the reverse strand, counting down.
ATTACAAGATATGTAAAAAAAGTAGAAAATAAAATATATAAAAAAAAACTTTTTAAGAACCACGCTTATATTAAAATGCACTAGAAAGAAGCAAATAATTTTTTTCCTGGTTCTCCATAAAATACCGAATACACTTAAATGATTAATACTATTTTTCCCCAAAATTTTGAGCAATTATTTCAAAATTTCTTCTGTTACAAAATTAGTGTCGGAATAGATAGAAAAATTTAGCGCAAATTTAAATAAAATCACGACATTAGTGACTATAAATAAAAGTATGGAGTGCTAAACTATATTGACGTAATCTTCGTGATTGCTCCACGCTTTTATTTATAGTCACTAATGTCATGATTTTATTTAATTTTATATCAAATTCTTCTATCTATTCCGACACTAATTTTGTAACAGAAGAAATTTTGAACTAATTGCTTAAAATTTTGGGGAAAAATATTATTAATCATTTAACTGGATTCGGTATTTTATGGAGAACCAGGAAACAAATTATTTTCTCCTTTTTAGTGCATTTTAATATAAGCGTGGTTTTTAAGAAGTTTTTTTTTATATATTTTTTATTTACAGGGAACTGTATATTCTTTTTATTACTGTCACTACAATAATCTTGGTCTTTGAAGGTCGTTCAACGTCATTCATTGCCGTTTTAAAACATTCGTTAAACGTTCTTGACATTGTTCAGTATTGTTCAGTATTCAGAAGGACGATCTAAATAAACAAATGCAACTAAAAAATATTTTCTTGTAATTTATGACTGGATCTATACACTCCAAGAGAGTTTATCCTCGTATCGTCAACAGTGTATATTCGGAAGAAATTCGTAAATATCACTTTTACGGTTACACGAGAGTTCCGTCTTCATTAAAAGAGAAGCCCCGTGAATGCCGAATCGCGGAACGCCGTTTCCCCTTTTTATTTAGTACGTACTTCGCGAATGGCCGAGTTCTCTATCCCGGGGATGTTCGGATATCGATTCCTGTCCATTCGACGAAAGACTTCGACGTGCTTGCTTTTTAAACAGCTCGCCCCATGCGCGCCGATCCCGGCTCGACGTCCGACCGATCTCACGAAAGCGGCACGCTCGACCCCGACACCTTTTTTTGACAAGGCGATTTCTCCGGAACCGGGAAAATACATGTCCGACTCCTCTTCGTGATCGTTGGTCATTCGTGCAACAAACTTTTGCAACAAACCCGTTCAAGCTTCCGGTCGCCGGCAACTTCAGCGCGCCGCTCTTTCTCGTTTCTTTTCATCATGCGACCCACTGTTTCTGCGTAATAACACGTCGATACACTATCTGTTTCGATGCGGACGTCTCCACCCCATCGACGCGTTCTATCGAACAAGAATTTTATTTGCTAAAAACAACGTCGATTGACGCTACCGTGTGACACGAGTCCCTCGTTACGATGCACAGTGGAGTGTAGGTCAAAAAGTTGGCCTATTTTAGCGTTATTTTAAAACTTGCATGCATAGCGTAGTGAATGATTGGAGTCATCTTAACGTCAGTCATCAAAATTAAAAGCCATTCCTAACTAATAAACACTTTTTCATTGAGTCCAAACATCACCAGTAGTATACAAAATGTCTTGAAAATGTACTCCTTGAAAGAGATTATTCCTGAGTTCATTTGAAATAACTTTTTCCTTTGCGAAAATGTTCTCCGCAGCTTCATTAAGGAGTTATTGGCGGCGCCCTTACCTGTCAAAAATACCGAAAAAGCTCAACTTTGAGCAACCATAAATCCTGAACCACTGATCCTAGAGGATTGAAACTTCGACTGAAGCCGCGCTGGGTACAAATCTACTGAATTACATACCAAATACATCATAATTTATTGGAAAAAGGCAAAATTTTTGAGTCCGTCAAGGTAGAGTTTACCCCAGGATAAAAGGAACAAACAGATTTAATTTTATTCATATAAAAATTCTTTTAAAAAATCTGAAGCTGAGGTCTCTGAGACCCCACGTTACCTTGCGAAGGTTAACGCCTCTCGCAACGAAGGCACGAAGTTGCATTTTCTTCCGATAAAAATGCAAAATTGAAAAGCATACTTCAGAAGTCGAGCGTATGATTTGAAGATACTGGCTCTGTATCATGTTCAAGGTATCCATGTATCTCCTTGCTCAGGCGCGCAAGATCCCAAGCCCGTAAATATCGCGCCCAGTGTGGGTCACGCAATAGCGTGGCTCGTAGTATTTATCACGGGCTCCTTTTATTGTTTTACCGTGTAAAACACTCGGATTTCGTGTACGTAAGCGGAGCTGAACACACGTAACTCTACTTGTTCCAGGATAAACGAGAACACCACGAGATCCCAGTTTTTGGCGTACTTCAGCTTCTCGTCCAAAGCGAGCGTGTCCGTTGGCTGGCCTGTAAGAGGCGGACATCCGGTGAACAATACTGGTAAGGCAACACTTTTACATTTAATTTAACGAGCCCTTAATTCAACGGGACTGTACCGACTACCCAGAAATACGGGGCGGAAATTTTTCCGCCGACGATGCCATTTTTTCACGGTGGCATTTTACTCTCCAAGCAAAGGTAACGAAGAAAATGTCGCACGGATTAAACATTTTTTTAGAGAAAAATAGGAAACAATAATTTATTCTGTTCGTTTTCGACGTTACGAATTCTGGAATGATTTGCTTAAAAGGAATTGCACGTGAACGAGAAAATGATGAAGAATTTTCAAAAAGTTGTGTGAGGGTAATACTATGTTTGCAAATGGCAAACGGTGTTGAATAATTCATCGAGTATCTTCTACTTCACAAATATTGAAATGGTGCACTTAAAAGGTATTACACGTGATCGTGAAAACGGAGAAGATTTTTCTAATAAATGTTAGAGAGGGAAATGAATTTTAATGGAAATGAATTTTTGAGGAAATGTTAGAAAAGCAAGATCCATAAGAGCTGAAAGAGCAAATAAGCGGTAATGGAATCGGTAATAATATCGGTAATGATATCGTCGACCAATCGGAATTCCACTTCCCCTTCCTCTTCCCGCGATCGTGATTGACCATATGCAGTTGCAAAAGGGTAATTTCGATACCGCTAATTAGACATTGATCCGCTTAGTAACTAACTCCGCCATACATATCTTTACCTGTTCGTATTACTTGACGAAATTATTGTGGAGGGATTTTCTGAGGGTTTCAGCTTTGAGCTTTGTTGACATCAAACGTCCACGTAGATACGAAATCAATATTATTAATATTGGTCCAACGAATGCCTGCTGAATTAGATCTGGCTACAGGAAAACTCTTGTGAGCAGAAATGAAATGTATACTCTCTTAGAATTTTTATACGGTATAGAACTTAAAAGAAGGGGGTAAAAATAGTCCTCAATGTTGGGGTTGAAAAATCAATTTTATTAAATATCTTCGAAACTATTAGGCTCAGACGGAAATTTCAAAATCTAATTTGTGCGTGTTTGAAAGACAAATCTTTTAGTGCAATTTAATGTTTAAAAAATGATTTGTTTAGAAAATATGTTAAAAATGAATTTTTTTGCAAAACTTTCATGAAAATTTGTTTACATGGTCTACATATCTTGAACAGAAACATATTGACAATAGTTATATTATGTTCCATATTAAATTCACAGCCACAGCATATCAATACAAATTCCTTTTTTTTGTTAAAATTTTTTTAAAAAATTAGTTTATTAGGACTTAGTTTAAGGTAATAGTTTAGGAGGTGTTTCATAAAATAGATTTTTCAACCCTAACTTTGAGGGCTCTTTCCATCTCCTTAACATAAATGTCTGCAGCTAGAAAAGATAATACGTGTTGAATATTTATTTGAGTTCTATATCACACAAAAATTCCATTAAAATCGGCGTGTTACGATTGGGTAATCTCCTTTGTTAGTATAATTCTAGCATTTTTGAACCAAATAATGTTCGTCCCTGACATTTGTTTATATCATCAGATCTAAGTCGGATTTTCCAGGTGATCAAGTTATGTTGCCCACCCTCTATAACGTTTACACACTTCCATACCTCCCAAGAATAAGTGCCAGTACACTAAACTTTAACATCGGGTCGAAATGCCCCGACATTCGTCCGCCTTGTCCCCACAGCAGTGTCCATAAGTTCGAGGGTTAAATCGTTGCTGTTCTGAAGAAGAACAAGCGAGAAGAACGAATGTCTCCCTCCTTCTCCAATAGGAGAGCAGCGGGAACAAGTCATTCACTGGTGACACAGTTTTACAAAGTAACTCCGCCTTCTCCGTCTGGAAACTTCCGATCCATTTTACCCTGCAATCCCTTCTAAAACGAAACATCCGAGGATCGGTCGAAAAAAAAGAAACACCAAGAAGCGTAGGCAACAGCAGGAGGAGGGAAGACAGAGGGCGAAGCTTATTCGACGCGTTTGAAAGGGGTGGCAGGGAGCAGAGGAATGGAAGGAAAAGTTTTGCTAACGGACCGGGGCCACGATATAGGCGTTCCTTTATCCGTCGGAGCGAAATCCGGGAAGAAAATGTGCGAAAAGGCTCGGGTTTCGAGAACCCTCGTGCCCACGGAACGTTTGCACTCGACGTTAATTCCGGAACGGTTGGGAGAGCCTCGGTCCTAGATGCTGGTAGAGGTGGAGTAGAAGGTCGCGAGGCGGCGCGGCAGGTTGGCTTGATACGGGGCGGTGGACGCGCGAATTTCCTTGCGCAAACAGAGCGGAGGCGTAATTTCTCCCTAGTTAGAGCGAAAATTATGCAAGCTTAAGTGCAGGACAGTCCGGGCTTAACCGAATAAGGACAAACGCGGAGACATTCCCGAGGGGACCCTCCCCTCCCTCCTCGGTGAATTTAGACATCACTGGCTAAAGCGATAACGACTCGAACCTGCACCCGTGCGACCCGCACTGGGACAAACACCGATTCTAAATTCTAGCTTGCGAAAAATCGAAAATTCAACCCTTTCACCGCCGAGCAACGATATATCGTCGTTGGTTACGGAAAGTGGCCACGATGCAAAAATCATTTTCTATCATTCAGATTGCAGAGATGTTCTCATGGACAGTGATTCGACATTTTGTAAAAATTGCTTCTACTCTGAATTACAAAAAAAAAATAGTAAAAATTGCATTTCACAACTTTTTTGTTTGGACGTGTAACGACGATTTTCACAATTTTTAATTGTTTAGAACTGGGAAAGCAATCAACCAATTCCTATGAAATTTTCAGCATGTATATGGCCATGCGAATCTACAAAACACATTTTTTAAACTTTCGTTACAAGCCCAAATAAAAAAAACTGTAAAATGCAACTTCGACGATTTTTTTCGTACCTCTGAATAAAAGTAATTGTAATCTTTATGCAAAATGAAAAATGTTCTCATTGATTGCAGGACACAGGAGCCAAAGAAAAATTGTGTTCCTCTTTTAATTATCCTGTTAAGCTGAAACTAATACATTGACGTTCTTAAATATTTTTAACATATCCGCTGCTTTACATTATGCGTGCCCAGTTTTGTGATAAATGCATAAAATCCACAGTCCATATATCACCTAGTAAACTATTCCATCTAGCTTGGCAGAAAAATTGAAGTCGTTTGGTCCATTTATATAATAGTTATTGCGGTTTAAAGTCTGCGCCATTGATTATAAAACTGACTGTAGAAGAAATACTCAACTTCCAAATCTGCATAAACGTATTTGTAGAAATTGATTATTGCCGAGAGCGTTGTTGCATCCGACAGTGCAATTGCCGTTTGGCTGGCAATGCGGTCTCTGATCTCATAGGAACTTCTGCGAATAGCCATTTTGAAAAGTGAGCGCGAGATATCGATACCCTTGGGGATCCAGCGACCATCCGCGAACCACCAGGTTGATGAAGGCTGATCCCCACCGGCAATTCAGTTACACTGCGGCCCCAGCCGGCCACGGATAATTACCACGATCGCCAAGTTTCGCGCCGGCGATCCATTCGGCGGCCGAAATGTCTGCGAGTTACCAGATAGTAACGATTATTTAAACGGGACCGGTACACCTGGCGAACCAGGACACGTGGAATGGAAGAACTTCCGCAGCCAGATCGCACCCATCTGTTGGGACATCGCATTTGAATTGTATTAGATTCGCCAGCTGGAGTTTACCAGGAAAGTATCTCCCGCTTTTTAAATATTCGGTGGACCTACAAGTCGCATACCGTGACCAATCTAGCTGGTCCAAGAATAATCTTTTTTTTTTTAACCATCTCTTTTAACAAGTACACAAAGCATCGTACAAGATCTTCGGATCTTCTTCCGATTCCCCGCAGAATTCTATCGACACGAACACACTCCACGTGGTCCGGACGGTCGATCTAACAGTTCATTTGGAAAAACATGACTTGTCTCATATCGGTATTTAAAGTATCTACATTTGTTTCTGAATGTCTAGCAATGCCAAAAAGATTGATATTAATGAGATTTAATAAAAATTATAATTAGAGCAAGTTAATTTAAAAATGAACATTTCGTGAATATGATTTTCGATCGAAAAAAATGACTAATTTTCTTTTGTAAACCCTACCGAACCTATTTAATATTTAAAATATTGAAATGAAGAGCATTCTTCTACCTTTGAAATGCATACCTCAAAAATTTAGAATTACAATTCGTAATTTATTAATTAAATAATTCTTAATAGACTAATGAAAGTTGTTGAAGTTATTTCCCTTTGACATGGAATATCTTTTGAGTTTCAGTTCCGTATTTTTTCAAATTGGAATATTTACGGTATACTTTTCCTTGTATGGTACCGTAAGAATCATTTCCACCTTCGTCCTTCTTCAAGAATTAATATTGCTTACAGTGTCAAAACCGATTAAATTAATAAGATTTATTAAAAATTGTACAAGCATTTAAAAATCAACATTTTAGAAATACCATGATGGATTATTGTTTATTTTAAAACTCAACATGATTGTTCAGGCAATTCTGATAAAGCGACAAAAAAATGTTTTAAACAGAAGTTAATCACCATTTAACGATCTACAAATTTCAATACAAGACATTTTTTAAAAAATGTTTATTCTATAAAAAATCAAGGTCACCTTTAATTTAAAAAAATTAATATATATTTTTGACTTCATAATATTGTAGCTGATGTCAAAACAAATAGTGCTAAAATCTTGATGAACTGCTAGATCGGCCGCACGGACCACTGTGCACTGTGATCTTTTTCGGGATCGCAGATAATTGAATTCCTTTATTGACTCGTATTTTGCCATTCCCGGAGAAAATGTATGAGGAGGAATTTTTAAGATGTCTCGAAAATTACGGGAGTTACAAAAGTTTGAAGCCGAGCTGGCACGTCGCGCCGGTTGAAAACTGTGCTGGTGTCAGAATTCAAAGAACACCACTTTCAGTTTTAAAAATTATGAAACTCGGTTACGGGAGGGCTTATAAACTCTGCGGAACGTTTTCAAAATAATCAAGTCGCTGCTACTTTTCTATCGAACGGAGTTTCACAAAGATAACGTACATTCTATAGAAAATAGTTGAAGTATTAATATGTATTAATATTTATATTTAATATGTACATTTAATTATTATTTGTAAACATACGTTTATAAACCAGCAGTTATCGATCGTTGTCTCATCTCTTCCTTAACCAAAACAATGTCTGCGCTAGCTGGGGTCAGCAATTTTGTATTCACCGATAAGGATGGATGAATGGGATGAGAGTTTAGGATCGATATTATGGAATTGATGCGGTATACGCGAATTATAATGAGAATGAAAGTTTTACGTAGCGATGGAAGCACTAGTTAGGTATTGGTAATTGAGATTTCCACGACCCGCGTTCCTGTTAACTGAGGGTTCTGTGGGTAAGCCGTGCCTGTTAGGAAAATGTCCCCCGTGTCACGTTTTAGTTGCAGCTGGCGTCAGCCCTGGGCTGTTGACACGCTGACATTGAGTGACACTGTGAATGTTAACACTTAACACTCCATAATAAAGCAGGAGCATTCCATCCGTACATAGCGCCAACAATTTTCCAGTTTTTTATACATAATCAGATTGTATAACATTATACGAATTTTCGCTTTCATAGAGGAATTTAACGAAACAAACTTTAGATAAAATTTTAGTTTCAGTTAATTATGAATAAAATGAAACTGTATTATTATTGTACACAAATGCGTAGTCTCAATTAGTAACTACGGTGAAACATTTAATAACAGAGCTGCGAAAATTTATGCAAATTTACGCTTTTCTAGACTAAAACGAATGAGAATCAGGTGAAATAGAAAATACACATTTTAAGGTAAGACAAGATAGAACAAAGTATACTATTATTTAACAAAATTCTCTATTTAACCAAGTAATGCTGGTGGAAGATCTCAGAGAAGATAAAGTAAGATTTTTTCGACAAGACAATCCCTGGGGTTATTCTACTGGGCTGATTAAAGGCCATTCCTATTCTACTGATCTGTACGGGTCAGACAATTCTACTTTTACTGCCGAATCGGGAATCATTTTTATACTTGGAACCGTTCCGTGCGTAATCACCAAAATCAATACTATTCTCTATGCTAATCAGCCGAACCTTTTATTCATTTCGTAAATAACGATTGGAATTTCTCTTAAATTATTAATCTTCTATCATTATTAACTGATCGAACGTCGAGCTCGCTTTCAACTGCAATTACATGGAAGAGAAATTACTTGAACATTTTGTAAATGAATTTTCTGCTGCATTAATTCTGACTGGATATTTCCTGGCCCATCGATATTAACGTAATTCGTGCGATTCGCGTAAATTTTGTGCATTACGTACACCAGTACCAAGAACATATAACAAGAATATCTGTAGATTGTTGAAGGAATTTTGTGCACAATTCTGACTGCGGATTTTTATGCAAAATGAAAATTATTTGCATTGATTTCAAGACGTAGGAACCGGATAGGGATCTTTTGTTTTTCTTAACCTCTCAAGGACGAGATTTTCAGAAACGAATCAATTTCAATCTCTTTGTAGTCAGCTACACTTTACGGAATTTAAATAGACATCAATTAAAGAAAACAAAACTGAAAATAATTTTGATGAAATATTAAAAACTAAAAACTAAAATGAAATATACACGTATGTGCCAGTATTCTTGAAGAGATTGAACTATTTTAATGTTTCTACTGTTTGAAATTACGTTCGAAATTACGTTACGTCAGAAATTACTGAATATTATACGAAACAGTATAATTTAAAAAAATGTCTGGAACGTCTTTCGGTACGGATGCATCTTGTTCAATTTCTTACAGCTTGACTTGCTGTAAAATCGTGTGTCAAATAGCGTTTCGTCGTAAAAATGGACCCGTATCCTTCTGTCCGTCCGCCGGAAATAGGTAGTCGTATAAAAAGATAGTGGCTGGGGCCGTAAAAATGCAGCCCGACGATGTAATAGGATGTCGAAATACTGGACGGTTCCTCATCGTGTCATCTTTTTCCAGGGAATAACTCGGAGTCCGGTCGTGGGAAAGCCTTGTGAAAAAAATTTTCCGATTCCCTCGTTTTTACTTCGTGTGGTCACAGATCAAGTTCTATTCGACGCGTTGTTAATAATCTGGCGTATCGATCGACAGCGGCCGGCGATGGCTAAGGCTCAATTTCGGACTCCATAAATTATTCATTGTTCCCGGTACACGATGTGCGTGTAAGTAATATGTATGCGGAATACAATACGGAGAGATAATTGGTACGCCATTGAGTGTGCATCCTTCGATACATCGATTAAAATCGTAAATCTGTTACTCTGGATCGTGACGAACTTTCAATTCCCGTGATGACGAAAATTCCGTCGATCGGGAGGAAGAATGGTGTATCCAATTACAGGAGTTTTGTAAATCACCACATATAAATTGACCGGTGTCATAAAATGATAACTAGATTGCGAATTCTATGCATTTATAATAGAAATGAGTGGAAGTAGTAAACAGTAAAAAATTGTTCTATTGTATTAGGTTGGCAACTAAGTTCGCGATCTCCACATTTTCTCAAACAAAGTCATTTATATATATTTTTTAAGCACGAGTATTTTATATCAAATTAATCGCAAAATTCAGAGCTTTCCAATGATATACAGTTCAAAAGGAATGGTCACTAAACGAGGTTATAATGGTACAATAAAAGAATTACGAAACAGAAGGTCGCGAATTTAGTTGCCAAATATAATAGTTTAGTACTCATAAACCAATTGACTAATTTCGATAAAGTTTTCGGCATGTATATCATTTATATGAATCTACAGAACACATTTCTCAAACTTTCGTTACCCGTGAACAGCAACTTTTACTATTTTTTTCGTGATATTGAACACGTTTTCCAAAATTTTCATTAGCTGTCATCTAGCAAACTTGTCCACTTAGCTTGGCAGAAAACCTGAAGTTGTTTGATCAATTTACAAAAAAGTTCTGGTGTGCCACCAATTATGAGACAGCCTGTACGTCGAATTTTGGTATTGAATGGTGTCGACATAGAACAAGATGATTGCAATCTGAAGCAAGAAATAAATCCACGGTTGCTCAACAAGTTTCCGCAGTTCTTCAGTCAAATCGAAGCCTAAATCGAATTTCACGGATGAAACTCCGTCAGTAAAAGTTTATAGGCAGCTCGGTGTCTTGGGAGCGGAACAAGGGCTGAGAAATGATCAACAAAAACCGCTGTAGGGTGGAAAAAAGAAGAGACGCGCAGTTTTAATATCCTGAAGTAGTAATAAGAATGAACGACGTGTCTAGCGCAAGCAGGCCGTAACCACGTATTATTCATCCGCACAGCACACGGTACGCGGGGTTAGATGCATTGAGCTATTCCATGGGCCGTGCCATACGTTCCCGGGGAACGGATTTAAGGTTTCCTTCGCAAGGAAGATGGCGCTCTCGGATGCTTCTATCGATGAGAGAAGGCAACGGCGTGCCGGAATGAAGGGAACAAAGAAAGAACGCGTTCCTCGTTTCACCGGTCTGGAGTAGCAATAAGAAAGGTAGAAGCGGATGAGACCGCGGTGGTAAAAGCAGCCTGGTGAAAGCAGAGCCCCAGCAGAGCTCGTCCACGTATAACGAAACGACAACGGTTCTCGATTATCCCTGGGAGAAACGGCGGCCCCTTCCATATGCGCGAGACGTACGACTTTTCGGAGACGTGACCCCACCCATTCGGATGAGGCCTCTTTTTTTGGCAACGGAAGAGGCTGGCTGGCTTTATTGAGGTCGCGGGGAACGAAGTACCAGACGACCAGACGGGCCAAAAAGACACCGGCCGGCGAAAATGAAAGAGAAACGAACGGAAGTGTCGCACGCTCGACAAACAGATCAATCGACCGACTCTCCTCCCAGCCGGCTAAATCTGCTTTTTTCCTTTGGACCCCTCGCAGCCTTTCTTCTTCTGTTTCTTCGCTTTCGTTTTGCGACGGCCTTCGCCGGGAAATGGCACCGATCGACTCAACCCAAATCTATTAGGAATTTGCACCGGGCAAATCAATTCGTGTTCGGCCCGAAAAGTTGGAAAATAGTCGATTTCAAAATTTTCCGTAAGTCGTACAATTTTTGCTGTTCGACGCAGTTCTGTTTTTCGACAGAAAATGAAAATCATTTTGATTTTTTAAACGTTGAAATGCATTTTTGATTTCATAATGTTATAGCTGACGTTAAGACGGATTCGACGACCTATTGTATTATAATCTTGAGCTCATAAATAACGCTAAAATAGATTTTCGCATCCCAAATGGAATATTTCCAAAATTCTCTTAGGGATGCTATCTGTGACATACTGCACACAAAGGGGCTATTGAATTTATTATTTACAGAATTTTTATATATTCAATTAAATTTTTTAATCTTTTCATACCCACTGCCATGAAAATCAATAAAATTTCAGAAATACTCACGCCATCAAAGTTTTTTCTTTATATGTTGCACTGAAAACATGCAGGGGTTATGATTGCACTCCAGTACAGGGTTAATATAAAAATATATGTACGCAGGGTGAAGGTTAAAGTAGATTTTTCTACGTAGGGGAGCATTTAAATGGGAATCGTATGAACTATAAATACTTCAGTTTCTGTGAATTTCTGAATATCCTAGGGGGTAGCAATGAGAAAGTATATTTCACAACTGCAACACGAATAACAAAGATTGATCGAAACGCAACGAACTGCTTTGATGGGTCGACGTCAAGTTGTTTCTGTTGGTTGTTTCCTAAATAAATGGAATTGTTGGGAATCATAGTGGTCGGTCCACACATAAATTCAATTCCGGCGCCAGGGCCGTAAAACGAGAAAAAGATTTCGCGGAAATCATAGGAAGAGATTTTTCCGCAAGAGATTGGTTGGATTCACCGATGCGACAAGTAATATTTCAGACGTTCCTGCAATAGCCGGCGCGCGAAAGTAGCATAAGTCGGTCATCGTCAGACCTCGGCTAAAGCGGAGGATCATTCGGTTGAATCGGACTGTTTTGGGAGGGAGCAGCTGGCCCAGCTGAAAGAAATAGTCGGTGGAAACGGAGGGGAACAAGAGATTTAGAGAAAAACGAACCGTGGAGGGATTGACAAACAGATCAATCGCCTAAGGTTTTACGTATGCGATCCTCTTACCTAGCAATTTGTTCCGCTGGCTTCAGGAGGACGACGTCTACATTTGAATGTGATACTAAGCGATTGCACGTACCATGGCATTTATCACCAGCGAAATCTGTCGTTCCTGCGAACGCCGTAATTTCGAGAGAAAGAGTGGATCAAACGGAAATACTATGATCATGGTAGCCAATAAAAAGTGTATTGTAATCATATGTTATCATTAGACTGCGGATGTTTATGCATTTTCCAATTTTTGTCGATAAACTTTAAGAAAATGTGATGAAATAGAATCATATTTTTAGTGGAAACAGCCTTTGTAGATCCAAAATAAATAAAAATTGTACACAATTCTGTCGAATTTTATATTCTAGCTTTTTTTGAACATTTTCATAAACCATATATGTCGTTCGGAAAATAATTTCGTTTTTCGTGTAGAGATGGCATTGCTTCCATTTGTCCGTCCCTCATTTCACGAACTGAATCTCTCCCTCGTCGCCAAATTGACACAATAGTAAACGATCGATGAAATAACAAGATAAACAGTTATTTTTCAATGTTTTTTTATCACCGCAAAGGTGAAAATGCAGTGCCCGAAAGAAAAAGTTGTGTTCTGTTTACGGAGGGGATGTACCATCGGATTACCATTTCATTCGCTTTTTTCAACATTTTTTATGCGGTGCAAATTTCATTTCAAATAAATTCGAAAAAAGTCATATCACTTAATTTTTTGCTAATAAAAAGCAGAAATTCTACGAGCATCCCCTACGAGCATGGGATCTTTAAGTTACTTGAAAAATCGCAAAAGATCATAGAACAAAATGTTATAAAACTTATTCTAAATAGTAAAAAATTCGCTTTCATTTTCCCTTGAGAAAACGAAGTGACTTTCCGAATGTGTGTGTGTGTGTGTGATCTAATATTTCATTTATCAAAGACAAGTCGTAAAGAACTTTTCTGTGGGAAGACATTATTGAATTATAAAAATCCTGATGGGAGTTACATTTCAATAAAACATACCACTTCGCAGGAAAAAGTTTCGTCGAACATTTTAAAGGCTCAATAATTTCAAAGACATTCTGGAGCTATCAGATTCACACAGCTTCTTCCCGAAGAAGCGGGAGATATATTCCTCTGGCAATAGGCAAGCTTTCGACAAGCTGCCGCATAAATGCCCCCACTCTAAAAGGCTGTCACATTGTGACATCTGTCAGATTTCATTTCCAGACTCCTCCTGCGAGCCTAAGAGCGAGAATCTCGACAAAGAAGTAGAGGACTGTAAAAAAACCGTTCGAGACATCCATGTGTAACATTTTAAGCGAAATACGTTTATTTACTGGCCTCCTCTGTACCGATATTGCGCCGATATCACGAGTATTTGTAGTTTGAAATTACGTAAGCTTGATCAAATATTACTAACCGAGTCGGTTAATATTTACCGCGCCACAATATCAACAGAAAATAGTCAATTACATGTATTTATCTCGGTTATTGGCGCAACATGAAATTTTCATAAAAATCGTGTTCCCTTTAGAGATACGACTATTGATATTGTTATAAAAATAAAAATTGTCTACATCGATTGCATGGAACTGGTACCAAGCAGAAGTTTCTTTCCTTTTTTTTAATAACTTCGAAAAGCAGAAAACAATACGATAGTCACATCTCTAGTTCCCTTTCGAATTCTTTAATGAAAGTTACAATTTGGAGGATTTGCTTGAGTCTATAAATAACATTGAAATTGTAAATGCGATTCCTCGTTTGGGCCAACAACTAACTTCCGAATTTTCGATATTTGCAAATGTTCTGTATCGTTAAACGAACAGTAAAATTTGTTTACAAGGACACGCTACGGTTACCCTCAAAATGTTTGCCCATTAATAATGTATGGGGAAGACCAGAACGGAGCGTAAACTTCGTATATTTAAAATGAAACACAACGTTTTGCAAGGTATCTGAGGCCAGAAATATTTTCATGCACGAACCATGACATCGAATTGCGTTCGAACGTGTCAAACGCAAAAAAAAAATTAAAAACTGGAAACAGGATTGATAGCAAAAGTTTCCGCGGCCCACACACCGACACGGGTGCACATTAAAATTGATCGTTTTTTTATTTCACATCTGTACCATCACTTCGTCGAACACGTTTCTTCGATAAATGTTCGAACAGCGTCGAAAAAAATGCAAATTACACCTGGCTCTCTTTCTGCCCGATATTTTTTTACACGATTTTTTTAACACGTTTTACTCAGAGTTACACAACTTTTTTTCAACGCATCCCATTCACGGTTTGGCGATTTTTTCACGCGGAAAAAGGTGATTTCGCTCCAGCAGGAAGAAACGAATACGCTGCACTGTAATAAAAAGACGAAGGTTAACAAATTTTCGAGTTTTAGGAAGATGTTGCTTCTTTTCATTCCCTTTACCACATTAATGCTTACGTATTTTTATATTTTACAGTAGCATTTTGCATTATGAGAATTATGATTTAGCCCAAATTAATTTCAACTATTGTGAACCATTCACATGAAAATTAATAAAAGCTTTTTATCGAACTTATCAATATCTGATAATTTATTTTGTGTTTTTCACACTAAATTTCCAAAATTTTTGTTGTCGAAATAAAAACATCGTTGATGCTAACATAGTATTAATTTCAATACCGATTCTGAAACGACTGAAATTGCAAAAGGTATTTTGCACGCACGTTCATATAGTGACACTGCTAACAGCCTCTGCTTTCATTTCCTCTCAGTTAATTTGTTCGTTTTTTAAACGAACGAACGTTCGGAATTAAATAAATGTGAATGTTTTTATCGAAGAACGAAACAGAGGTATTTCAATTCGAGGTATTTCGATCCATTTTATATGTTTATTCGTTCTAAAAGTCGTACAACACTGTGATATTTTGGATTCATATTTATTTTGAAATTGAGACTAATATTCTATTAAATTATTAAATTTGAAAAACATCCGAAACACTACCCCGAAAAGTATCCGATTTCGGGCAGAAAAACCCATCAACATAGCCTCGTTGAATAATATCCATCTATCACAGTGTCGATAAAAGAGATTTTTCCCAATAGAAGTTCCAATCCGGCGCACAGTGGAACAACGATTTTGCAAAAAATAGAGTAAACGAAAGCATAAAATCTATTTCCCCCGGCCAGCGACCGGCGAGCGAAGGAGAAAGATTGAGGAGAGAGGGAAAGCAGCAATGTAATTAAGCGCTTTCGGACACGAACAATTAGGTGGAAAAAGAACGAGCACGATCCGGTGCGCGGAGCCGAAAGGATGGGCTCGGGCATAAAAAAGCACGCGAAAAGTCGACGGAAAAAAGACTTCCGGGGATGCAGAAGGCATTATATAAATTCAGAGCGACTGGGCGCCGTGGGATGGACGCGTCCCATTCCTAATGGACCCAACCATTATGACAATTGCATCCGGCGGATATATATATATATAAAACTAAACAAAAAACACCGGAAGCAAGACACGGTCGCGGCAACGATATGCTTCCATTTTTTGGAGCGCGAAGAAACGGGTCGGGGCGAGGATAACAGCAGATATCCGGCCAACTAAAATGTCCCCGCTTAAAAGCTGCAATTGAACTCCGACGATCCGCGGTTGTATGCGGGCATGCAATTAAAACATACAGAATTGCAGCCCGATCGAAAACACCGAAACCCGGCCGAGGTCGATGTCGTATATCAATATTGCGATTTCCAAGTGTCATGAGAAATAGAAAAAACGCCCCGGGAACAAATAAATAAAAACAACCGAGAAACTACGAAAGGGTAGAAAGGGTAAAGAGAAAAAGAAAATTACTTTTTCATGTAGTATCGCGCGGTTCTTCCCTCGTTCAAATTGATTTATACATCGGGTCGTTGGCATTTGCATGCCCTTGGTAGGTTGGTGGTTCGGCAAAAAATACAGAGAGAGATCCCGATTCGTAAATATCGCGTTGCCGACTGGAAAAATATTTGTTTTGCCGTTCCAGCGACGTACCCCTTCGACCGCGGCGCGGCGTGTCGTTCCACCTTCCTCGAGGACTCCTCTTAAATTTACTCACAGTTATGCCGGATCGTTCGCTGGCGAACGCAACAGTTCCAGGTACCGGCGATAAAGCTGTGATTCACGTTTCGTGCCTGGTCTCGCCCCTTTCGTTCACCCCTTTTCTTCTCTTTCTCTCTCTTTCTTCATTTCTCTCTCCCTCTCTCCCCCTCTTCCCTCAATCATCCTAGCGCACTTTGCCTATCGATGGGCGTCGAACTACGCCCCCGCATTCGCTCCATAACTTTCCCGTAATGTCTGCATGCTCGCGCGAGGCACCCGCCCGATTAAATCGCATACTGATATCGGCAGACCAGGAAATTTACAGCGAATACGCTGCGACGTCGCTCCCCGTGTCCCGCGAATTTTAATTGGATGTCTCTGCCGCGCCGCGCCACCTACGGACGTCTCCATCTGAGAATTACAATGCCTTGTTGCTGTTCCGTTCTGATTTCGAGATGTTTTTCGAATGCAGATTACGGCTTTTGACATTACAGCGAGGTCTTGTTCATCCGAACGTATTGGTGGATAAAGCAGTCAAGTAACCGATGAATTCTGACAATAATGATTCACAACAGCCGATATGGCTTACACTTCACCTGAAGGAACTAAAAATTTTTAACTTTGTTTTCATATAATCCTATAGATTTTGACAAGAAAATGCCGAACATTCAAGTTTTAATCTTAGGGACCCACTGGTTCAAAAGTTCAGCGATTATAGAAAAGTTACACTCCCGCTACAAGTGCAGATGTATTGTAAAATTTATAATCTATATTTTGTGTAGGCTGGTATAGTAAAATTTTAAATTTATAGTTCGTGTGGACTCTAATTAATTTGGTTTCGTTTCTGTTTTATTTTACCTCGTTCCTGTTTTTCCAAACGTTGACGGTTCGTATAAATTCTCGTTGGTACTAATACATGTGCTTTCCTCTATTTTCAGAGTGTGACTGGTTGTACGAAGACACCGAGTGCCACGACGGATGTGTGCTAGCCAGTCCCGGACATCCTGGCCTATATCCTCCCAACAGCCGATGTCTGTACTTAATTACTTCCAGCCCGCGAATGTCCATCGCAATTAACTTCACCGGCGTGCTTCTCCCTGCCAAGTAAGTAATCCATGCGACAAATACATTTCCGAGTTGAAATTATCTGATTAAATTCTTCTTTCTCGGACTATGAATTTGCATTATCCAGTATCATCACAATTCGTTATTTTCAACTGTGTCCAACAATGCTCGGATAATTTGCGAACACATACTATTATAATGAATAAAAATATATTAATATAACTATATACATATTAATAAATATTAATTAATAAATAAATTTAATAATAAATTAATTATTAAATAATAAATAAATTAATTATAAATATATAATATTAATATAAATATATATATTCCAGTTAGTTTTATAGTAAATAATATAATAATTTTATAATAATAGCTTGCCAGTTTTAGCCATTTCTTTACAACTTTTCTCAAAGTTTAAAAAGCCTTTATTTGATGTTTTACATTGATATTGACACAAATTTTAAAAACCTTTTACCTGATGTTTTGCATTGAATATTAAGACAAATTAATTTTATCCTGAATTATAGAATGTTATCTTCTGAAACGAATATTTTAGATTTTGAAGATTCGAAGTGTTATAGAAAAAGAATTTTCTCAGAATCTTAAACGTGAAAAAATGACTTTTGGTCGGTTTTTCGTGGTTTCCACTGCATTACGCGGCGTGTACTATCGAAGCAGTCCATACAGTGCTCGCAGAAGTGTGAAAACGCCGGTGGGTGGCGCAGCTAAAGATACGCGTCTCGTTCATGATAATTTCCATAAATAGCGTTTCCAGTCGGCGACAGAGATTTCTGGCGCCCGACACATCCGCAAATATTTAAATAACGCTTCCGTCTCTCGGGGGATGAAAGTATCCTCGCGTCTTCGCCGAGCTCGTTTCGTGGTCGGGACCCACGACTAAGAGTCTGCCTTCCGCGAGGGGGTAAATTGTACATTTTAATGTCACGACGCCGCGCCGAGCGGGAAAACCAATTTCGCCGGATGCATCGCCGGTCTGCGGTAGAAGTTCTTCTCGCGGCGCCGAAAGTGTTTCTCGCGAGATTCCGCTACACACAGAAATGTCACGAGCCAATACGTTTTCGTTCGTTCCGAGCCACGGAAATCCTTTGTGCGAGCCTGGAAAATGCGTGCTACGATGCAGCACTATATACGCATACGCATACTCGATACTCGAATCGTGTTGCTCTTCGAAGAAATATATACGCTCCTCTTACATTAGATGAAATTTCTACATGTAAAATTGTGAATAAGTAATTTATTTTGAAATTTATTATAAGGGATTGTTTTAACCCTTCCACTCCGAATTATTTTTCAATTTTGTTGTCAACAACTCCTTACTATTTGAAGTGTTTCATTTGAAATTTACTTCAATGAACTGTTCCTTGACTCCTCCTTATTTTAAACAATTTTGTTTACTAATTATATTAAATATAACTCTCTCAGACTTTGTTGTAATTTATATTTGTGGAACTTATATTTGTTTTTAACTAAAAAATACGATTTAAATTAATAAAGGAAGAACCAAACACATACCGAGTCATACACGGCAGAGGAGTGCAAAGGGTTAAAGTTTGGGATAGCACTCGGCATGATATGTAAAAAAGATTTTCCAAAAATTATAATTTACAAGGTTACATGCAAAAATAAAAACGGCATTTTTTAAACTTTTTTATTTGGGCCCTTAAAAAAAATTTAATATATATGTTTTGTTGAAAATTGCTGAAACATGCTGAAAATTTCATCGAAATCGATTAATATACGCACGAGCTACAAGCGGTAAAAAATTGTGAAAATCGTAGTTTTACACGACTTTTGATCAGTTTCTGCTAAAAATCCACAGAATCGTACATCTTTCGATGCGTGTCGTTTTTTCCTGCGTCATCCGATTTCGATGAAATTTGATGAGATTTGAGTGTGTAACTACTATAGATCTACAAAACATATTTTTTAAATTTTCATTA
Organism: Lasioglossum marginatum; assembly: GCA_028455795.1. Lineage (NCBI taxonomy): Eukaryota > Metazoa > Arthropoda > Insecta > Hymenoptera > Halictidae > Lasioglossum > Lasioglossum marginatum. Next base: position 4,538,255 of record CM052259.1, on the reverse strand, counting down.
AGGGCCCAAATAAGGAAGTTTTAAAAAATGCCTTTTTTATTTTTGCATGTAACCTTGTAAATTATAATTTTTGGAAAATCGTTTTTGCATATCATTTCGTAAACCAACGCTCCTAATTGATTATAAAAAATCAGGTCTTTTGGTACAATTATAAAAAAGTTATTCTATTTTAAAGGGCGTACGAATACTTTTTACACTCACTGTAGAAATCTCGTCGACTGTATTTTGCAGCAGCAACTTATTTGCAACTCCTCGAGAGTTTTTCTTCTCTGACCCGTCGTTAGAGGGAACTTCGAAACTCGGCTCCTGCTGATTTTACGCGCGAGTTCCGGAACTAATTTGAAAGTCGAAAGGCGCAACTGCTTTCGCAGATATATTGTTAATGCGATCCTGTTTCGATTGTCCGTGCCGTACTCACCGGCGCGGCGCGGTGGGCACATATCGCATAGAACTTGCCGCATAGCTCTCGCTTGATCTGTACGACGAAACTAGATAAACCAAATTCCAGTACTCTGGAAGTCAATTGACACGATCCAACGGATTCCCCACAGTGTTTCCGAAAGGTATTCTAACTCGCCGAAATTTGACACCAAGAATCCAGTATACTTTGGTTACCTGTCCCTACGGTGGAACTTATCAAACTCAATATTAGCAATGGAAACTGTCGAGCGGATTAGTTTTAGAGACGTCGTTTAATCCCTCGCATATACAGTGATTCGGATTAATATTCGGACGCTCTAAAAAAGGCGACAACTTTTTAAATATTGTACTATACGATTTGAACGTTTTTGGGAAGCTAGAACAATTAGTTTACTACAGGATGCGAAAAGAAATTTTTTCAAAAATTGCATTTGATCGGAATTGTAGGAAAAATACTAAGTTGCATTTTACAATTTTTTTATGTGGGCGTATATTGAAAATTTAAAAAATACGTTTTGTAGATCTGTGTGAACTAAACATATTCTAAAAATTTCGTCAAAATCGGTCGACATTGCAATGAGCTACAAACGTTTAAAGATGGTAAAAATTGCAGATTTTCACGATTTTTGGCTTCTAACTGCAATAAATCTAAAGATTCTTACATCTTTCAATGCCTGTCGTTTTTTCCCGCATCAACCGATTTCGATGAAACTTTCACAGTGCATATATATAATCGACACAGATCTACGAAACGTGTTTTTAAAATATTCAATATAGGCCCACACATAAAAAGGTTGTAAAATGCACTTTTAGTATTTTATCTACAATTCCGATCAATTGCAATCTTTGAAAAAATTTCTTTTCACATCCTGTAGTAAACTAATTGCTCTAACCTCCCAAAAAAGTTCAAATCGTATGGTACAATATTTAAAAAGTTATCGTTTTTTTAGAGCCTCCGAATATTAATTCGAGTCACTGTAGTTGCAATCTGGGACTGTTACATAAAATACAGGCAGTATTCAATGGAACGTTTAACCAACAATGAGCGAATAAAGATGAAAATACTTTCATAAAGATGAACCACTTGCCTTCAAATAACGTCTCCTGAGTAGACTACAGATTTTATGCATTTATGGGAAAAAAGAGCAGATGCAATTCAAGACAATGGTAAGGTTCAAATGATTTAACCTTCGCAAGGTAATGTGGGGTCTCAGAGACCCAGTTTCAGATTTTTGAAAAGAATTTTTATATGAATAACATTAAATCTGTTTGTTTACTTCTAATCCTATGTTATTCTTTATCCCAAATTTATTAAAAACGAGGCTATTTATAAAATTCATTTGTCGGGGTCTAAAAGACCCCACCTTACTATTTATGTGTTATTAGACCTTATCTTGCGAGGGTTAAGAATGCCAATCTATTTTCAGCTTATTAAAATGATTAAAGTAAGAATGAAATGTCTTTCTGACTCCAGCCTTTTGCAATTGACCCAGACAATTTTTATTTTGCATAGAGATCCGCAGAGAGAGAGAGAGAGAGAGTCTACTCATGAGTTTCGAGCAGCAATCTTGATTATTTTTAACATTCCACCATAAACTAACTAATATATGTAATAGCAATCTGATCATTCTACATTGCGTTTCGAGCGTCAGACAAAATGAAAGGAGTAATATCATATGCATTGTCCTGAAACCCTGGAATTAAATTGTGAGACAAGGGGTTAAAGGTTGTTTGAATATTAATAGTAGTCAGAGAGCGTATCGAGAATTTTGCGAGTGGGTGTACGGCTCGACAACGAGCACGGGAAGACGCGGCCATCAATTACGGTAGATAACAGTTTCTAGAACCAATCCCCATTAATTTCGGCGGATTCGCTGACGCTAGAACTAATACATGATCCCATGTATTGTCGATCTGGGTTAAGAAGCGGCGCTTACGTCGTTAATGAGCAGAGACTTGATACTCCAACACGACGGAGTAAGTAGGTCGTGATTTGATAGACTGCCGCTGACTTTTCACAGTCTGCGCGAAGATTTTGCGACTCCGTCGAGATTCCCGTGCATACGCCCGGCTCGGATAAAGGAGCTAAAGTTACTCGCCCAGTAAATTGTCGAAGTTCGAAAACAAGCGGTAACGAGAACCGAGAAACGACGACGCTTTATATCTATTCGGTGCGCTACGAAATACGAAACTAATTAGAGCACGCACCTTTCGAGAGCAGGGAAGCGGGGCGACGAAGAAAGACAGAGAGAGAGAGAGAGAGAGGGAGAGAGGGAGAGAGAATAAAGGAGCAAGGCCAAAGCAGCGAATAAGGTGCACGGGTGCATACCGAATAGAACATATATGTATGCATATTTCTGCGTTGCTATGCAAGTAACTAGCGCGTTAGTGGACCGAACCAAGCAGCTGGCTCTCCGGTAGTTATAGACCGTTATAATCCAAGTGGCTCGAATTCTCCTGCAAAGTTATATATTAATCGTTTTACACTTCGATCTTTCGCGGTAGTTCACTCGATATACGATTAATTCCTGGGAATTGGTGTTTGCAAGATTCCCAGATTGTTTGAGGAAACTTTGGCGGAAGAAAGCTCGATCGAGGAGTTTGTTTTCGATAGAAATACTGCAATCTTTCTGCAAAAGAATTTCGGTTTGATTCATGACGATAGTCTCGATTGCTTAGCTCATATCGTGTTTCACTTCGTGTAAATATAAGGTTACCTAAAAGTCACTAGATCATTTTAGAATGGAATGGATACCGTAAATTTCGCGTACTCCCCTGCACTATATCGAGCCAGATTCGTGATAAAAGTTTCGAAAAGAGTAATGTAGAAGGTCGTAGATTCTACACAATATTCGATTATCGACTTTGAAATTTTCGATTCGATTCTTGACATATAAGCTATCATTTGGCGCAAAATATACAACTAAATAAAGATAAAGTTTTCGATTTACACAGGATCGAGTAATCGTGGTTCTACAATGTCAGGGGTTTGAATACTGTGCGACCAAGATTAGCGGTTCCACAGATGGCAGCGGTGACTGTGTAGAGGATATTCAGCTCCAACCCAGCTAAATGTGAACACGACAAAAAAGATACATTCGGTATTCCTCGGAGAAACCGCGTAATCCGTGCACAGTGAGCCGAAAGCGAGCAGAAGGTATAGAGTGGAAGGAATAATCACGATACAAGCGGGCGATGTAAGCGCAGCGGCGGCTTCACAGCGCGCAACGACTAGGTTTTTACGACACCGACTGCTCGAAAGCACTTCCATACGAGAAGCAGACGTCAAAAGTACACGGCGAGCACTTCCCTTCCCCTTTGAAACGCGAATATACGCGTTCGTTCTCGTCCATTCCGCGCGCCCTTTTGCTTTCGTCGGCTCGCGCGACGCTCCATTCTTCGCCGCGACGGACAAAGCTATTGAAACCGGCGCGCGGCGCGGTGGATCAACGCGCGGGCGGGCGCGCGCGGTGGCGGCGGCTGCTGCTGCTGCTGCTGTAATCTGTCGAAGACTTCTCACGGAAATTTTGAATCCGATGAAGTGGCACGCCACCGTACTTCCCGGCTCAAAAGGATCTCTCCTCTCGACCCTGTCGAATGGCCCGCCTACAGTCCCATTGATCCCTTAAGCTCGTTTGCCTCGCGATCTCCGTTGTGATCCTTAATTACAGAGGACGCCAACCTGCCGGATAAAGAACCGATGGAAAAGTGCCTGTGATTCGCGCGTCCTTACCCTCTACGGCTTGTCTCCTTTCTCTTTTATCTCTCTCCTTTTCCTATCTTCTACCGCTTGCCTCGTTTTACTCCGATGAACCCTGCAGCTCGCGTTACTCGCTTAACGAGTATAAGGAGATTAATAATAATGCGTTATTACATTATTATTCTGGCGGAATCCAACGGGATAAGTGGATGGAGAAAAATTAAACTTTCACCGAGCGATGGCTTCTTCGACGGACACTTTCCATTTTTTTATAATTCGAAAATGGTGGATTTTTGAGAAATAGAAATTCCATGAAAATGGATTCGGTAATTATACAGAAGAGGGTACACCTCACCGATTTTGATCAAACTCAAATATGTTGTAGAACTCGTAATACTAAGCAACTTTTTCTTGTACGTTTTACGCCGCGCGGTCTTTGTTTTCGAGATACAGTAAACGCCCCTTTACTGCCCAACAGTCGTGTTTTGCACGGATAGTGATCGTACCCAGATACTATTTTTGATTTATGACTGCGTCTACCGCCGAGCGAGACTTCAATAGAGAGCCGAACATAGAGGACAGAATGGGCGTTGGCAGGCAGTGGAGTGGGTAGGCACTGAACAGTGAACGTGCCCACAAACCCGGACAGTAAAGGGGCGTTTACTGTACTTACAGAAATAGTTTTCCTGCATTTTCGTTTGGTTCGAGTTAGATCTGGGTTAGGTTTCGGTTTATTTTCGCCGTACCATGGGTAGAATCCTTTTACATGTCTCACGTTTCAGTTTGTAAACACGGAGAGGCAAAAAAATACAACTTACAATTACCTGATGTACCTCAAATGGCAAACCTCTGTTCTGTCCATTTAGCAAGAAGTATACGTTACACAATGGAGGGTGTAATATAATCGTAAGTTGTATTTTTTTTTGTCTCTCCGTGTTTACAAACTGAAACGCGAAACATCTAAAGGCATTGTGCCATGATACGACGAAAATAAACCCAGACCTAACTCAAGCCAAACGAAAGAGCACGGAAACTATTTTTTTATAAATAACTCGAAAACGAAGAACGAACGTCGGCAACATATATGTATAGTAAAAAGTTGTTGAGAATGATGACCTTGACAATATACTTCTTAATCAATGTACAATTTTCTGTGTAATTACCAAATGGCGTAAGGATACACCCAAATTTTTGTGTTTTACCTATTCATTTCTGCCATGATAAATTGTTACGTTAACCTTCACTCTGCATACATATAATTTAATAATTTCAATTTTTTTAATCGTGTATGAAATATATCATAGATAGCATTCCTAAGAGAACTTTGGAAACTTTCCATTAGGCAACTTTTCAAGTATGTAGGTTTTTTTTATTAGTCTGGGTTGTGGTTACACTCCTATATACAGAGTAAAAGCTTTAATAGTATCACACAAATTCCATTTCTATAAAGCGTCAACATTTTGGGAATTCTAATGCGAAACTTCCTTTGCTAGACTTATTAATAAGCACTTTTCACGTACACTTTACACAAGTAAAGTAACGATCTACAGTGACTCGAATTAATATTCGGACGCTCTAAAAAAATATTGTACTATACGATTTGAACTTTTTGAGGAAGCTGGAGCAATTAGTTTACTATAGGATGTGAAAAGAAATTTTTTCAAAAATTGCAATTGATCGGAATTGTAGAAAAAATACTAAAAGTTGCATATTACAACTTTTTTATGTGTGTGTGCCTATACTGAAAATTTCAAAAATTCGTTTCGTAAATCTGTGTCAATTATATGCACTGTGACAGTTTCATCGAAATCGGTTGATGCGGGAAAAAACGACAGCCATTGAAAAAATGTAAGATTTAGATTTATTGCAGTTAGATTCTTAGATTTATTGCAGTTAGAAGCCGAAAATCGTGAAAATCTGCAATTTTTACCATCGTTAAACGTTTGTGGCTCATTGCAATGTCGACCGATTTTGACGAAATTTTCAGAATATGTTTAATTCACATAGATCTACAAAACGTATTTTTTAAATTTTCAATATCATATAAACACATAAAAATGTTGCAAAATGCAACTTTTAGTTTTTTTTCTACAATTCCGATCAATTGCAATTTTTGAAAAAATTTCTTTTCACATCCTGTAGTAAACTAATTGCTCTAGCTTCCCAAAAATCTTCAAATCGTATAGTACTAATTATTAATAAAGTTATTAATAAAGTAACGGTATTAATAAAGTTATCGTCTTTTTTAGAGCGTCCGAATATTAATTCGAGTCACTGTACTTATTGGAAACTGTCTCGAAAACGAACTAATTACGAGACCAGTGATGCAAAATCTAGTTATCAACAGTATCCATATATTTTCCAAAAAAAAACGACACCAAAATTCGCCAGACAGCGCGTCGTTGCCGAATATAATTTATTCTCGTTTGAAACTGCTGTCGTTGTGTCCGCTCTTTTTGATCTGCCTCGCACTCGTTTTACGCGTTTCAAACAATATTGGCCGAGAACGAGCTGCGGACCGGCGGCATCCAAGTTATTATAAAAAGTTTAAGACAATCGTTTCCGGGGACAGATTGAAACTTCCGTTCGGCGGTTCCGCGGAATTTTCGCCGGCCCCGCAAACGACGAAACAATTACAATCGTTATAACTCCCGTTGTTATTATTTTCATCCGACGACGAGACCGCTCGGTGGGTGTGCTTGCAAGTTGGAAATGTATGCGCCAAGTCGTTCGGAATTCCCGCCACGTCAGCCGGCGGAAAAATAAGAGCCTTCGGGAGTTTTTTTTTGACACTTCACGCATCGTTATCCACTGTTTTTCGAAATCAAACAGACTTGAATGTTCCGCGAGTTCCCCTTAATTTATGGGTTTGTGTTCTCGGTCGAATTAACACTAAACTGCCAGTCAAATGACCGGTCTTACATTTTGAATTTTATAATTATTGAAATTATGACGTTGCTTACATGGAAAATGATTCGATAAATTTCTTTAGCCAAGCACATATTGCAATAAAAATTGCACGAAACCTAAATAAACAGAACCTTGTCATTTTTATCAGGTAAAACATTTTAATCGCTTTCAGTGGTCGATAGTTTTAGTGTTAAATGAAATTTTCATCAAATACAGGGTGTCTCAAAATTCCTTCAACACCCGGAAAAAAATGGAAGGTTCCTGAGATCATTTGAAGCAACACTTTCCTTTGCAAAAATGGCGTCCGCGACTTTGTTAAGGAGTTATTAACGAAAAACACGGACCAATCAGAGCGCGACCTAGACGCATGTTGGCCCGGCGCGCCAACTGTCAACTGGCCGACTGTGCCAACACGCGTCTAGGTCGCGCTCTAATTGGTCAGTGTTTTTCGTTAATAACTCCTTAACAAAGGCGGGGATGCCATGCAAAGGAAAATGTCGCTTCAAATGATCTCAGGAACCTCCCATTTTTCCGGATGTTGAAGGAATTTTGAGACACCCTGTAGAAAGGACGCAGCCATAGTGTGTACTATTCATACAATTCAAATCAGCAATATTATTTTTCGTTATGAAAACTCTTCTACGGGATATACTTTAAATAATTGACAACCTTGCTTTACGCCAAAATACATATACATTGCAATTAGTGTCAATCGAATCACAAACTTTGAAAGTGTAGCATACTCTCGCGAAACTGTTCTCTGGAACCCGAGTTTGTTTTCGGATACCCAATCTAGCGAAAGCTTTCCTCTTTGGTCGACTCCATTTTCAAAATCTGCGGAGCGTCACGAGAAAGTTAGGCGATATTGAGACACACCGACAATTGTTAAATTTCTCAGAGGGATTTTCTGCCGACACCAGTTCCGCAAGACTATGCCTTATCGTTTCCTTGTACTATATGACTTGTAAATGATTGATATCCGTCAAAACATTCGCGATTACATTGTATCATCCTATTATTTTTATTAATCTATCTTTCTGCAAAATAAAAAATTTCTACATCAAGCAATATTTAAATTAAAATATATCCTAAACTAATCTGTTTTCGGTTAACACATTTCTATCGAGAATAAAAAGCTGCATCGATTGGTGCATTAAAAAAGTGTACCTTCAAAAGTCCTTGACGCGGCCACCTAAACAGGAACTAATGACATCAGTATATGGAAATATCTGGTACCCTAATTCGTGATTCATCCACTAAGTTTTATCATGAATGTTTCTAAACCTAACCACAGAATATCACCACTCAAAAGTTTATATATTTTTGCTTTGTTCTTCTAAAAAAGTAATTACGAAAACGCTTCTTGTGGCGCAACACTAATGGAATGTGAAACACGGTTTACAAATAGAAACCAATCGACGACAGTCATTAACCTAGTTTTATCTTCAGATACGTGTGTCGCTTAGCGTAGTCTCTCTTAGTCGCAGACGCGGTACGTGTCGCTGGATAATTAACATTGTTGGTTACAAATCGTTTTCAAGCAACCTGAAGTTAACAGACAATCCGAGAACTGCCAAAATTTATCAGTTTTTATGAATTTTTTTCAAAATGATGATATACGTTCTATGTTATAATTCTATAACGCAATTAAAGCATTCCAACAATATAAAAGGATAAACTTTCACTCAGGGGACCAACAATTTTCAACTTTTCTGGATGTAATATTATACAATTCGACGAAAAAATGATAAAACTTCAAATTCTAGTGCGAGGAATTCAATGTTTAACCCAGACCTAACGGATGCGCTCCCTACATCATACCCGCTCCTATGTGTGGAAACCAATATGGCAGCGTTCTAACCTGTCAAACGCGCTTGAAATCGAGCAACTTTACGCGTGTATAACTTTTAACCTTCTCTCTGTACACTGCTAATCTAATGTTTGGAGCAAAATTTGCTCCAAAATGAAAGAAAAAATTTGTCTGCATAAACATTTGTGAGATTTTATTGATTTTTAAAAGATAAGTATACAATACTTAAAAAATTTGGAACATATCACAGATAGCATTGCTAGAAAATTTTTGGAAATTTTCCATTCAACCTTTTATTTCCGTTCTTGTCAACCAGGAGTGCATCTGCACCCCATACACAGAGAGAAGGTTAAACGAATTAACTTCGCACACTGAAACTTGGATTCCTCACACTAGAATGTAAAGATTAACCATTTTTGGTCCCCTGAGTAAAAGTTCAATCATCCAAAATTTGAATAGCATTTTAGGATGCTAGGAACATACAATGAATGAAAGTATTTGAACGCACTTTAAAACAGTATAACTTTTTTACGATCAAACCAAACGACCTGACATTTTTTTAGCAATTAGAAGAATTGATTTGCCAAATGACATGCAAAAAAGATTTTGAAAAAATTGCAATTGCTGAGAATTACATGAGAAAGTAAAAGAGGCACTATTTATAACTTTTTTATTGGAATCCGTAATGAAAATTTAAAATATGCGTTTTGTAGATATATGTTAATTATACACATGCGGAAAATTTCATCGGAATCGATTGACGCAGAAAAAACCGACACGCATCAAAAGATGTTAGAATCTGTGGATTTTAAGCAGAAACTGACCAAAAGTCGCGGAAAACTATGATTTTCACCACATTTAACCATTTGTAGCTCTTGGGTATGTTAATCTAACATAGATCTACAAAACATATATTTTAAATTTTCATTAAGGGCCCACATAAAAAAGTTTTAGGAAATGCTTTGTTTATTTTTGCATGCAACCTTGTAAATTGTAATTTTTGAAAAATATTTTTTGCAGATCATTTAGTAAACCAATGTGTCTAATTGCTTACAAAACATCGGGTCGTTAGGTTATAAAAACTTAAAACTGTTTTAAAGTGCGTTCAAATACTTTCGTGGTTCACAGTATATAAATAATGAAAGGGAGGGGCGAGTCTTAGCGAAATCTATAGAAACATTGGGTCGGAACGATTCTCTATATTTTCTTTATTACGAGAGCTTAGATCAAGAGACTAAGGTGGTGGCTGGTGGCCGAAGCTCTTTTGGATGGAACACCCGGACGCCTCTGAACCGTGGCAGGACAATACGTTCCACGTGTTGTAGCTATTTGAATTCCCTTTTTCCCCCCTTGGGCGGAATGTAAACCGGCACCCAGGTAACGACCGAGTAACTTGCTCGAACATCTCGTAAGGATCAGCCTTAAAGGATTCAAGGTGGGCAAACGTACGAGGCATCCAAGCCCTGTTCCCTGTTCCGATTCATTATTCAGACCTTACTTTCACCCTTCCGTTTGAAAGACGGTGATCATCGGCACAGTGCACTGCGCCGCCGCCCTGAATTCACGCGCTCGACCAGGGCTCGAAACGAACGGGTTGGCCGGGGTAAAACGAGCTACCACCCTCATCCATGCAAACGTCGAAATTATTCCAACTACATCGCGGGGAACTCTGAGGCAGCGATTTTTCCTTTTTCTTTCTCCTACGCCCTTTTTTGCATTCAATTCGCTCATTCTTTCTTGGTTTCTCCGTTCGCATGCTCGGCTCCCACGTATCCACGCCTTTTTCTGCTCTTTATCCTGTTAATCGGCTGATTTTTTAATTCTCTAGAACTCGCGAGTTATTTCAAGTCGCCATGTCCCTCGCCTCGTACAGCCAACATCATTTTCTGCGATTGTTTCCCAACGTCCTGCAAACTAGTGGATTTATGCGATGAACAGACTGCGGATTTAAATGCAAAATAAATTTTACATTAACTTCAAGATACAGAAACTACATAAACATGTATTTCTTTTTTCAATCATTTTAATCAGTTGGAAATAATACAACAGCGTTTCGAAATTCTTTAACCCTTAGCACTCGAGTGGTGTCTCGAAGGCACCACTAAAAATTGATGTAACATTGTTCAAAATATTGTTTACGTTATTAAATATATTGTATTGTATGAAGTATTATATCAATTTCAGATCTATAAAATGGAAACAATCATATAGGATGGAATAGGGCTGTTACTTTCCTTCGAAGGTCGAAGGATTCGAAGGAACGAAGGGAACTTCAAAGTTTTGAAGTCTTTGAAGAGTCAAAAAAAAGAAACTCCGTTTTTTTCAATCTTCTAATAATTTACAATAATACGGAGGTTCGAAATTCGAAGCTTTGATTTCAGAAACTTCGAAAGCGATGGGAATCGAAGTTTCGAATTTCGAGCCTCCGTAGTATTGTAAATTATTAGAAGATTGAAGAAAACGGAGTTTCTTTTTTTTAATCTAATTTTTGTGTTAATATTTTTATTTACCAAAAATTGTGACATTGAAATTTCGGGCACTTCAAAGACTTCGAAACTTCGAAACTTCGAAGTTCCCTTCGTTCCTTTGAATCCTTCGAAGCTTCGGAAAAGTAACAGCCCTAGAATGGAATTATTCTAGGTCAGAAGAAATGTTTAATATTCGAGTTAAAATAGCTCCGTCTGCAAAGGGTTAAATGTTTTCGCTGTCACTTGATCTATTAATTTCTGTGATAAATCCAAAAAATCCGCAGTTTATTATCTATCAATTTTTGTTCCAGCATTTTGAAACTTGAGAACGAATTAATGACAGGTAAACTCGTCTTTGGTTGGCATGTTAATAGTCCATCCATAGGAATGATTTCTCGCGGCACGTACAATTGCCTACCCGGTGGCTTCCAAATTTTTATTTCGGTCGACAAGCGGCTGATACACGACCCACTATGAACGTCATTGATTTCAACCCGCGACATTCCATGTCGCCTGGTTTCATTAAATCTGCCGGCCACCAATAACGTATCGCGCTCACCGTCCTAAACTCTTGTTTTATTAACGGTCCATCGATCTGTCAGCGAGGTCCAGCAATTCCACTTCCGACGTTCGCTTCGACGTGTCTCTCGATGAGTTACAGTCGTATTTTTATGTCTCTGACTTGATCCCCAGTGGAGGATCTGAGTTTACTGTTTAGTTTTATGTTTACGTTTGTATGATCTTTCAATGCGGTGCGTTCAAGCAATCTCATCAAGCTAAAATAACTTTTAAGGTACATGTGGGACGTTTATCATTACTGTTGGTTACAGGGGAGAAAAGAATTGCAATTGGCAGACTACAAAATACATTTGTAACTGGTACAAGTTACTGGTACGAAAACAAAATTCGATGAAATGTTTTTGCTCTGACTTGATTGCAATCACTAAAAGACATACTCGAAGAAAGTTAATTTGTAGACCGGCGGTGTTATTGGATATAATGGTAATTGGAAACTGAAATTTTATTTCTGTATTATTTGTTCGTTTTCGTAAACTATTTTCTGGGAATCGTAATTAAATGGAGGCCGTAGAATTCATGGTGCAAATATTGAATATCCTGTTCGACTCTTTTACTTTATTCTGCTTAATTAATTGTATCGTGTATATATCTAAAACAGAAGATTAAATTACCAAACTGGTATGAAATATTCAGTATCGTTTCATCTCGGATTATTATACACTTTTGCGAGTAACAAAGACCTGTAAAAACATCCCAGAGGTTTTTATTCAGAAATTCGAAAAAATGCTGTGAAAAATCTTACGAAAAATATAATGATACCGACAGTGCACTTTGTGTATGAGTTACAATAAATCCGTGACAAACGACCGTAGATTAACATTTCAGAGACCATTGTAAGGGAACTTGACTTCATAAGCTCGTTTGGAGTTGTAGATCTTTATATAATATAAATCACATTGTCAACTCCGCGTCAAGAATGCTCGGTTTCATACTTCGTTTTTCCACAGATCTTTTTTCAATCCATACACTTAGATTGCTATATATTACCCTTGTCCGTCCCCAGTTAGAATATGCTTCAACTATATGGTCTCCTAAAAGCGTTAAATATGAAATCATGCTAGAGAGAGTGCAGCATAAATTCCTCAGGTTTTGTGCATATAAGACAAACAACCCAATGTCAATCTTTGATCATAATTACTCTAGAATATTAAACACAGTCAACCTGGGAACATTATCCGATCGAAGAACAGTTTCCGACCAGAGCTTTATCTTTAATTTGATAAATAATAATATAGATTGTCCCGCACTCCTGAGGCAAATAAATTTCTATGTACCTGAACGAGTTTTGAGAACAAGAGCAGGATTTCAAACAATAAAATCCAAATCCTCATATGGAGTAATAAATCCATTAAATCGCATTATTGCTAGCTCTACTATATTTTACAACAATATTGATTTTTTTAATGGCACGTTACAGGCATTCAAAACAAAATTGCGCAATACTATTTGTTAATCGTACCTGTATTTGTTTCGTGCGGTCCATTCTTATGTAAATTTTAGATTAAGACTTTTTCTTTTTTTTTTGTTATGTTTTCTTTTTGTTTTTATCAGTTTTACTGTAAAAACTGTATACATTTGTATAAAAGGATCTCGGTCCGTATATAATAATAATAATAAAAAACCCTTTAGTTCGCCTCTCGATTTTATGACAAAAGGGAGCCAAAGTAGAGAATCTACTGTGTGAAATGAACACAGGGGGAATATTTTAAAATTGTTTAACACGTAGTTGCAGCTGTTTAATCATCGAGTGTATCCGCGGAAGTTGGGTCCATTTTAACGTAGAGAATAGTCTTGAGGAGTACAATCGTGTAATTATTCAGAGCACCGGATATTACTCAATAGTCTAACAAAATCGTCAATGAAGTTTTATAATCGTAATAAAGCTTAGAGAATAATTGATTGCGTTCAAATATTAATAACTATACTAATTTAGGTGATAACGAAATGAAATCTGTGAGAAAGTGCTCTGTATACCAACTTGAAAAGCTTCTGCAATGTAAGAATTTACACAATCTCCTTAAACCGCTTAAAAATCGCTAATGAATGAATGCTGTTCCATAGACTGTTTAAGAACGCAAAGCGTGCTATAAAATCTCTTGACTTTCGACGAAGTAGAGTACTTCACAGGTGTACAAATAAAAAAACGATACTGAAGCCTTATTCTTCAGACTTTTAACTACGCCGGACCGCAAAAATTGTACGACTTACGCAGAATTTTGATATTGATTTTTCTCCGACTTTTTGGGCCAAATACCCCACTGTGCGCCGACCGAGAGTTGAAGCATCTTTTTTCCACTGGGTCGTTCTGATAACCCATTTAGATCGTACCCTAAAAAACTTGATCAGGGCTGGTGCGCGGAAAACCCGGCGGGGCGCGGTGAGCTAAATAATAGCAGCGCTCAAGGGTGCGCTTTAAACTGGAAGCGCGTTACTATGGTCGAATGGTGGTAACAGGCGGTGTTCAGGAGGCCGAATCGAATCTTCGGCCTGAACGATGGTATAGGCGTAAAATAATGGCGCGCTTCGCGTCGTCCTTAGCGATCCTCGTCGGCTGGAATTTAATAAGAGCCGCATAAAGTTAGGGCGGATTCCCGTTTATTCGAGACTGGTTCCCGCGCGCAACTGTGAGTCCAGGGAATATGTGCTTGCTCCCCGTGAGCGCCGAGGGGGTGAGTGTTGGCGCGTATGTGATCTTGTGTGTACACAGGGAAGTTCAGCTACGTGCAGCTCCGTTTCTGCACGTAAAACGCCGGGAATGGAGAAAGGGTGGGGCTGAAAGCTTTTGTGCTCCCGTTCGGGGACACCTACCCCCGCAACTAACCCCCTGGCACTTCTGGCTAGCTTGTACTCTCTATTGGTTGATAGTATACGCTACCGAACCTAAATACGGCCTTTCTTGTCGTCGAAACTGCACTCCCGTTGTCTCGCGACCAACCAACAAGCACCGTTTCACTCGAGCCGAACCGAATTTGTCGGTTTCTTATTTTCGATAAGTCTCAGTTGTGATAATATACTTATATACACTGACTCTCACTAATATTCGGACACTCTTAAAAAGACGATAACTTGTTTAATATTGTACTATACGATTGGAACTGTTTTTGGGAAGCTAGAGCAATTAGTTTGCTACAGGACTTGAAAAAAAATTTGTTCAAAAATTGCAATTGATCGGAATTGTAAAAAAAATACTAAAAGTTGCATTTTACGACATTTTTATGTGGGCCTATATTGAAAATTTAAAAAACACGTTTTAGAGGTCTGTGTCAATTAAATATATTCTGAAAATTTCGTCGAAATCGGTCAACGTTGCACTGAGCTACGAACGTTTGAAGATGGTAAAAATTGCAGATTTTCACGATTTTCGGCCTATAACTGCAGTAAATCTAAGAATTCTTACATCTTTCAATGCCTTTCAATGTCTTCCAATGCCGTTTTTTTACGCATCAACCGATTTCGATGAAACTTTCGCAGTGCATATAATTGACACAGATCTACAAAACATATTTTTTAAATTTTCAATATGCAACTTTTAGTATTTTTTCTACAATTCCGATCAATTGCAATTTTTGAACAAATTTTTTTTCAAGTCCTGTAGCAAACTAATTGCTCTAGCTTCCCAAAAACAGTTCCAATCGTATAGTATAATATTAAACAAGTTATCGTCTTTTTAAGAGTGTCCGAATATTAGTGGGAGTCACTGTATGTATTATATACAGGATAAGTCACGTAACGTGATGATCTCAAATAATTCGTAAGTTATTTGTTGTACGAAAAAATGTTTCGAACAAAAGTTGCATGGTTTTCTGGGGGACATACAGTGCTCTAACCTGTTTTTTAAATGGAATGTCTAATATTGTTTCTCAAATTCGGATAAATTATGGAATCTGCGTAAAAAGGTATTATAGAAAGTGAGACTTAAAATGAATAATTAAAATGGAAATGTTTTCATAGTATAAATTTTAATGAGGATAAATAGAGAGGATTTTTTCTTGTGGGTAAAAGTTTCAGTGTGAATAAACTTGCATATAAAATGTAAAAACAAAAAGCTCGAATGATTTAATCTCATATAGAAATTGTACAAAAGTCCACGAATACTATTCAACAGAAATGGTTATATCAATTTTAGCGATTTTAAACGTACAGTAGTTTATTCTGAATCATTTATTTACACGAATGAGTTGAATGTAGAAGTGTAGCGTATAATATACATTTTTAAAACCTGTTAGTATAAGCCACAGATGACGTTAATAGGATTAAAAATTATGCATTAAAGAGTGCAGAATTTATGCCCATCAATATTGTCCAGATATGGATCAATATTAATTTTTAAGACTACGAAAGGTTCGAAGAGGATTGAGTGAAGCAGGTTGTTGTATATTACAACAGTTTTGACGACTGAAAAGGGGAAAAAATTTTACTGCTGAATATCTGTAGAATATTAAAAAAGCAGGAGAATCAAAACGATCGAATTTTCCTTATATTTTACAACTTCAAATATATTTCCAGTCGTGTAAGTACAAAATTATCGATCAAATTTATTTTTTGATATGGAACAAATCATATCTTTCATACAATAATTAAATATAATTGTAACGGAATGTAATATAATGTAATGTAATATAACCTAATGCTACATAATGTAATGTAATATATTGTAATGCAACGCGATTAACCTGAGATGTTGATGCGACCTTAAATAAACCAACTTAAAAAGAAATACAATATAATTATTTAACACAAACACTGTTCATCGAATTTATTAGAAATATACATATGTACATGTACAATACAGTACAAATAAAATATCAAGCTTGTACTATTTTACATACATTAATGCTTTCAGTTATTAGAAGGTTAAAAAATATCAAAATGAATATTCGAATAATAATTTTATAATCCAATGCTCTTGAGTTTGATCTCCTCAAAGTTGTGTTTCCGCAAATATTGAATTAACTTTGTTCATTTTTGGGACAGTTATGAGAAAGTACCTTTTCTCGTATGTTAAAAGCAAATATCCCATAGTGTGACGTTTCCACGTTCGGCTATTCAATGCGAAATTGCACGAGCCTAAGCTAGGTCTTACAGAAAAAAGTTTTCGCATGGGGAACGCGGGCTTTTTCCGCACCGCGCGACGCTGCGCGTCGTGTCGTTGAAATTTCGCGACCGTGTACCCGCGGACGCCCATAAAAATGCTAAACCGTCGAATTTCCATACTATTAGCGATGCATTTTCATTCGGCAGCCGGCTCGACATCGGCGAACATTAATTAAATTAGCCGAACCGACGTGTTTCGTTAATTAATGAAGTGTCACGAAAATCGAACTGTATGCAGATATATTGACAGGCTTGGCACGCGCTATTTTCACCCTTCCACTACCAGCACATCCGCCCCATCCTACCGGAATAAAGTTACGCGGAGCCTCATCAGCGGAAAGTATTACAGAAATTGAAAATCAGTTTAACGACAACATTATCCTTTTATATCGGGGTTTATTACGCGGCATCGGGGCTCATCCCAGATGAAACCAGTTTTCGGTGCCTATTGTCTGAACGGCACTCCAGTTATTTTGTTCGTATCGCCCGCGAACGGAATAATTCGTTACCGTCAAATGGTGAATTTCATTCGGGCATTAATGTTGTAATTAAAATATCGCACGGCGGCGGCTCTGTAAAATTTCATTCCTCCCGGTGACATTTAAAGCGTTTGCTAATAGAATTGTAAATTATTACGCGACCCCGTACGTGCAATGCGATCGGAGAAAGGAAAATTGAACACGGATATTTAACCCTTTCGCTGCTACGTCCGTAAATATACGTTTCTCAAAATCTGTTTTTATGTGCTACTCCCATAAAATTTACGTTTTTTATTTTTAGGCGGTTCTGTGCACCTAACTCAGCAGCGAAAGGCGAGGCGTACCTAATTCTACTTTGTGCCGCCTTCTTGTAATCGCATTACCGTCACCATTCTACTGCGCGATTTTTTAGAGTAGATGAGCTTTATAGTGTAGTGAATCATTGGAGTCGTCTTGACATCAGCTACAACAATATGTAATAAAAAATACATAATGGCATTTAAAAAATCAAGTTGATCATAATGTTTTATTAAAAAAAATGTTTTATAATTTTTTGTATCGGGATTTATAGATTAACTTTTGTCTGAAATATTTTTCAGCCAGATTATCGGCTGTGTCGAAAAATCGGGAAAACTATTGGGCATCGCGACGCGACGCACTTTTAGGCTTGGAAGCCTAAAAATTTCTTTCTTGGAAATTCTACAAACGCAGTCAGTGATAGGTCATCTACAAACTTGAATAATTTTAAGACGAACAATAAGGAAGTGAAAATTGCTGGAAACTATAATGTACACCTGTCTAAAAAGCGTCTGTAAAGAAAAAATTACCGCAACATCTTCGTCACAAACAATCGTAATAGCCGAGCGATATTTCAGAAACGGTCGAAGAGCAAAACGAGCATCACAAAAGTCTTTACTTTTAATACATAACGACGCTACATGAGTATATCAATAAAAAAAAATGAAACCTGTACACTGTTGTTTATACAGGGTGAGTCACCTAAGACAAGCCACCCGAATAACTTCTACATTTTTTGAGATGGCGTACATAACTTTTTTCAAGTGGAGGTGCTTATGAGATTAAAAGGCCAACTGAATTTTTTTAAATGGAACCACATATTTTTGAACCCCTACAATTGTAGCCCTTTTCGCGATGATGAATTCCATTTCATAAGCATTTACGATAAATTTCTGTTTTTCATCAATTTTAAAATTTACTACCTTGAATGACTTTGAATGACTATATCGTTGAAATTGTCTCGAAATGGGCTACAATCGTAGGAGTTCAAAAATATGTGGTTCCATCTAAAAATACTAAGTTGACCTTCTAATCTCATAAGCACCTCCAATTGAAAAAATGTTATGTAGACCACGTAATGAATCCCTAGAAACCAAACTTTTGTCTGAAGCATTTCTTCCTATCTCAAAAAATGTAGAAGTTATTCAAGTGGCTTTCAGGTGACTCACTCTGTATAATTCCAACAGCCCGGACAAACAAAATTTTTCATCTTACTTTTCGAGGCGATTACTTTACTGTGCGACGATGATGAGAAAAAGTTCATTTGGTGGTTCCATTAATTGGTGCCTTAGAATATTTGTTATTTTTTGTAAGAATGATGCCCGCATTGTGCGGCCCCGTAGCAATGCTCGATTACGATACACGCGTATTGCGAATATTCTGTCGCATTTGTAGTTCCGGCGACGTCGTCTCCCCATTACGCGAAAGCGTGAGGTCGTAACGAATGTCGTGTCGTAAGCCAGTAGACGAGATTATTACGGAACGACACGACGCACAATTTCGCTTGGCCGCTCTAACGCCGTGGAACGTCGAACTTTTCCGTCTCGACCGTTTGCCCTCGCGCGCATCCATCATACACACGCCATTTTCTACGACCTCCGGCGAATAGTAACGAAAACGGGACATGTGCAAGATGTATTGACCGTAAAAACAAATTCTTGCAGAAGTTCAACAAACAATAAGCATAGGAAATATTCACTGTGCTGAAGTGTAAATTCTTTTCTTTCGGCTACCGGAGAACTAAACAATTCAATCAGTAGAGTAGATTTTTCAATATAATATTTGCCTATTGTTTTCAATTTCAAGCGACTGAATACCGAGATCAATCAGATTTGTACAGGAAAAAATCATTTGTAAATTCCTCTTGCAAATATTGTTAGTCGATTTTATTACTTTCATATTTGTTGACCGAGCCTCAATATATTTTAAAATATGGCAGCTGCGTTTACAATTTGCTTGCTCGTCTATGTAAATCAAATTTCATAGAACTCCAGTGAACCATTTTTCCCCGTTACGTTGGAACAAGTGGACCGTAAAAATTTTTATAGACTTAAAAAACTACGGACACGCGAACAACCGGGCAATATTGCACTTTGAATCGTTTGGTGGGGCGATCGAACTACAATCATACCATTCTTTCTTTAGCGTGTATGAAGACTCAATAACGACCCTTAATTCGAATATAGAAACTAAAAATTAACTACTAAAAACACGGTCCAACAAGCTAAATAATTGGCAATGCTTAGGACCGTTCACAGCTATAATTAATAACACGGTCCAACAAATTTCAACTTCTTTTTGACGTTTCGATTCTCACTATGCGATTCTTATAGAGTTTTTCGCGGTGATTCCGAATCTGTCCTTAATTTTTCTCCTGGACGCACAGTTTCTGAGAAATTTGAGTTTGAAAAAAAGACATATTTTTCGACTTTGAACAAATATTATGATGTTATTATAAAAGATATTGTATTATTCTTTATAGCAAAAGATTCTTTAGACTTTCCCGAATCCAGTGATGTGCAATACTAATATATTTTGATTGTTTAAACATGTTTAAA